>JASCQY010000293.1:16712610-16746726 GCA_030264315.1 Sardinella tawilis | reverse complement strand
ATCGTCTACGTCATTCGACTAATCATGCTTTCATGATCCAACCTGCGAAGGAGGAGTCTGTAGCTACTCTGTTGAATTGCGAAACTACTCGATGTGCATCAAACTCTGACGGGACAGTCGATGCTGTAGCCTTGTTTGCTTTCGGAACGTTATTTTCGAACGCGTTGGGTAATAGGCCTACGTTAACTCTGTTGTCGCCGGGCCTTTATTAAATAGGTTGGACCCTCGTATTGATCTGACCTGAGGGCCTGGAGAATGTCTTTAGCCGACCAAAGTCAACAATGGTATCCTACAAGTGTACAGGTAACGGTGTTCCAAGCCAAGAACTTGAGAATCAAAGGAAAGAATGGCACCAACGACGCGTATGCCATCATGCAAGTGGCCAAAGACAAATTTTCAACGTCAGTGGCAGAGAAATGTGTGGCACCGACATGGAAGGAGGAAGCCACTTTTGACCTGCCACTGTTCCACCATGGCAACGCCGAGCGCTGCACTTTATATATCATCGTAATGCACCGGGCGCTGGTGGGTCTGGATAAACTACTTGGACAGGCAGTCATCAACCTCTTGGAACTCCACGATAACAAGTCCAGGAAGAAAACCGAGTGAGTGTTCCCAGTCAAGCATAAAAGGAGGTTGTATGTTGATAGTTCAGGTCAAAGGGTGTAGTTAATGCCTAGTCATTTTGTGTCAACTTAAAATAATATGGTTTCTTTGGGCGGGTTATCGACACCTGCCAGTTTTTTTCCGACGTGTTTGTCTGGGAAAAGGCCAAGGACACTTTGTTGTGCATGGCAGAGTCATCATGCTCCCGGGCAACCGCAGGCTTGTGTTACCTGTGTGCCTCGGGGCAGAGACACCATATACACTAGTTACAAAGCTGAACTCCTCCCTCCTATTCCTTTCAGACTCAGATTCCCATCACTCCTCTGTTCCTTGACTTCGTACTGAATGTTTGTGAAAACATCATGTGCAAAAATGTTATGGAGACACACCCAAATATTTTGGCTAGAATAAGGGAAGTTTGTGGGCGACAAGGGTCATTATGACTTCTCAGTTCACAACCCAAATAGGCCCACTTTATTCTGAAGGAAAATAGTATTCTCTTGAAAATAGAACATTTTGAAATGACAGTCTTGGAAAAATTTGAAGGGGAGAATGCAGACATAACATTTATCAAGTATCTGACTAAATAATGCTGAAGACTGCTGTTCTATTCCTCTTAAAGTGAATGGCTTGCTATCTGTTAACCTTGAGAAGACATACACATACATGCCTGTGATAACACATGTTATCACATGTTAAGAGTTCATGCACATAGTGGACCATTTGGAGAAAATATGGAACCAGCCTCTCAAGAGTGAAAATGCTTGCATTGGATTGAAGATTTATGTGTGAACCAAGTAGCCATTCAAATTGCATCCCGTACTTCTGTCCTATGACACATCTTGATTTATCAACTCGCATCACATTCACGCCACTTTTTCATTTACAAATCTAGGGCTGTGTGCAAATCCACACACATAAACATGCTGATAAAAAACACAAGAAGGGAAAAGCTATTTTCTACCCTACATTTTGGGAAAAAGACCTGTGTCAGATTAGGGTCATTAGTACCATAGATTTTTATTAGCAGAATGTTCTGTAAGAATTTTGATCTGGCTGTGTACTTTGCCAGAGCATATCGTATTAGCAGACCGACTGCAGTCATCCACAACAGTCATTGCTTGTTTTGAATTTCTAGTTTCTGCTGATCTTTGGCTTTTTGCCGTGTTTACTCTGACGACTCTGATGTGCCCAGATTGGACTGGCGTCAAGGGCAGTCTTTCATGCGCAAACATTCACCCTAGCCCGCCCAAGCGGGCACTAACCTCTCACATTCCAACATTCCAACATTCCACTAGGATGCTATTAGACCCGAATCTCATAATGAAGGGGTCATAAAGTGTGGTTCTGAATAGTGGACTAGATCTCAGTGAAGATGCAATAAGGGAGATTTATAAAGTTGTCAAATGAGCAAATAATGAAG
Organism: Sardinella tawilis; assembly: GCA_030264315.1. Lineage (NCBI taxonomy): Eukaryota > Metazoa > Chordata > Actinopteri > Clupeiformes > Clupeidae > Sardinella > Sardinella tawilis. The sequence continues at coordinate 16,744,697 of JASCQY010000293.1, read as the reverse complement.
ACAAATCTTTCTAGTGAGGTCTTTTAAAAAGTACAGGGGCCATTGAGTTCCAGCCAGTGACTGTGTTTTGAGTCTGGTTGTCAGTGCTTTAGTTTGACTAAAAGCAAGATGGCATAGCTCTATGAGTGATGGTTTACTTATGGGGAAGGACAGAGCTTCTAACTTCTTTTTAACCCCTGAACTTTGTGAATTCCACTTCTCCAACAGAGCTGAAATAGCACTCCCCAACACTGAGTCTCGGTAGCCAGTGGGACTCGAAGGTTCTGCCCCTTGATACAGCATTTGGAACCCTGGGACTTTGAAGGCTTTCTGCATGGCCCCACCCAGCTACACTTCATTAAACAGGCATTTTAACAAGCCCCCCCCCCCCAACATCTCAGGCTGCCCCTTTCCCAGTTCTTCATCAGCAAATAGTCAAGTCTATTGTAGAACTGGGTTAAATATTTCATCTGTCATTGCGCAGGCCTATCTATAAAGAATGTCACTGGGAAATAGTCCCAAAATAGTTCAGATAAGATATTCAGGGGTTAGAAGTGTGCTGAAAAACATGCAAGAAGTTCTTACACAATCTTCTTATTACAAAAAGAGTTACTTGCTTCCTCCTCCTCCTTCCTTGCTCAGTTTGCACACTGTTCTTTGGATGGGAACTTGTTGGATTGCCCTGATAAGATAGCCAGTCTTGGCATACTCTCAGCTTTTTCCTGGTGACCTCTGCTGATACTGATATTTCCCTGTAAGGCTTGCTCCCAGCCTGATGCCATCTTGTGTCAGCCAATGGCTTGACCGAGAGTTTGACTCTAGATTTGAATACATCAGCTCATCAGCTCACCAGTTTTGTAAATAAATTGTAAATGGCATTGTCATAGTTTTACTTTTGTAGAAAACATGCACATCATGTATACAATGTCATCAAATACAGGAAGACCAGTTTCTAGACACTTCTGCACATACTGTTTCTGCACAAGGTCCTGTGTGTGATGTCGATGGCTAACCTTATTGTAACTCAGTCCTACAAAACAGACTCCCTGTTTCTGCTGTACAGCTTCATAAACTGATATGGATCACATTGGATGCCTTTATTTGGTCTTCCCTTGACCGGGAACAGGGGAACAGGGTGTTGTTATTTGCTGGCCTTACACCTCCGTTCTGGTTTTACCCTTGCTTGACTGTAAGGTTGACTGTCCTTCCAGCTGTCTGACATGGAATAGGCAGCCCATTCCCTGTATTTGCATGCTACTCCTTGTGTTGGCTTTTCCGGGTAGTCATGCTGTCACGGTGTCAGTCACATCAGCATGTTATGTAGGCTACTCCACCTGAGGTGCATCGATAGCTAGTCGCCCTAGTGTTTCGTTTTAATGTCCTTTCAATTATAAGCGCAAGCAGTCGGGCAGAGTACATAGGTGTGGCACGTAAGGTCTATAAACAATGATTCCACATGTTCAGAAATAGAATTGAACAAAGCAAGCACACACCCTCTGATGATGTATTTGGGTTTGTCAGTGTTCATTTAAACATGCAAAGTGGGCGACTTTATGCCTGGCATGCTTTTTTTGTTTGGGAATGATTTTGTTCACGTAACATGTTGAACAGGAAGGGTCGGAGTGTAAAGATGGGGCTTGTTCTGAAAGCTCTGTTCTGACATGATATGCCTGTGTCAAACTGTATGGTTCTGTGTCAACACAGCAGACAGGTTATACAGTGTTTGTCGCTGGAGCTAATGGCTGTCAGACCTCCACGATGGAGTTGTCAAGTGCTGTTAATCTGCCCTCATAATGACTCGCTGCTTCATCTGGGGCTCCCACAGCAAGAGTGTACCAAGGGCGTTGTGCGTCATAAATGACTTCACCGTGTTTACAGTACTCCAGGTTTTTTTTTTTTTTTATCAGTTGCCTTCATGTTCCATGCACACTATTTCTTCAATGCAGCAGTTTTATGACTGCTGTAATACAGACGGTTTTACTCCCCATTGCGCTCACACACATAGCTACTCTCTCCCACTCACTCCCACAGAGGATTGAATTCCGCCATTTTCTCCCCACAGTCGTGGGCATCATATTACTGTCCTGCTTGATTGTAACGTTGATATCCCAGGGCTTGACATTGACACCGAGGGCCCGCTTTCCCATCGCCTCTGTTCTTTTGTCCTTCATGGAAACTCAGCCGCATGTTATTTTCCCCTTCCCTTTTAATGTGGGACAAAATGCTGAGAAAACATTCTGGTCATACAACAGCCGAGATCAAATTCCATACTTTGGTATCGGCCATTGATATGACTCAGCTTAGGGCACGTTCTCACAATACATGGGTTCAGCAGATTGAAGGCAATGTGTTGACAACAGGTTACAGAAGATAATCAATGGACTATGCTAAACAGAAAAGTAGCTGTCTTATTTGATACATGGAGAGTGGAGACTTATCAATTATTGACACCTAAATGCTGCCGCTAGAGAGCCTCATTGGTAGAGAAAGGTGTGAACAACATCAAGGTCATACATTGGCCCCCAAACGGGTACATGTATTGATAAGATATGTACAGGTTTTTTAGCTTTGGATCGAGCGCTTTGTAACAAACACATTTGTGAGTGTTTTAAACAATGTTGAGCTCTCCTGTGCTGAAAATGTGTACAAACCAGTCTAAGCTGAATGTTCATATTAATTAAGCAGTTTGGATGAGCACATACAAACGGACATCACCACAGACCAAACTTTCATAAATAATGAACCTCCCCAGCTGCTCTTGGATAAAACTTGGATGTGGATGTGGAATTTAGATGGAGCCTGTAATGTCACACATACAGTATTTGAGAGGGGTTAACCTTTATGAACAGCAAGGATAATGTATTCTGATCTTATTAATAGAACTGGTGGAACAAGATCAACTACTGAGGTTCCTCGGTCTTTCACCTAAGGCCCTCGGGTTTCATGTTTCTCAGTAAACTCTCTTCTGCATGCAGCCATGTTGAACTACCAAACAGTAAAATGCCATTGATGCGAGGGAATGCGTCAGGCTGGTTCCTGTTAACCCTCTCAATGAGCTGTATTTCTCCTTATCTCAGTGGAAGTAGGAAGGATAAAACCATGAGAACTACTGAAACAGGAACACCGTTGTACTGTGTTGCACAAGTGAAAAATGGGTGGGGGGAGGGGCAGAGGGGCCTATGTTAGTCTCTTAGTCATTCGTACTTTGGTTTGGCTTTAGCAGACCTCAGGAGAGAGATAAGGCTCTTTCAGTTGTGACCCTGTGCAGACCCCTGTGCACTTTCTGTAAAGCGAACATGAAGGCCTCCCACCGCACAGTGTTGGGATGCACACTCCTGGAATGCAGGCTTGCAGTTACTCCCCCTTGTTTTCCCTTTGTTGAATTCCTTTTTCCAGGGAATGTGGATTCGGAGAAGGCTGCAGTTATTCCTGCTTTATTAGAGCAATTTTGGAGGCTGCTGACTTGAGAGAGACTCTAGGTTGCTGGCGGCAGCGAGGATGTTCTGTCTCAGACACCCTAACCATGAAATATTGATGGTATCCTCCTCCTGTGCAGGGACATGTGAAATTGCTACTGACTTTCCATTTGTTATGATTTATAAAACCAATGTCTGTTCCTTCAGTAGTTTGAACAAATTTGGGCCATTTGTAAGGAATGTGGTGGGTAACGGTCACATGCCTTTTGAGTTTTTGAGGTCGAGGGTTACCCATCAGAGCTGTCTTCTCCCCTCAGAGTCAGTGGGTTATTGAGAAATAATGAAATAGTGTTGAAGTAGGCCTAGTATTTCTAAATGAAAGGAAATATGGCTGTATGGTCATTGTGTTTCACTGTCAGTGGCATTAATGATGAAAGTCAGATAGGCATAGCCATTTCAGCAGCACCACTTTACCACAGTAATGAACACTATTGATTGTCCGTCTCAATCTGAGTATAGCAACTGACTGAGGCCTATGCTTAAGTGCTTCAGTCAACTCCTTATCATTTCTGATGCTTGAAACTGATATGACTATCAGTAGGGCTTATAATCAGTCGTCTGATGTCAAGCTCTGTGTTTTCGTTGCGTAAGGGCTGGTGTGTGTGTGTGTGTGCGCACAAATGCGTTCCAGGTGACATGGTGAATGTAGGCTGGGGCCCACTCACAGAAATGCCACCGCACTAAACAAACAAATGTAATATCTACACCTGTCGTAACTGCCGACGAGAATGCAGAAATAGCCTTATGTTATGTTAAGTACTAGCACATTGTCTGTGTGTGTGAGAGAGAGAAATAGAAGAGTTCATGGATTTGCATTGACAAGAAGTTAATAAAGTTAATGAATTGTTGGTAACATAAACATTGGCAAATCCATCTGTGTTATTGGCAGAGTCAGTATTGCTTGAGGTTTTACCTACATATCAGATGGACAGTGTAAGAGTGTTTTTGAGTGTATTTTTTCTCCCAGTGAGAGTCTCCACCAAAAACCTATTCATTAAGTTCATACAGAGGTCTATCCCGATATGTGGTGGTGATGTATGTTTTATCTCAAATTGAAATTGCTCCTGCCACTTTTGACCGGAACACCAAAGTAGTGCCCATGAAACAGACACAACAGGAGAGTTAACATTGGTTTTAAAGTGCTGGCAAAGACCTGCTTCATCAGTCCAGACAGAGCCAAGCACATGTTCGCTTCTCTCTTCTGAACTTCCCCTATCCACAGACCTGTGTGATTTCTATGCACAGCAGGATCCCTGGAGTCATCGGGGGTGAGAGGTTGTTTTGACAACAGAGTTGTGGGATAATTACATGTTTTGTCACGATTATGAAAAGTGCTCTCCAGAACAGCCCTACCTTTCCTGTGCGAGCTGGATGAATGCTGATTGTATTGACCCGGGGAGGAGATCAGTGCAGAGGCAACACAAAGACTTAATTGTCTGTTTTTTATCAGCCGGCAGCCTTGTGTAGCGAGCCTGGAGCTCACTGGAATGAGTGGGGGGGGGCGGGGACCTTCACAGAATGCCATAGAGTATGCTAGTTTGATATTGAACAGGACACACAGATAACTCCCTGTTCTCCTTGTAACATAATTACTTTGGCCATGCAATTATGGCTAAAGTGAGGAGGAGTGTAGTCTATTTCAAGATTTGACCTCAAAACTATTGAGAACATTCTTTTTTTTCTATTTTTTTTTCTTCGTGTCTCCATTTAATTTTTCTGTACCCGTGTGATTTGACCAAACATGCGCTACCATGTGAGAGAGAGACCAATGGAAAATAGCATTTGGCAGAGACTGGGAACTGTTGTTTTTAAAGTGAATAGTTGTGTTTAAAAATAGCATTGTATTTAAAACGTCAATAAGCATTATATTGACATTTAATTCTAACTTAATTGTTTTTTGTTTTAGTCATGTTTTGCTCTCTCCTTGACGTTCTTGCAGGTGGTTCAAGCTGTTGGATAAAAATGGAAAGGCAGACAAAGATCGTGGGGAAGTTCTGCTGGACATCCAGTTCATGAGGAACAACATGACAGCCAGCATGTTTGACCTCTCCATGAAGGACAAACCTCGGTCCAGACTTGGCAAGCTGAAGGACAAGGTCCGGGGAAAGAAGAGTGATGGCTTTTCTGACTCAGCGTCTGCCATTGTGCCTTCAGTCAGTCAGGTGCTAACAGACAGCGACGGGGAAGGAGATGCCCAGTCAGAATCTCCGGGCACAAAAAAGAAGTCCAAGCTCAAGTCTCTGTTTGCTCCCAAGACCAACTTGCACCGCAACCATTCCCAGTCCATGTCGGTTTTGGGCACCCTTCCGGAGAAGAACTCTTCTCTCAGTGGTAGTCGATCATCTGGCCTTAACGTTGAGTCACCTGATGGTGAGTTGGAGCTGAAATTAGTCTAATGCATAGCTTTAACAGATCTTTGTGTCAGAAAAATAAAAAATTAAGACATTGATTAATGTTTTTTTTTTTTTCTTGTTTGCCTTTCACAGTGAAGAGGAAGCTCGGTCTGGGCAAGTTAGGTCTTGGCCATAAGCGAACAGGAAGTAATGACAGCAAGGTGTCCCAGGGACCCTTCTCCTTGCTTGGTCGATCAAAGCAGAGCGCCACCGACCAGAACACTGTGTGCATTAACGGCAGCCACGTCTATTCGGAGGAGCACGAGCGCAAGACGGGCTCCACCCTCAGCCTGAACAGCTCAGGAAAGGGCTCAGTGGAGGACGTGAGAAGACAACACGAACGAAACATCTCTGATGCCTCCACCGACTCCTTCAAGGCCCTGCAAATCCCCAGCTACAAACCAGAGGCACAGGAAAGGAAAACCAGTGTGCAACAGCAGCACTTTAGGGAGGAGGAGGAAGAGAAGGAGTTGGAGGCCAAGAGGCAGGCTGAGGAGAAACGTCGGCAGGCAGAGAGCAAGAGAATCCAGGAGATGCTAAATCGGCAAGAGGATCAGGAGAAGAAACGTATGCAGGAGCGTCAGAGGAAGATGGAAGAGGAGGAGGAAAGGAGGAGGAAGCGTGAAGAAGAGGAGCGCAAGAAGCTGGAGGAACAGGAGCGACGAAGGCAGGAGGAGGAGGCGAAGCAAGTCGAGGAGCAGGAGCGGAGGAGGCAGGAGGAGGCCCGGAGGGCCGAGGAGCAGCGGCACCACGAGGAGACCAGAGTAACGGACAGGCTCTCATCTCTGTTCGGCCTTGGGAGGAAGAAAGAGGAGAAGAAGGAGGAGCAACAGCAGCCGCAGCCGACTCTTCGCCGTTCCCTCAAGGAGCTTGAGATCCCAGCCTCTACAAACCCTTTCGAGGAGATCTCACTGACCCCAGATCCCCCTGCCACTGTCCAAGGCCCAACAGAAGCCCAAAGAGGAGTGCTCAATCCCCATGCCCCAGGCAATGGCTTCCCCAGTCGCACGGCCAAAGTCTCTGCTGTCAAGCCAAGGTGAGTGTCTCCTTCAATGCCATGTGTGTTTTTTCCATTGAATGGTGTTATTTTCTTGTTGCCAGGAAGCACTTGACTGTAATCTTGTGCGAGAAGTTGCACCATGTAAGGTAAGTAGTCATCTTGTGATGCAAGTTAGTCATGTGGAGAGTACTGTGGGCTCAAGAGCTACTGCAATCAAATCCTTTCTAATTCCTCTCTGCTATCATTGTGATTTGCACCCTCTTGGATCAGAGAGATCACTTCACATTTACTGAGAGCTGAGGTGTGCTTTGGTTCACACCGGGTAACAAGCCTTCTCTGTCTTGTTCACAAACAGAGAAGTGCAGGTCTTTTTATTAACACCTCGAGAGATGTCAAAGCGACATTTCCAGGATGATGGCAATGCCTGAGTCATCTTGGATTAAAATCCCCATTTAATCTCCTCATGAATGTATTTCTTTTACGCATTTGATAAAATGATTTATTCGTAAAAAATGAAAATAATAGCAACGTAAAATTAAAAAAAAAAAGTTACTCAGCAAAACATAAAAAGCAAATACAGTTAAAATGTAATTTATTTATTTAAAATGTTATTTATTAATTAAAAGTTACATAGTCAAATAATTAATAGCAAAGCTTAATGTCCTTAAAATGCTTCAGTTGTTTTGAACACCAGAGCAAAAAAATAAATTTAGTAGGCAGTCAAAGCAGTGTTTCCCACAGTTTCCCACATCCGGCTGATTTGATTACAACTTCATGTCCATTGTTTCTACAGCAAAATAGACCCGGATTGGCACTGACGAGAGAATTAAAACGAATGCAAACAAAGGAGACTGAAACATCTGTTTGATATCACTGAAATGTTTTTTGGCCCATATTTCGACTGTGGTGGTGGGAATTGGACTATCAGTGGGGCACTATAGTCTTGCCAATGAGTGGGAAATACTGCAAATGTGTGGCAAGGTATTCTGATTCATGAAAAATATTTTCTAAACTGACTTTTACTCCAAATAGTAACTTAGAGAGACCAAATTGAAATCAAGCACTTTAGAAAACATTTTCTATCACACTGAACATCTACCACCAGGTGTCACAAAATTACACCACTCCAACAGAAGCCGAGCACATACTTGTTTCTATTCCCTACCACAACAATCCGTTTTTCCCCTACATAAACAACACATTTTATTTTTTATCTTGTCTGTAATCATACCCTATGTACTAGGCACCCTTTTCATGTAAATGGAAAAGGTGAGGAAAGCAGGTGTGAACCTAATAAGGTGAATGGCCATTGATGTTCTGTTCTAATGTGTGTAATCATTTAGATTGCAGCACTATGAGTATTATATTTTTTTCTCTCTCTTTATAAAATGTTCTCACACTGGCTTGATACTACACTCCAATTCATACAAAAATCATACACCTCCTCTTCTCTTCTTGGACTATCATTATTTCCTCCTTTGCCCGTGAAGGCCTGATGACTGACTCTAAGAATGACCCACCGATTTATATGAATGATCATGTAGCATACCACAGATTCTCTCTATTAACTGTCATGTGTTAGCTTGGGCTAATCCATGGAACAAATCATTCTAATGGCTTCGTTCATTTTGCCTGGCTTGGGAGCAACTAATCAGACCAGTTTGGTGACGTATTTTGATTGGCCTATGGTGGTGGAACGCAACTGGGCGTGCCTGAGATTCAGTGGTTTTGGTATGGAGCAGAACTGGTTAAGGATGTTGAGGTCTCACAGACAGTGACTGGCATTGTGAGAGTGAAGTTGTCAGTTTTGGGATTCAGGATATGTTTTGTTTTTCTAGTGGCTAATTTGTTGCTTGGATATATTTGTTATTCACTTGGTAAGTCAGTTCAGTTTTGCTCTATAAATGTAAATTCTGGAACTCGATGATTAGCGGTTGTGTGATAGCCCAGAGATGTTTGTTATTGGAGCTGTGGTTTGTGTAATTTTTGTTGCTTATTCAGCATACTAATCGTTCACCTTAAGCAACAGGTTAGAAAAAGTTTAATCTCCCTAGGCAATACATTTTGTGGCCCAACACCATTTCTGAAAGTAAAGCTGTGGTATCCTTTACTGAAATTATGCACAAAGTGCTGTCATATTTATCCTTTCATTTAAATTGATGCCCACAGGGCACCTGACGGGTACAGATGTAGTTGTATACTGCACAAATATGTTGTCAAACAAGTTTTCAAATGGTATTTAAAGGTATAGTTCGGTATTTTACACTTTAAGCCTGTTTTCTGTATTGCCCAGGATGCTAATGAGTGGTTCACACTGAAATCTCGAAGATTGGTCCTGTCGCGGCTATTTGGCTGCTTTAGAATCTTCTCTGTAGGGCTTTAGCATTGCTCGCTATGGGCCAGGCTGATTCTGTACTTAAAACACCCCTAAATGTTCATTTTAAAAGATGTGCAACTCACCGTGTGGTTGCTGGCCTTCAACGATCTTCCATAGCAAGTTTCGTAAAGAAATAAAACTTCTGTCGTCTTTTATCAGATATACACGGTTGTGAGGTATCTGGAAAAAGTAGTTCCAGGATTTAGGAAATATCTGCTAAAAGATGACAGAAGTTGTATTTCTATTCGAAACTTACTATGCTAAGATCGTTGAAGGACAGTAACCACCCGGTGAATTGCACATCTTTTGAAACAAACTATTAGGGGTGTTTTAAGGACAGGATCGTAGCGAGCAATGCTGAAGCCCTACAGAGCAGATTCTAAAGCAGCCAAATAGCTGCGACAGGACCAATATTCGAGATTTCAGTATGAGCCACTCATTTGCATCCTGGGCAATACAGAAAACGGGCTTAAAGTGTAAAATACCGAACTATACCTTTTAAAAATAATAATAAAAAAAAAACTCTTTGTGAACACATACTTTTGTGGACACACACTTTCATGAATGGTGTTGGGCTTTTGGTATTGTGATTGTGAGGATAGTGATGAAGGTTAGGGCTGAATTGACCGGAATGGATGCTCCATGGTGGGGTATTGATGTGCAGGCATCTTGTTTTGTTTCTTGATTCTTGGCAGACTGGCAGAGTGGCAGGATCCAGAAACTGAGTTAGTTGATACTCCCTCCCCCGCCAAAAGTACCGATACTCAAAACCAAGACCATCAGGTCTCGCCCTCCTCCCTGTACTCTGGGTTGTCTCCCACTAGTGTCCCCTCAGACTCTTTAGATATGTATTACAATTCTCACTCCTCCATGGCTCCACGGGGTCCCCCTGCATCGGGACATCATCAGGGCCCAGCACCTGGTCTGCCGCTTCCCGATTATGAGACTTTGTTTCCAAAGAAAAGGCATGGTGTTATGGGCCAGACCCGCTGGGATCACATCATAGCGGAGGTGAATCAGAGACGATTAGAAAGAGAGACTGACATGAGTGGGCCAGAGATGAGTGTTGATGGTCCCTATGAAGAGCCTCCAGAGGTCCATACGGAGAGGTCTACAGCAAACATGAGTCAAAGCTCTTGGAGGCAAGTGGAAATCCAGCAAGAAAGCACTGATGCAAGGACAGTGCCCGGTGCCAGGCAAGCTCTTCTACCTCCCAAGCCAACTGCTGCAGCAACACCACGGCAACAGGTGGAAAAGCTTGTTGCCAAACCTAGACACTCCCAAGGCAATGAGAGAAATTCCATTATCGCGGAGCCTGATATTCCTCAAGAACCACCTGTGCCTGCAAGTCGAACCTCTCAGATTCATAGTCATTCTGACAGAAGATCAGCAGAAGTCACACCCACTGACAGACATATTCCCTCTATCAGACCTAGGCAAAAACCACCAACCAAAGAACCAGTAAACACCCCCCAGCCTGAAGCAAGTCAAGAAAAGACCATGGGTGAACTCGACCCTTTCCCCAACAGTAATTATCAGGTGAGAGATCCATGGAACGCCCCACAGGGAAATAAAGGTCAAGATGAACTGTTCACAAAGCTAGAAATGGAAGACAAGGGTTTGACTTCAGCGGATCTTGACCAAATATTTGAATCAGCTCGTCCAGCGGATCCATTTACAAGCCCCTCTCAGAGTAGCTCCAGCAGGTCTAGTGAGCAAGAGAAACCTAAAGCAACACAAGTGGCCAGCGCCTCCCCAGACAGTTCCTCAAAGAAACGTCGAGCCCCCCAACCTCCTATGACACTAAATGATACTAGAAACATGTTCATGGATAGAGTAGGCCGACATTCTGGACGATTCCGGTCAAAGCTTGATGTGAAAGCCAAGGACACTACCCCCACAGCGGAGCCAAGCAGCCAGGAGGAGTCTGAGGGACAGAAGTCTCCAGCACGTGCCTGGGTGTCACCCACAGATGTGCAGCCTCCTACCATTCAAAGTAGCAATGGAGGGCCAGCATCAACACTGCGCAGGTGAGATATTTTGGGTGTTGTTTACTTCAGTTTTGTGGGTGTGTTGGAGCAGCAGTAACCTCACTGATAATCGGTTACCACCATTATAAGTGATAATCGGGTGACCTGTCAAGTCCACGTTGCTTTAGCGTCTGCTAAATATAAGTCAGTTCCAACTTAATTTTGGTTTGATATTTTGACTTGGTATACTCTCATGAGGAGAAGAGAAGGGAGTCATGTAGTGTCTGCCAGTGTGAGAAACAATACATACTGTACCACATAATAAGCACACAGAGCACCATGATTTGGTGAAGACTTTTTTCCTGTCCATTGTCTTACCCATGACTTTTTTTTATTTGGAATTACCTTATAGTTTCCATGTACTCTTTTGGCTTCATATTATTGTTTACCTTGTTGGAGTGGATAATGCAAATTTATTCCCATCTTTCCAATTCACTAAATTATCAATTAATTTTAATTGTGTTTTGGTTTGGTGGTAGAGGTATAATCTAGTCCAGTTACACTGTTGTTTACAGTAGTTGCCACAAATAATCCCCACCAAAAAAAGAAAGACATGTGTATATTTTACCCATTATACCCAATGGGTAAACTTATTATACCCAATGTGTATAATAAGTTTACCCAGTACCAAGTTTACCCATTTATGTGAAGTGGCACACTTTTTCTGTGTATATAACTAAACCATTTAGCAAACTTTCTGACATTGTGCTACTAGTGCATTAAAAGTAAAGCATGTGACAAAATCAAAACATTTGGTTCAAGTCACCCTTTATCCTCAACATTTATTTTTACCAGCAGGCACTTAGTTGGACTTTTCAATGAGATGATACAAATTAAAATGAATACCCCCTATCCTCAGCAATCTGACTGTATTATAGTTTAATGGAAATTGCCAGATCAGTAGCAGTTACAGCACTGCTACCACTCTATAACTTTACACCTTTCTCAAAAATCATGTGCTCTTTTAGTCTATGTATCTTTGTATTTATACTGTATTTCCTCTTATTATCTGAAGTACATGGGCTACTGGTTAATGTGTAATGTGATTCATTATGAGATATGTGTAATGTGATTCATTTTTTAATCAGATTGTGATTGAGCACTTGCATTACTGGGTTATTTCTACCATAGATTCATGTGATTGGGCACTAAGGGAAAAATGACTAATGTCTGTACAAACTTTTTTCCTATTGTCTTCTGTTGTGCACATATTTTTAGCATCATTTGTAGCCATGAAAAGTCAGGAATCCTTTGCATCTTACTTTCTGTCAAGACACACAATGGTCCTTTTTCCTATTTTTAGATCCTTGCTGTGATAAGGGTAATGGTTTGTTCCATCTTGCCTGCCTGTTGACCAGTCTAACAAGTTTGATGACTTATTTTGGTTCATGTTAGTCTAACACAGCTTTGGTATGGAGCAAAACGGGTTGTCGAGGTCTGTCTGTCTTGTCTCAAAAACAAGTGACTAAGTTACCCCGAGTCTATGAGTCAAAGCAGCACCTTGGCTTAAGGAACTGCTTTTTTTGTTGTTATTTCTGCTTTTGGATTTTTCTCTTTTTAATGGTGAGTCAACTTCTCATTGATAACTTAAAATATTCCTTTTGGAATTAACAGAGCAGGATTTAGACTCTTGTTATGCTGACTCTTAGGAGGAAGGTTCCTAGTCATGTCGGGGCTATATTAGTAGCCTACAGTATGTTTCACCTTTACTATAGGCTATCAGCCAGTAGATCAGACAGGCATTTTCATATGTTGCCATATTCCATGCATTCCATCACCATATCTGACACGCTAGTCATTAATGTTAACTATTGTTCAGTTTATACACGTCCAAAAACTAATGCAGGGGTTAAATCAAAACTCAAGCTGAAGACAGAAGCCAAACAAAGATATGCACGCCATCATCAAAAAGCTTCAATGCTCTAATAGACAAACCGGGAGATTTGCTATGGCAGTATCATAGAATTCAGCAAAACATTTACATTAGTCACAGAAGTACATTTCCTTCAACATTTCTCAGAATTCCTTGCAGTCTTGGGTTTTTCTGCCTGTTTCCGTGTTTGCTCTGTCTATATTTAGCATTTTAAACCTAAAAATAAGTGGGATATTTTTATTGGCTTAAAGATCCAATGGACAATATGCTTAACATTATTGTTATACTACTGATGTATTAATTATATAAATTTGTAATAAATTCAGTATATCAAAATGGCAAGTAAAATCAGTAAGTCTTGCTGACTTCAAAAAGAATACTTTAAAAACCCATAATGGCAATAGGAGTATGGATTTCTACACCAACCGTAACCACATAGTTATTGACAATTTTGATTACTATAGTATAATATTTTAGACAATTAGATTTCATATTAATGTAACAGATTACAAAGAGATCTCAAATTCTCATAAAACTTTGTTAAAAACAGTTCTTAGAAATGGTGATTGAAGCAGTTGGAAACAACAGATTATCTAATCCTTTCACTGATTTACTTTTTGATCATACATGTTTAAGTGCAAGTATTTGTTTTCCGTCTGTTCCTTGGTTGTGTCAGAACCATGAGAAATGAATAATGATTCCCCCATCCCCCACAGATTCTGTCCATACCAAAACCAAGGCCCTTCCTTCTTTGCTGTAGTCTGAATCATCGATCTGAGTGCATGCTCTGAAGGGCATACCATTACTCTCTTGGTGCACACAAAGCTTGATGAGCTGCTCGGTATTAGACACGGATCAGTATGGAGAACGTGTCAGTTGGACAGGGTGCACCGCTGACAAGAACTGTGCCTGACTCAGGTGGTACTCAGCATCTTGCAAAGGAGACCTGTGCAAAGACAAAAATTGAAAGAGTGGCATACCAGCAGATACAAATGCCTGCTCTGCCCATTCCTGATTATGAAACTCTGTTCCCAAAGAAGAGGCATGGGGTAATGGGGCAAACTCGCTGGGATCACATCATAGCAGAGGTGAATCAAAGGCGAATGGAAAAAGCTCTTAAATGCAGTGGCTCAGAAACAAGTGCTAGTAGCCAAGAGGAATTAATTATTTGTCAGCCCCTTGAATCTCATCAGAACACTTGGCCAAAACAGGAATCTTTTGGTGAGGGCTCTGATAACAGCACTGGCCCCAGTTCTCAAAAAGCTCTTCAGCCCCCCAAGCCTATCTTATCTGATGAAAAGCTTGACGTCAGGCCCAAGCAAGCAATCAAACCCCCTAAGCCGGTCTTCCTTGATAAAATGGTTGGTCCCAGTGCCAAACAAACTGTTCAACGTCCAAAACCAGTCTCACCTAGGCAGACTGTTGAAGTGCCTACCATGAAGAACCATGCATCTGCTAGTCCATCTGGTGAAAAGTCTCTAAAAGTACCTAACTCATTGCTGTTTTCTGCACTGGAAAATGTCCAGAAAAGAAACTTGCAGTATGCAAAACCACAACAATTTGCAGGAAATGAGAAGGCAACACTAAGTGTTGTGTGTGAACCGGGACATCCAAAGGAAAAAACTGCAGCAATAGTGGTTCCAGATACAAATACATACACAGCAGGTGATATAACAGCTCAAAGTAATCCGCTAAAGGTACCTTGTGTTACTTCCAGGCCAACAGTCCCAACCAGAAAGCCAAAGAAAGAGGTTCAAAAGCAGCAGTCAGAATGTGGCCCTACATCTTTGAAGGACATGGTTTCAAATTCTGATCATCAGCTTTCCTCTCAAAATCATTCTAACTTGGTAGAAAACACATCAGAGTCAAATTCAGATCAGGTGTTTGAAGAGGACCCTTTTCCCACAAATCAACTGTTTTCCCATGACCTGTGGCAGTTACCACAGGGGGACACAAGTGATGAAATATTTCTAATGAAAGATCCAATCTTAAATGATTCCACCAATGATGTGACCAGGTCTCCTGAACAGAGTAAATCTGAAGAGGTAATTCCGTCTACTCCCCAAGTTACCAAAAAGAAACGCCAAGCTCCCTTGCCTCCTGTGACCAGAAGCAGTTTTAGCATTAAGGCCAAACCAGACAAACACACTGCAGAAAGTTGTGAGGAGTCTGTTAAAACTAAGGAGGATATCTCGGGGAGTATTACGGAAAATAGTATTTGTTCTGTAAATAATGAACAAAGAAATGCAGAAGACATAAGCATATCCTCAGCAGGATTTAAAAAGAGTGTGTTTGATGAAACATCACCAAAACAACAGGTTGAAATTGTAATCAAACCAAACAGTTCACAAGTAAGTTCTGCAGAGAACCTTCCCCAAGCCCCATCTAGGATATTAAAGTTAGCAATTGAAAATGCTCAAAAGAGAAATACAGACAAAATTGTGACCATAACAAGACTGTCAGACACAAAATCGGTAGATATGGATAAACAGGTTGAATCTGCGGAGTTAACTTCCAAAGTTGTCACCCCCTCTCCTCAGATAACCCCAAGGAAACGTCAAGCCCCATTGCCTCCGGTCCCCTCAAGCAATTTCAGTAATAAGGCAACATCAGAGTCTGAAGTTGAAACCATGGATGGCATATTTATGGAACAGAGTTGTTCACCTTCACATGAGGAACAAGGGAATGCAGGAAACAAAGACATTCCTACAGATACTGTGGCAATTCACACCAAGACCTCTTTATTTCCTGAGACATCATCAAAACAGAAAGTTGAAGTAGAGCATTCACAAACCAGTCACTCTCAACCTAAAGAGCCAGAAGATGCAAAACAAGATGATGTCAGTCAGTCTGTATTGAAACCTACCAAAGAGGCATTGGAAGATGACCGACCTAAACATTCCATTGAAGTTGTGCCAAAGCAAAATGTCTCTGATGCAGCAGAGACACAAATAGACATAACCGTCAAACTTGATCCCTTTGCCTCTAGTGAAATTCCACTCACGGACCCATGGAAAATACCAGAACAGGCTACGACTGATGACTGTCTGTTTACAGATGATGGAAAGACAAGGAACACAAAAATGGATGATGGTCATTTAACTATGGATGACTTTAATAACATTTTCAAATCTAAAGTTCCTGCACATACATTTACTAACAGTTGCTCTCAGAAGTTCCCTGATCAAAGCAAATATGTGACTACAATAGATGGCAATACACAAGTTCCCCACATTCACCAAAAGGAACTGCTACCCTCATCTCCAGTGAGGTCAAGCTGCCTAGGAAATAGTGGATTGTCTTCAGATGAGCAGAAGTCAGAACGTGATGTTTGCCCAAATGCTGTCCTCTTGAAGGCAGCCGTTGCAATCACACCCAGTGAAGAGCCAGCGAAGACGGAACCTTTGGACACATTCTTGCCAAAACAGCTAGGGGCCTTCCAATGGGAAAAGGCAGAGCAAGTAATTACATCAGACCAAAAAGAAGCTGTGACGCAGCCTACAGAGAAGATGCAGAAAGAGATACAGGTCATTCCAATGAATGACAATCTACATGCAACTCTTTGCCAAATGGAGTCATTGGAAAAGGTGCCTGATGTGGACACAGAAGACATGATTGTGTGTGATCCTTTCTCTAGGGATGTATTGCTTTCCGATGACTCAAAGAACTTGAACTTACAACTGGACATGAATGATGATGACTTGGCACATAACACAAAGGAAGAGATAATTACAGAGGAAACAGGTTTGTCCTTAAAGGAGTTGGACAGTAATGGTCATTCAGATATCCCAACAGATCTACTTTCAACATCCTCTCGCGCCTATTCTGCAACTCCTTGTGAGCCGAAAACTGTGGAAGTCGTTCCAGATATCAGCCTCTCCCCAGCTGTTTTATCATCATCCCATCAAGACACATTACACCATGAAAGCCTCAGCACACACTTTGAGGCCAAACCAGGCTTACAAGAGACTAACTCAAATATGTCCAAACAGGATACAGATCATTGGAAAGAAGAAAGCCTGTCATCAGCAATCACAACTACATCTGCTCGAGACACCCTTGCTGACTTTTCACACATGCAACAGGATAAGACATCTTCCATTCCATGTCAAACACTAATTTGTCCATCTGTGGACCACCTTTCTCCTATGAGCTCACAAGTCACAGAAAGCATGTCTAAGACTAACATACAGGAAAATAGGGGAAGACCTGCATCTCATCTAGTGAAACTGGACTCTGGTTATAACACTCCACAGACACTTTATTCTTATGAGAGAGATTATGCCAGAGGCAGACCGAGACAACGGGAAGCAAACACTTCAGGCAAATCTCCCCCAGCTCCCATAATGATGACATCTGATGCTCTTTGGGAAAGAGATTCTGATGAATCCCTAATTTGTACCTCAACAGATCAAGTTACTGAACATCCTGAAAGTGACACTGCAAGGTCACCACAGCAAAATAAACATGAAAATTATATTTTGCGTACAATTAGTCTCTCTGCCCAAGTGCCCGAGCTCCATATCACCTCAACCAACAGAGGAAGTAATTCTGCACCTGAACCAGAGAACTGGAGAGGTACATCACCACAGGAGGCTTGTGCTGCAGGTCTTGATCCAATTCTCGAGGAGGACATCCCTGTAGTCCAAACCAAAGAGAACCAGCAGGGGGAATATAATTTTCCCACATCCTTTTTCTCCAAATCAACTTTTCCATCAGTGTCCACAACAGTCATGGTTAGGGCAGAACAGTTAGAGCATTTTTCACCCATTGCTGCTGGTCCAAGGTACGCCTGGATCTCACCGTTAGAGGTACAGACTGTTGTTCCAGATGATATTGGTCTGCCGTTAGCTTCAAGCCCACTCAGGTGAGCGACATCAGCTTTCTCCTGAATCTTATTATTGGAGTTGACCTTCACCTTCTCACTATGGGTGGAAAAAATGATTTGTGACGATGGTGAAATAGGGTTTGTACCTCTGACACTATTAGGAAGGTGACTTGACATGTATAGGATATAGTGACTCATGTTTGTAGTTATCTTTGCCGCCTGCCTGTGCAACTTTTATCTTTATACTTTTAGCTCTGCTTCTCTTTGATACTGAATTGCAGGACTTTTCAAGTCAAAACTATTGTCATACCACTTGCAATTTATTAAAATGTCACAGAGCAAATTTGCTTATGTGAATTTTAAATATTATTATTACCCTCGGCAGTGAAATAATAATATTTCTTCTATTTTGATTTGTACAATGTGTATAATCATCTTACCATGCATGGCAACAAATTTCTTCTTGTTGGTGCATAGCTCTGTCAAAGTTTGTAACCGTCTCTGGCTCTGTTCATGGGTTTGATAAACATTGTTTTCCTCTTTTATCTCTTCACTCTTTTCTGGGTCCATACAAAGTACTATCACTGTCCATTTTTATTTTTTTTTTTACTTTATGACAGTGGGGTGAGTGAAATGGGCACTCATTTTATCAATTTGTAAAGGTCAGTTTATTTCTTGATTGGACAAGAGAGTGATCTGATTATCTTGCTCTCCATAGGCCACACCCAGTGAAGCCTCTGAGTGCTAAAGAAAGCCAGCATCCCAGCGGCAGCATTAGCATCACTGATCTTCCAGAGAAAGTCAAGGTAGGATTCTGATGTGCTAAATTCATGGTAATAGATTTCAACTAGAATGATGAATGAAACACAAATATTTTACAAAACACACTTTTCAAACAACCTGTGACGTGTACTCTCTTTTTCTTCTTCTCTGTCTCTCTGTCTCTCTCTCTCTCTCTCTCTCTCTCTCTCTCTCTCTCTCTCTCCACGCCCATTATTCTATCTATTTGTTTAGGTTGTAGACAGTGGCCCATACACCCAGCTCACTCAGGAGGAGCTCATCACCCTGGTGGTCAAGCAGCAGGCTGAGCTCACCAAGAGAGACGAGAAGATCCTAGAGCTGGAGGAATACATTGACAACCTGCTGGTCCGTGTCATCGATGAGAAGCCCAGCATTCTCATGGCACTCGCAGCGTCCAAGGGCTCCCACTAGTGGTCAACTGTGGCGATGAGAACTGTGAGCCACAAGGCTCATCTTAATTCTCTCTCTCTCTCTCTCTCACTCTCTTTCTATCTCTGTCTAGCTTCTGTTGGTTTGTATCGGAGGAATAAATCAAACTTTGCACAAGGATTTTGCTTCCAGCTGGAGTTTCATTCTCTAGCACTACCCTTGGCTGTATTATGCACTTTTGATGGGATATCTGTTAATGAGCTTGTTATGAGTGGTAATAAATGAAGGAGTCAGAGAGTACTGTAGTTAACAATGTTGGAAATCTATAATGATGGCAATCAATCAAAAACAAAAAAAACTCTAAGATATTAAATGACTCTAAGATCTTAAATGACAGTCAGAAATCTATAATAAAGACACTGACTGTATGTTTTTGTTTGTATCAAAATTTAGTGGTTGACCTTGTATTTCAGAAACTTGTACATGACGGCTGTTCATCTGTGCTCTTCAATGTAACACTCAACCCCGACAGACATTGACATTCAATTTGTGACATTTGCTGGTTAATAACTTAATTGTAACTACTTTTGACTGAATGGCTGTGCCGGAAGGGGTCCTTATTAGTCTACTGAACAGAAATGTTCATGAATATTTATGACACTGTTGTAAGACTTGCTGCTGTCTTGTCAGTTGTCATTACTGTAACTTATGTGATCATCTCTTGATTATGAATAACAGAGCTTCTCTCTTGTTTACCGTCATTAACATCCAGGCCTTAACAGTCACTTGTTGGTCGTGTGCTTGACGAGCTTGGTCGAACAATGTGCTATACTACCGTTGAATGTGTCCCATTCTGGGGCATGTTTCCCAAAACCATCGCAACTGTTAGTTTCAATGCAATTGCCCATTGCCAACTGAGTTAGCAAGCAGCTTGTTAGCAACTTTGTTTTTGGGAAAAACAACCCTGGTTGAGTTTGCCATCTCTCATTCAGTGATGGCACACCTGAGTTTTCTTATTTTCTATTTATAATGTATTTCATTCTGTCATGTCCTTTTTTTAAACAACACATTTTCTTATACTGTTAGGGTACCAAATCTTAATTTAGGTAACAGTTTTGGAACATCTTTCCGGTACCTTTGGGATGTGTTCCTAACTTGGCCTTACATTCAAAGAATGTCAGACATTAATGTCTGATATGATATTCTTGTCTCTGTAATGTTTGCTTTGTTTGAGATTTTGCAATATCAGTGAAGAGAGAAGTCATGTGCATGACTTGTTGGTTGTATTGGCAAGGACTTATGAAATGGTAATTCAACCAAAACATTCCACGATTTTCTTTTGGTCTGGTACATGTACATATCCACTTATTTAAATTAAATGTTACATTTATGGAGGGATGCTGGATATTGTGAGTTACTACTAATATCATCCTAACATTCTACATTTTAATGTTTCACAACTTGATTTAAAAAGAGTTGGTAATTAACCAAAATATTTGTATCTCAATGCGAAAGGGAGTGTCATGCTGCCTTAAGTCAGTCACCGCATCATTTTCATGTCAGGGACTGTGCCTTGTTTGTTTGTAAATATGCAATACAGTGACTTATCAACATGAGGAAATTGACCTTTCACATAAAAGATGAAGTTAATAAGTTTGTTATTTTGATTCCTGATTTTAAAAGATTATAACTTAATGTCTCATGCCTTTGTAATAATTTGTAGAGCTCACACTGGACTTAATCTTGAATAGAAATGAGCACAGCCTTGATGGAATTCTGTATGTATGTATGTATGTATGTAGGTATGAATAAAGTGATTCTATGCAATCATGCATCTACTAAATTATTTCACCAGGTCAAACCCACTTTGAAAGACTCCACCAGATGCATCTACATCTAGACCTTCTGCTCTAGAAGTAGTTATTTGCCTGACCTCTTGTGGCCAAGGGGAAATGTAACCCTGAGGATGTGTTTCAGTTACAGGGCACCCAAACGTCTTCCACCCTGAGAACCTCATTTTCATTGTCCAACATAAATCATACCCATTGGGTGTAAAATGTATAAAAAAAAGATCTTTTGTCTTTTGAGGTCCCACCAAAAATAGGACAAGTGGTACCAATGTCCCAACTGTAAAATCCATAATTAATTTGTTCACTGAATGAATTAAATTGTCATACAGGACAATTTCCAGGCAAGACTAAAAGGTCATGGAATGCATTGCCCTCTCCAATTCAGATCCTCCTCTCAAGATAGATTGTTGGTAAATCCTTCTTGAGAAGGAAGAAAATAAGCAAAAATATATGATTTTTTAGAACCCTAACTCTTGCTGAGACTAGTTGTCTTAATACAAGTATCTTCTCTCAGGATGTTCTTCTGGCTACCGTGACGCAACGTGAGCGTTGTGTCCCATGTTGACGTGATTGAAGTGAATGACTCTTGGTATCGAGTGCCAACAGTATGCATCAGTGTGTGTGAACCGTGGGTTTGTGCACACCTACTACCACGGTACAGAACATCTCTATTTACAACCAGAGCGGTCACCAACCTTATTATTGGGCTACGGGCTCTCCATTTGCTGCACTTTGATGTGTGGAAAAAGTCCACTATTGAATGTGAGCACATCTAACAAACCTGGCATGGGATGAGAAAGAGACTGAGACTGAGTAAAAGGGAGGAAGAGAAACAGAGAAGGAAGGAAGCAAGAGCTTTCCCCATTATACGGGCCCAGACATTCATGTGATAATGAAGTTCTGAACCTTAGACTGTTTATGAAAAGGCTTTATTCCTCAAACACTGGATTCACACCAGTAAAGCACACCTCCATGTATTCAGCACAGACATGTCAGTTGTCTTTGGTTGTCAAGAGGGGTTAGACAGATAGACAGAAAGCTTATCAAGGCGAGCGATCCATAAACTACTGAGAGAAAATTGTGTGCCTGACACAATATAGCCTTGAAGCACATCACAAAATATTTTTTTCTAAGCATTAGAAATATACCTAGGCATGGCTCAGATGCTCTTAAATACAAGAAAAAATAGTATCTCACTATGCATTTTTTCACACCAAGCAGCACACATCAAACACAAGAGACCAAATAACTCTCATTAGTAAAATTAAGATTTAAACATCTTCTCTTTTACCAATTTAAGTAAGCTTTTGTTTTGCCCTAACAGGGGGTGCACATGTACAGTACAGTACTGCTGAAAAAAATATAGCAGATAGCAGATAGTTGCACCATGATACAGTAGCTCAGCTCAGTGTTTTCACATGTACAATTTACACAAATCTCCAACTAAATTGTTCATCTGCACATACAAATTCTGGCTACACTGTATGATTGCAAGTGTCTATGAAGAGGGTGATGTAAGTAGCTTCCTCAAGGCTATTTCACAAGTAGACTGAATACAAGCTTGACCTCAAAACATCTGGAGAAAAAAAACAGGATTTCACCAACATGAAGATTCAGAGCACTTTAGTTAGATAAAAATGAAAAGACGAATCCACTCGAACATCTCCAGCTTTTGTTCCTTATCTTTTATTTTCTGTGCCCACACACCTCCCTTCTCTGCTCCCTGTATTGTCTCTGATGAGGGCTAGCAGCTCGCAGGAAATTATATTTCATGTCATGACCATGGCAAGCCCATCACATCAACAGTTCAAAAGGTTTCAATCTGCTGTTGTAGTTTCTTCAAAGCTCAGTACTGCCTGGATTCCCTCATTATATGAGAGATGAGAGTTGTTTTTTTTTTTCTTTTTTTTAATCCACAATGTACCCATAGTCGTTGGAATGCATTCATGTTAAAATGAACAAAAAGAAATTCAAAGTTGCTTTAATTAGGGGTTTCAATAAATGATAGCAACAATCAGCCATGATCTGTATTCATTAAGAGCATAAGAAAATGTTGTTCATGATGCCTCTGCCTCAAGGTAACTCTGCTCATTCTCCATTTTATCACTGCAGAAAAACAAGGCTGGATGGAAATGAATTTTTCCTGTCAATAACTTTTCCTGACATATTTTCCTCAAAGTTTTTTGACAATGTTATGTGTTTACAATGTAGTGCGAATATAACAGTTATACTTTTTTTTTAATCTCTTTCTTGCAGATACTGAGTTTGGGGCCCTTTCATTTTACAAGAATGGTCCCAAAGCATAGGGCATTCATGAAATAAACCTATGACTGCTGGGCCTAAGCATCATTGGTATACTGTCGGTGGTGGCACATTTATAACAACAACGTTAACTTCACAGCTTCGCTCCTGTCGTCTCGCCATGCTCTGGTCACAGCACCACGCTGCCGGTGGCGCAGTGATTGGCCGAGCGGATGCCGATGCGCCGGTGGCACGTGAACATCTTGCGCAGCTCGGCGCGGAAGCGGTCGTGTAGCCAGGCGTACAGGAAAGGGTTGCAGCAGGACGAGCTCATGGCGCACAGGTGGCAGAGGAGCTGAATGAGCAGGAAGTAGCGCTTGTCGATCAGGCTGATGTTGATGTCGCGCAGCACGTTGAACACGCTGATGGGGAGCCAGCAGACGGCGAACGCCGCCACCACCAGCGCCACCAGACGGAAGGTTTTGCGCTTGCGCGCCCTCTGCGCCGCCGCCTGGCCCTGCGTGTGGTGGCCCGGCGCCACGCAGTTGCGTAGCCGCACGGAGATGCACAGGTAGGAAGCGCAGAGCGCAGACAGCGGCAGCACGTAGGTGATGAAGAGCATGCTGTAGGCGTAGGCCAGCCGCTGCCTCCTTTGCCCGATCCAGAACTCCTCGCAGATGGTGAAGCCCTCGTCCTTGAACTCCACGTGGTACGTGTGGGCCACGGCGGGCGCTACCAGGCCACAGGAGAGCAGCCAGATCCCCGACAGCAAGTAGGTGCAGGCCACCACGGACAGACGCTTTTTGAGGGGGTGGACGGTGGCGTAGTACCTAGAGGGGAGATACAGAACAGTTTCAATGGTATGGGTATAGAGAGTGTGGTACAGTAGTCAGAGTTGCACAGCGTGGCTTCCTTTGAGAGTGTGTTTGAAAATGGTCATAAGGTCGTCCGTTTTTAAAGGACATGAAGAAATGTTACTTTTCAGATTTCACTTCCTTTAGGCTTCCTGCCCACCATCAGTTGGCTTTTCTATACACCAGTTGAAAAATCTCGATGAATGCTTTTCCTATCAGTTCAAAAAGTGTCAGAAAGTAATTATATCCAAAAGGCATCTTTTTATCATATTGATTAAAATCTTTGGATTTTTTTTTCATCTCAACAATTTTGTGGTGATGTGGAAAAACGTAACATTATGCTTGGATTTCTGACTCAATGCCTAAAGCTCCAAGATTAAATCTATCAACAGGGGGAAAGGCCAATTTAGAATATCTAACCAATTTGTCCTCAATAAACCTTAACTCAGTTTACATCTGTATTTGATTTTGACCATTGCCTGGTATTTTGGAATTTCATCTCTTATGAAACAGCCCTCCTCTTGTCTCGACCCAAATCCATTTAAACTTCAAGATCTTAAAACTCCCATTGGCTATTAGTATGCTCCTTACTCTTCCTATCTTAAATGTGGTTTATAAGAATCAGATAAGAATTCAGTAGCTTCTAATAAGAGCTGTTTTTTTTTTTTCTTTGAGACTAAGACAAAGATAAAGGAAGCAATCACATTTTCCTTCATTCACTCCCACACACTGAAACACAGGCACCCACACATGCATACACTACAGTACTCCCACATTACCTGTCAATGCCAATAGCGGTGAGCGTGAACACGGACACATAGACGGTGACGGGCTGGATGAGGAACACCAGGTAACACATAAAGCGTCCAAAGACCCATCCGCGGGGGTTGAAGGCGTACGCCAGGTTGAAAGGTACGCAGGTGGCGCACATGAGCATGTCGGAGAAGGCCAGGTTCCCGATGAAGAAGTTGGTCACGTTGTGCATCTTGCGGGTGTGGCAGATGACGTAGAGCAGAAGGTAGTTGCCAAATACCCCGACCAGCACCACCAGGGCGTAGCAGGGAATGATGAGGCTTTTGAAAGACTGCAGTAGCTCCACCCCGACGAACTGGGGACTACTGTCCTTGGACGAGATGTTCTGCTGAATGGCCACCTCGAACACGTACCCCACGCTGGTGTTCTCCGGCCCCACGCAAGAACCACCGGGCCCACAGGACGTCTGCAGGTTCGCTGGCCAACCACTCCCGCCGTCATCCATTGCGTCAGGTGGAGGTGGATAGACCGTCTACACAAAGGGGGAAGGAGCTGTGCCACAAGGAGGACAAAAATGGAATGTTCACGAATCATCATGCCGTTTTTATTACCATAAACTAATATATGACTAAACATACTGTATTTCATGGTTTTTATTACCATAAACTAATATATAACTAAACATACTGTATTTCATGTTCATTTTCACTAAATATTTACATTGCACTCTGAGTGGAAATAAATAAATGTTTTTATGACCTTCGTAAAATTGTGAGAGGGAAGAAATGTATGCAGCAATCAATGAAACCTTAGGAGGTGAGTGAGGATAGAGGGGTTGGCAAATCATTTTCAAAATGCTAAAAAAACAGACACAGCGGTGAGAATCCACCTGAGTCCAAGGACTTGGATCATTTTGTAAGAAGAGAGGAAATACTTGTCTGTGGACAGGACAAAGTTACACTTTCCAAAACACATTCTGACAACATGTCCCCAGAAGAACCAAAGAGTACACTGTCACCTGAAAATAGCTAGCACACATATAAAGTATGTGTGTGTTAGTGTGTGTGTGTGTGTGTGTTAGTGTGTGTGCGTGTGTGTGTATGTGTGTACGCACACACATGCATGAGAGACTGTGAGGCAGAAAGAGGGTACAGACAAAAAAACATATTGAAACCGTGTGTGTGTGTGTGTGTGTGTACGCATGTGTGTGTGTGTGTGTGTGTCAGTGTATTTGTAGTACACAGTGTGAAGAGACAGGGCAGCACACCATCTCTTTCCATGAAATGCATGTATCACCACCTGCAAATGGGCTCTGGAAATTTCTCAATGTGATGTATGTGTGTATACAGTATGTGTGTGTGTTTGTGTGCGTGTGTGTGCCTCCGCTGACATCAGACCAAAGTCTCCCCTGTCCGTCACACTGCAGCTGGCGCCCGTTTCCCTCACACACGTTTGGTGTGAGTCACTTTCTGTAGCAGCGCAAGCTCAATCCAAAGCCCATTGTAGGAGCAGGCCAATCTACGCAGAACAACACGCACTGTCTGCTTGTGAACAATGACTAATAAGTGGCTAAGTACACAGCAATGGCCTGCCATTGAGAGAATACACATGTAAGAGCCCCATATACAGTAGCGCTTGGCCCAGCTGCTGCATTTTCCCATGAATGACTGGGAGACATTCATTCAACATCGTTCCCATTCTCTTTTCCCCATTATTGTGCTGCAAAGTATCAGTCGGCTAATGCGTTTTAAAGCTAGAAAAAAAATGGCCTCGTTAATGATTGGGATGTCTTGGTTTAAGCTCCTAGTCTGATCTGCTATTCATTTATACTGTCAGCAGTCTTATTGTTAAGAGATGGAAAAAAAGGATCTGTCTGAGATCATCTTTTGACTGATGAAAAAGAATGTCTCCTCCAATTTGTGTAACCAGAGGCAAATACGATCCCAAATAAATTTGGCTTTCAATATCTCTGCTTTTTTTTTGTCTCTCCACCAATTTATGAAGTACAACCACCACACACCACCAAGTCCAATATATTTCTGTAAAAATGAGAGGGCAGACATTGTGTTTGTTGTACATATTTGTCACAACATGATTGCAATGATTAGCGAGCCTGTGGGAACGGAGCTAATTTACCGTGAGGTGAGAGGTCATACCATGCAGAGAAGGACCACAGACAGACCACAGTAAAGTGGACTAATAGAGCCAGCGAGTGCCATTCATCAGGGCTTCCAGCTTTTCAGGATTGAGTATATTGAACAGGGTGGCACGCAGAATGACAGCCATTTTTCAGAGAGGGATACAGGGTAGGTCATCATGACACAACCTCCGATCATGTCTCCCTTTTAAAAGGGGAACTAAATACACATTAATTACTAGTTAAAGAAAAAAAGCCCCTCTGAATACTGTATGCCACAGTGAGAAGCACTTGCAGATAGATAAAAAAAAATGAACTTACATTTCCATTTGTGACATCTCAATAGGACCGAATTAATGAACAGACAGTCAAAGAAGGGAGCTAGGTAGGAGAAAAATTGCATTCGGAGCCATACACAGGCATGGACTTAATAAGAATCCTATGGTTTGGGCTTTAGGACCGAGGGACTCCTTTTGAGCAGTTCTCTGTTAATCACTAATGCCACTAATGTACAGCCAAACCAACAATTAAACTGTCAGTTTCACACTGTGAGAGGAATATGGGTTATGGCACTCTCTCAGGTTTGAAAGAGAGTAGGCCTGCCCCATCACATCGACAGACAGGACCTTTTGTGTGTGTGCGTGGCACATGCATAACCACTTGTGAGTGTGTGTGTGTGTGTGTGTGTGTGTGTGTGTGTGTGTGTGTGTGTGTGCAGGTGGCTGATGTATCTGTTTGACAACCCCTTTTCACCGAATCCCCCAGAGTTGTTTTTCTGTGCTCATCCCCTCACGGCCCAGAGGGCTTGTTTTTCTCCACCCTCCTCCCATCTCCATTGGACTTCATCAGTATTTGTCTCAAGGCTCTCAAAGCGGAGAGCTGGGTTGTTATCAGGCAGGACTTTGCTGAGATCCATCTGATCAGACAAAGCTCTTGGCTGAGCCCTTCGAGGATTTCGGTTCACAGAAAGCTCGAGTCGGTGCACAGGCGCCACACGCTCAGTCCATAATAAGAGTAGCCTAGAGTCTAGACTCATACAGCAGAGGACCAACACCCAGCATTCATCAGACGTCATCATCCTCCTCCTGAGGCTCAGTCGCCACCAAATCCCAAATAGAGAATACTGTTAATGAAATGAAAATATAGATTTTCCAGTTGGTCACAAATGGTCTTGGCATCCTTTGTTCCGCAGGAAGGCTCCCATAATAATCGATTCAGAAGTTACATAATGCATCACTTTCTATTGTATGAAATATTGTAATAAAATGCAATACGATGGGACTAGACCCAACAGCAGCATTCCTGATTGTACAGCCACTTTAGCCAATATTCTATTATTCTCTATACAAAAAAAGAGAAAATCTATTTCTGTTTATTGCTCGTTTCCTGTTCTGTTGTTCATTCAAATAGGCTATTCATTTTTGCCAAAGTAAAAATGACATAAAAAAATGATTAAAATACTGAAGAAAATTCAACAGGACTTGAAAGTCATTTTGATTCTAACCAGCTGAGCAAATACAATGAACATAAAAAAGACATGAAGCCTTAGCTTATTCAGCTTAATTCAACCACTTCAAAGACTGTTTTCCTTCTAGAAGAAATGCTGATATTATGCAAAAAGCACATCTTGTAAAATTCATGCACCCAAAGGGATGACTGACATTTCAATAGTTTGCTGCTCACACAAGAGGGCTTTGCTGCTGTTTCAATCATCCATGCTTTATGTCTGCTCACACATGCACACATTCAGATCCTACCAACCACTCATAACAACAGCAGGCTGAGCTCTGGGTTTGACTGACCACAATGTACATCACATCAAGCTTATCTAGACACAGTATGGGGATGAGGGTAAGATCTCACGTACATGTTACTTGTCATCAGTCAGAGGATGGCAGTCTTACCGGTGTCCGAAGACTCTGTCGCCTACATCCAAATGGTCTTTGGAAACAAATGAGCGGTCAGTCAGTCAGAGCACACACTCACACTCACCCCTTAATCAGAGAACAGTGTGTGGCCATGGGAGGTCATCTGCAGGGTGACTTAGAATAGGAGATGCACTTGTTGCTCTGTAACAAGGGGCTACATTCAACGCCTGTGCCTTTTCTCTGAAATGGCATTTTCATGCAATGACCCTGTCTTTGTGGCTGATATATTAATTTATGACACAACACTGTAATAGATAGACAGACAGACAGACAGACAGACAGAAAGATAGATAGATAGATAGATAGATAGATAGATAGATAGATAGATAGATAGATACTGTAGATGAAACTGGTAACTAGCCACTTCAATGCATGCATTGTGCACTGCTACCTTTATATAAAACCATGCCTAAACCACTGATAACAAAGATGAGATAATCCAATATGGGGTAGTCCAACAGAATGTCATTATTCTAATGAATCGATTCATAGAGGACAGTGGTCATATTTTAGATTCAATTTGAATCAATTAGAATATGAACACTGATTTCTAACCTGGCAAATAATTCCATCATTGAAATAGCCTTGTTTAGAAGAACACTCTTTACAATGTTAACTGTACACTACATTTATCCAGGTCAGTACAACTGTTCAAAACAGTTCACTTGACAGCTTGATTGCATCGTGAAAATCGATCGAAATCTATTGCCATATAGCCTAAATACTGAAAATAGAAAATGTGGCTACACACCTTTTGAGCGGGTGTCTGCGCGTTATAATCCACGCTCTTCACTGAAAAAAACTGTTAAGATGCTCACTCCACACACTGCTTAGTCCGACTCACTGACGGTGTGAGCTGACAGGAAAGAACGCGCGAAAGTTTTGTCTCAGTGCACGCGAAGGGACATGAGACGAAAGGCGGAGTGACGCGATTTTTTCTCTTGCAAATATGTCTAAAAAAATAGATCGTCTTTGCTCCTGGTTGGCTTCAGACACACTGCGTGGTATCCATAATTTACCAGCTGCGTGCGTTGTGTTTGGGTCTGGTTTCCATTAATCAGGCAATTTTGCCTCTTGCTCTCTGTCTCAACAGATTCAGTGGTCTGACTTACATTCATGTGAACGGAGTTGGTTTAATCATGTTGTAAACAATAATTATGCCTGAAGAACCAGACGCACGGGTGATCCAAAACAGCAAATGGCACCGATAATTGTGTTCTCTATGTAATGACAAGTAGCCTACACTACACCTGTTTCCAACCAAAAATATCCTATAAGCCTATTTACTAAAATTTTAGGCTTATACATTTTCTGTTGAGTGACTAAATGGTCAACAACTATCCCTATATAGCCTACAAGACAAAACAATAAAAATGTTGCTAAAGGGCACTGTCTATAAGAACCCAGCCAGACTTGTTTTTCTTCTGGTGAAGAAAGTCAGCTTGCAGAGACTGATGTCTGTGCGCACAATCCCCCATAATAAAATCCTTTTCATTTATATTTAATGCTTACAAGGATGGCCATACAAAGGCAGAAAAAGGCTAATAGATCTGATGCAAATCACTGATGGGCCTTTAACTTTAAACACAATTTTCAATAGCTCTGCATATTTCAATAGCTCTGCATATGGACCATATTTCAATCTGAAGTCGCAGGGTTGAATGCTATGTGTCTGTTTGGATTATGGTGTCAATAAAACTACTACTACTACTACTACTACTACTACTACTAAATGTAAAAAATATTATATATATAAAAAAAGAAAAACAGTAGATATTAGTGTTATTTTTCCCCTCGGAAATAAGGTCTTGCCCTCATCTATGACAACATATTGAGTGAGTATCTTTGCAAACTCATTTGACTCTAGAATAAAACAAAAATAGGCTACAAGAAAAGTTGCAAGTTGTCTGTTTGTAATATCAATATTTTATTGCTCAGTTCAAACATCCAAGGTCTTTTTTTTGAACAGCCAATAGATAGACAGACAAACAGACAGACAGGCAAAGAGAATAAAAGATTGATCAATGTTGTTCGACAGAAATCAAAATGACTTCCAAATACTGTGAAGTTTGGTGTGTGTGTGTGTGTGTGTGTGTTTGCTTGCTGTCGTTATGTGTGCATACACATGGACACACATGCCCCAGCACACATGTACATGATATACAAATGCTCCCACTGGTGCAAGAAGATCAATACACACAAGCACACTCTTGGTGTGTATGTGTGTGTGTGTGTGTGTGTGTGTGTGCACTTTACTACAGTATTTTGTCATGAAATGATCAAAACTTGTAACTTAACCTTTAAGGAAGGAATATTGCACGTTCGAGGTGATGATCTGGCCGATTTGGAGCCGAGGGGCCTTTACTCTTCAATAAGGGTGGAATTCTCCGGGGTGCGTAAGTTCAAAAATCATTTAACATTGGCGCGAATGGCGGAAAAGCGCGCAGCTAAGTGATTTCTGAACCTGCGCACACCGGAGAATTCCACCCTAAGTGCAATGTTCACTACCCTATCAAGCTTACATTGATAGTTTAAGCCATACGGGTGGATATATACATGTAGCTGGATTGACATTGCTGGATTGACAAGTCAATTGCCTGCTAAAATGACCAGCCTACGGTGACTTGACCAACAAAACCAACATAATTCTATTGCTGGGTCAACCTGCTAAACCAGCAAACCTCTTGCTAAAACATAGCTTAGACCAGACAACCAGCATAAGCTGGTCAGGTTTTTTTTTCAGCAGGGGAGACGTTTCTGTAAAACAATGAATGCATACTGTATACGGTACAAGGTAGCAAGAGAAAAAAAAACAGAAGTGAAATAGATATGAAGACATCTGTGGTCCACAAGAGAAGTGAAAATATGTAGCCCCAGGTGTCCTGACCACCTCTCTCTCTCTCACTCAATTTATAATGGGAAAAATACCACAGTTGACTAGTTAACTTTAAATATAACTCCTGAGGTGTAAAGTGCAATCTTTGGGCTGTTCGTTTAACCTTTGCAGTGATTTGGGCAGATTATCCAAAATTAATGCATGTCCTACTGTAAGTATTACATCACAATAGGAAATTTAACCAAACAGTGGTATAACATTTAGTAGGCCTAAGGGCCAAAATACTAGCCTGGGCCCACCCATTCCGTGACGTTATCGGCCGCGCCCGCGGCCTCGCCACGGTCTGGCCAAGCATGCTATTC
>JASCQY010000293.1:16554253-16573693 GCA_030264315.1 Sardinella tawilis | reverse complement strand
GAGCCTCAGCTCGGCCCACAGCCCCCTGGAGAGCCAGTTCAACACCAGCCATGGTGAGCACATCACACATACAGTGTCAATCACTCACTCACTCACTGGCCTTCTTACTCAGCCACTCACTCATTCAATGATTCACCCACTCACTAGCTCACTCACTCACTCACTCACTCACTCATTGGCCTTCTTAATCGGTCACTCACTCACTCATTCAATTGCTCATTCACTCACTATCTCACTTAACCACTCACTCACTCATTCACTCACTCAATCTTTCACTCATTCACTGACTGATTCATTCATTCATTCATTCACTCCTCACACTCACATGATCAGTCATGTGACAACCCAGGCATTGCCATTGACACATTCACACACTCTATACACACAGTAGATGTCATGAATTGATCATTGTCTGCTGTAGCTCCCATGCACTTCCTGTGGTCCAATTTAGAGATGACAGGCTTTCCAATCGATAGTAGACAAGGCGGGATGACAGGGCCAGTTCAACGTTTGACTGCAATTTTTGATGTTAGTACTCATGCTGTGTATGTGCAGTACACAATGTCAGCTGTCTCCACTGTGGCAGACTAGATTGTAATCCCAAGCCCAGTTTGTACATTTGTACATAGAGAGATGGATAGCTTTGTTTATGCCCATGGTGCCATAACAACATTATTGCTTTGTACTAGCATCATGTCTCAAAGGGTAGGCTTGGCCTCCCCGTCAGAAACCTTCTCAGATCTACTTACGATGTTGCTACTTACTCTCTCCGTCTCACCAGTGTCTGATTCAATGGATGGCATTTCCCGTGTCAACAGCAAATAAGTTAATGCAGCCAGTTTAAACCTGATTGTGGAAAAATCCACTACACTCAATAGTATCCCCCTCGCTAAAGTCTTCCCTCACACGGAAATACGCTAACTCTAATAGAGGTTGACATTTGTCTTGAGGACCTTTCATATTAGTGTGGGTTTGTGGCAATGTGTTTCCTTTTTCTTCCTTTTGTTTTGGCTGTGTGCCTCCCTTCCTTCCTCTGTCATATTAAAATAGATTTGACAAAATAGTGAAACCCCTTTAAAAGTTTTATTTGTTTTATACGAGTTAGATTTGTGTTGTTTCCTAACATTACGATATGGATACCTGGATGAGGATCTCTACATTGCAGTTATCGAAAAATCTTTGAGAGAAGCATAAGATCATACAGTTTCATATTTCCTCAGATGTTCAGCCCCTAAAGGATTTATGAACGACTGACGTTTTATATTTGATGCCCGGCTGATTGATCATTCACAGTTTTTGACCATTGCAGTGATGACAATCCTAATCCAAACTCCCCTCCTAATCCTAAAACCTGGACCCTCAAAGACTTAAAGGAGAAATTTGGTGTGAATCAAGCCATAGCTCTGTTTTTAGAGGGCACTGAATGCTGTCTGTAGCAAAAAGAACCAGAAAATAGTATGCAAAATAGAGCAGAGTAATAAACCAATAACTAATGTTAAAGGTGAACTATGAGATCCTGAGCGATGTCACCATTCAGCCTATGTTGTATCAATTATTTTTGTTATTTATTTATTTTTTTTGTTATTTTAGGCAGCATTCAGTGACCTTGAACAGTACTATGGATTGATTCACACCAAACTTGTCATTCAATTGTTATGAATCAGAAATTCATTATGTCTTTGAGGGATCAGGGTTTAGGAGCTTGGGGGGCGGGGGCATTGGGATTCACTCAAAGTTTTCCACTGCTGTTGAGTGAAAGGCTTGTTGTCTCTGTGGCCTCCTAGGTTTCACAGTGGGCAGCGTGCTGAGGAACCAGTCTGTGTTCCACCAGTTCCTGGTGCGGAACCTCTCTCTGGCCAATGACACGGCTAACCTGCTGCTCTCCTCCCCTGTCAATCTCAAAGAGGTCAGTCTCTTTACAGGATGTCTGAGAAAAGCCTTTTAAATGTAGCCTTAAATGTACATGACAAGATGCCAAACTGAATGGTCAGATGGTAAACAAGATTTTTTTTTCCATTTGAACAAGACCTTATTATTTAATGTTATATGTTATATGTTATATTATTGATATCCATTCTTGGTACAGTACTTATCTCAAAATTTGCCTGCAATTATAGTGTTCAATTCCTTTGTTTAGTTTCTTTTCTCCTTTATTCTTGGTCATGTTGCTTTACTCCCTGCCTGTGTGTTTACTCTGTCTCCCTCCAGGTGTACAACCTGTTCTTTGGCTCCTATGCTAAGATGGGCAGTGGAAGTGGAGGCCTGGGCGAGGGACTGGGTGGAGCGCACAGCCCAGGGGAAACAGTCCTGCAGCTGGAGGTGAGAGCTCCACCAGCCGCCTTGGAGAAACGATTGCAGCAGTTTACTGGAAGAAGTGCAAAGTTCATTTTTAGCGAGTCATTTGCATAGATAGTCCCTCCAAGTCTCATTGACTATTATTCAAATTAAATGCAAAGTGAAGTGCCCCCCCCACACACACAAACACACTCACACTGATAACCTTAGGTCAAAAACCGTTAGAAACTTCCAGGCCATCATGAACCCATGGTCTACCTCTCCAATGGGAGCATTGACCTCTAAATGTGCTCTAAATGCTCTGTCACACTCCCTCCACAGAAGCAGCTGCTGGGAGGATGGAGAAGCCTGGAGGGTGGTCTGATCCACAAGGCCCTGCAGGACCCCAGCAAAGCAGCTCATCGGCAGGCTCTGCTCAGGCTCCTGTCCCAGGCTCTGGGCCTTGCTGGGGGAGGCGTGAGCCAGAAGTTTGACCCTCAGGGACTCAAGGAGATGGAGGTACTGAGAAACAGCATGGATGTCCTCCAAAAAAACTTTCAGCATTTGTTGTTGTTGTTGTTGTTGTTATTTTTCCAATATTCAAAATGTATTTGTGGTTTTCTTATTACATTCTTATTTGTGTTTCTTATTATAGTCTGTTTTTGAGTGGAAACCATGAAGGTTATTTTTTTTATTCGGGGATGTGATGGAGGAGGAAGATGTATTATCATGGTGTTTATTTTTAATCTGCTTCATTTCGGGTTCTGTGTTTATCGCTCCGCCGGCTGCGTCCCCTGAGCTTTGCTGCTGATTATTCCTCTGCTCCAGGGGATCCTGCTGACTGGCTCGGTGCTCGAGGTCCTTACTTGCGGAGAGGGCGGGAACAGCGAGCTGGGCAACATCCTATTGGTTCCCGAAAAACAACAGTCACTGCTCCAGGCCTACCGCACGGCGGTGTGCAGCGGAGGGTCCGTCCAGCGAGCAGAACGATTCAACGAGATGAGCCAGGAGCTAAAAGAACAGATCGACACGCAGAGCATAATTGAAAAGGTAACGCAACAAGATGAGTGGAGAAAAAAATCAAATTAAAGGAAGAGTTTTTTTTTTCTTTTTACATTTTTCTTTTCCACGCATACCCAGAGGGGAGCGATCTGGTTTTGTCATCCGTGACTCAGCCGCGGACTCATAATCTCCTGTCCTCCAACTCATTTAACATTTCCTCTCCACTTTCCTCTGATCATTCCCAATACACCTCTTCACTTCTCTCCTGTCTCTTCCCTTCTTTGCAGACGTTTCTCATTTCTCCACCATTCCCTCTCTCTCACCCTTCGCTCTCCTTCCAGATTGCTTGTGCTCTCTCTTTCTCTTTCCAACCCCTTCTTTCTCTCCTTCTCTTGCTCTGAAATTAAAATTCAAATGTACTTTATTGTCATGATGTATGATACAGATGATTGTGGCATACAAAGCACCCACAAGAGCAGCTAAATGCCTGACATTTATTTCTCTCTCTCTTTCTCCCTCTCTCTCTCTTTCTCTCCCCCCCCCCCTCTCTCTTTCTCTCTCTATCCCTCCCTCTCCCCATCAGTTACGTCTGGAGCAGGCAAACGTCTCTGGTCTTCTTTCCCAGTCCCACCTGGGGGCCCTGCTGAAGGATCTCGCTGACGTGGAGCGTCTTCTGCGGGACGTGGACCTGCTGTCCGGCCTGGCCCGTCTGCTCCCCAAGGGGGCCTGCGCTGGGCATCAGGCCTCCCCCGCGGCCAATGCCTCTGGGGCTGCATGGAGCTCCAACAGCAGCAGCAGCAGCAGCAGCACCACCTCTTCCACTTCCACCACCAGCAGCGCCACCACCTGGGGCCCAAACACCACCGACTCCCCAGCGGGTGGAGGAGCGGAGGGAGCCGGAGGAGGGGAAGCCCCCGGGAGAGAAGCGGAGGGGGAGAACCCGCGCTCACAGTTCTCAGCCTTCGTCCAGCTGTGGGCCGGGCTGCAGCCTATCCTGTGTGGGAACAACAGGTGTGTGGGAATGAGCAGATATTAACCTGTAGTTGTTGTGACAATGATTTTACAATAACAAAGCAGTTATCTGGTTACCGACAAAAACAAACACAACGCTACTCACCAATGATCTAGTTAAGTTGCCTAGTGTGAAACCCTACATTACAAGCTTACTGTTGTCAAGTCTGTTTGCAAGAATGTCCAAGAAATTGGTGGATGTGTGTATCCTTGGCAGTGTGCTCCTCCACTTCCTCTGAAATGTAATATTCCGATATTTTTTGTTCCTCCCCTGCAGTTCTTATTAGTAATACTCACTCAAAGTGCCTTGCAACGCTGACATGCCAGAGCAGAGAATCAAAGCAAAGCTTATTATCACAGGCGGAAAAACAAGGCGTTTTTACTCCAGGGCTATTTGAATATGTTGTGCAGGACTCTGTTTACAGTAGGTTGTTTTGGACTGTTTTCAGCCCAACTAAACTAATACCATCTTTAGAGATCTCAGAGGACAGTTTGAAATGCCACATATAGATAGTAGATGTATTGCATCCTTTAATGTTGTATATTGAGAATTCACTGCCATTATTGTTCAGAGTTGATCACTTCTACTTGTCTTAGTCTGTCACTTTGCAAACATTGTAAACCTTAGTGTGAACAAGTGAACGAATAGCAAACCATTATTAAACATTGAAAATCCATCATAAACTTGATACTGTTGAAGTGTACAAGGCTGTCTGTTAATTCTTAATCACCAAGACATTTTTTCGCTTAAAGAACAATAAACTAATTGATTCTTTCAGAAATTACAATGTGTTTCCTGGGGGAGAATTCTGTGGCAGCCCGTCTCCAGAAAAAAATAGCTTATGTCAAGATTTTCATCAAAACGTCATTTCATTGAACCAAACCAGACTCTTTTATTAATTTGTTGAGACCGTTTCCTCAGTTTTGTCAGATTTAGTTATATACCGCGGATGTTCTGCATGCAATACTAAAGGCTGTGAGCATCCTGCATAGAAAGCACCAGTGCAGGATTGCTGTATAATTCCTTATAATCTCCCAGTACTGAGAGGAGTCATGGGACATCTGACTGACCTTTTGCCCATCTGGTGCCTGTGTGTCCGCCACTTCCAAGTCTCCCATCTGAGGACCGGGGATTTAGCCGTTTACACCAAAATAATACCACTGAGCGTACGATTCAAACTGTCCAATATGTTTATTAGATGGACGCTCAGACTCTCCGCCAAGGCCAAATACTGTGTCTCCCAGCAGAAGTGAAAGTGCAGCTATTGAATTGTCCCATCCATGTGTCATTAGGCAGGCTAACAGTGCGGTGCCGTAGGTCCTCTACTCAGTGTTATAATTCAATACAGTCCTATGTCAGGGTAACCTGGAAATCCAAACCCTGATCATCTTTCAGATTAGGGGTCTTGCAAGGATCAATGTAAATAGCCCACCTCTAGCGGCCGCACCGAGCATTTGAAAGTCGCACTGCACGCAATTGGATAATGCTACAAGCAATCATAACTAGGAATAACAAGGAATGATTCAAGCCAGCGCTGTTGTCATTATTTTAGCTCGTCTTTGGCCCGCCTATGTCAGAAGAACCGCTCTGATTGGTTACCTCGGATCTTCGCCAGAGTAAATAAAAAGTAATTGTGCTCTCGTGAGCTCTCTGGACCCACCTGGCTAATGTGTCAGAAGAACTCCTTTATAATGCAACAGGTTCTTTTGTAGTCCACGTTACACCTTTCCATGGAGATCTTTGAAGTTAAAGCAAAGAATTATACTCAGGCTTCTGTTGCATACCTGCCTTTTTATTTATTAAATCCTCCCTTTTGTCTTCAGAATAATTGAACCCGAGGCTCTAAAGCAAGGTAACATGAGCTCCCTGGGCTTCACAAGCAAAGAGCAACGCAATCTTGGCCTACTGGTGCATCTTATGACTACAAATCCCAAGATCCTCTATTCACCAATTGGTTCCCAAGTGGACAAGGTCATTCAGAAGGCAAGTCCTTTTTCCCTTTTTTTTCCCCCTAAACAATGATCTCACCTTGTATATGCCAGTGGCACCATACTGTAGTCCTTAGTTTGTTGATTCATCACCTATGGATATAAAAAAGCATTCACAGGCCTCACTCTGCCTCTCTAAGTGATCCGCAGGGGCTAAATGATCCTCACTCCCTCTCATACGTTTTTAAGGAGGTGTTGTAAAGCTTTGGCTTGTGGGAAATAACCCATTGATCTTCTGTACTGTATACTACCCTCCAACTCCATATTAAAACCTTCTCATAATTTCTCAGATGACCTCCCTGCCCCAAACAGGAAGGCCTAGGCTTGTGCAGCATAGCTTTTCCAGAGAGAGGAATGTCCCCATTGAAGTCTAATTAATGTCACTGCCTCTGGAATCTTCCAGGCCAACGAGACGTTTGCGTTTGTCGGGAATGTGACGCACTATGCGCGCGTGTGGCTCAACATCTCGGCTGAACTCAGGACCTTTCTGGAGGAGGGCAAACTGCACAACCACCTGGCCTGGCTGCAACAGGTACAGTACAGTACAGTGCGTCACGTCAGCAATGCTCAGCTCAGCAGCAAGTCTCAGTTTTACGCATGCAGCGTTTCAAGAAGCACATTGCACATTAGTCAAGTTATTTGTCACATGGTCTGAGCCTATAGCATCATTTCTTAAGGAGACTGTGGCCACGTCTCATATCACGCACTTGCACACTTCAAGCACTTCAGTATGTCTTGGTGCATTCTGAATGTTTGTTTGAGGTTACAATTTAAACAGAGGTTACGTTCGTCACTTCTGTTAAGTGTTTTCAGTTAAGTGCTCCATTTGGGACAACAATTCACGTCAAAAATGCACTCTGTGGCCATATCTTTGCCACTTATCCTTTTTGTAAGACTATTTGTTTTGACATCATCCTGAAATTAATATAAATAGCACATAGTCGCATAATGGTAATTTCAATGTGTCATCTATTATGGGAAACTGTACAGAGAGTTGTTAGAATCAGTGTAGACATTTTAGGGACATTGTTAAACCCTGCTATTTAGAAATCAATACCTCTAAAGACTTTGTTTAGAGTTGGGCTGGCTAATTAATGTTTGAATACAATGGATTTGTGTAATCGCAGGCATTTGGGTGAGGACCTAGTGCATTAAAAACGAGGGTGGAGAGTGTTGAGCATATTCTCCTCTACTGCAGGCACAGCTGTGCGGTCCTCAAGCCTCTGCGACATGTCAAAGGTTCATAAATTGGACGTGCTGTTCTGCTTCAGCTAATTGGAAAATCCGAAAAAGTTGGCTTGAATATTATAGCCTTTACTTTTCATTACACCACTTTCTGATCTGCTGAGTGTGTGCGTATGTGTATGTATGTGTGTGTGTGTGCGTGTGTGTGTGCGTGTGTGTGTTTGTGTGTGTGTGTGTATGCGCAAATGTTGATGTGATTTGTGCAGTTCACCTCAGACCTGCGGCAGCACCCAGAGCTGTTGAATGCCTCAGACAGCGAGTTGATGCGCAGCCTCCTGGAGGGCAACTTCAGCCTGCCCAACACCACCACCCTGCTGGAGCAGCTGGACACCATCGACAACGCCGCCTGCGGCTGGACCCACTTCATGTCCAAGGTCCGAGGCAGACCGCATCCCACCAGGGTTGTACTGTAATAATATGTCAGGACTGTCCTTTCTGTCTATTGATTCTTTGAATGAATATGATACAAACTGATCATTTGTATGAATGTGGTGTGCTTGTATAATTAATTACACTATACTGTATATTAATTAAAGATGAACATTTCCGTGTCATTTGTAAAGACACCTCTCTCTCTCTTTCTCTCTCTCTCTCTCTCTCTCTCTCTCTCTCTCATGATTTCAACAACCCCCCCCCCCCAAGCCCTCCAAACAACTCCTTCATTCCATACTTTACCTGTAGGTTAAAATATGTGTCTATTCTTGTCTTGTGCATTGTTGTTTCAGGTCAGTGTGGATATCTTCAAAGGCTTTCCTGATGAAGAGAGTATTGTGAACTACACCCTGAACCAGGCCTACCATGACAATGTGTCTGTCTTTGCTAGTGAGTCAAACTTTGATGAAGGTCTCCCCACCCACACTGTTTGTCTACTGCTAGTCTTCTGCCAGAACACTTTGAAATCATTTTATGCAATTATAGTGCATTCACTTCCAGATTAGCGGCCAGTGCATGTGTACTGTATGTGCCAGACTAGCCTCTAATCTGAATAATCTACTACAGTAGGTTATGTTTTCAGATGCTAGTATAACACTCACAAACATATGATATGTATAGCATGCTTAAAGTTCATTTTAACTGAGGTTAATTCATTTTTTGCCATCATTAAGAGTAGATTAAAAGACTCACCCTACAATCATGCATTCTGACCCCAGATCATCCGGCTGTTTCATGCAAGACGTATGGAGCCATATTTCCATGGCTGTCTGGGAGCATTAGCATAGCAAACTGTGCTTAAGGAGAAGCTTCTCATAACTCAGAGGGGGGCGGCGACAGCAAGCCTTTCATTTATGGCCCCTCAGGGCTCTCACCTGTCATGAGATTAAAACAGTTGGAGCGTTGTGCTGGTATTGTGTCGTCAAATCGGGAAATAAAATCGATCCCTGAATGAATCAAGGCATTGTAAAGCTAGGCCAGAAATCATTCTGTTCCCTCTCTCTCTCTCTCTCTCTCTCTCTCTCTCTCTCTCTCTCTCTCTCTCTCTCTCTCTCTCTCTCTCTCTCTCCCTCTTCCTCCTCTCTCCATCCCTCTGTCGGTCTCTCTTCCCTTTTCTTTCTCTCTCTCCCTCTCTTTCTCGCTGACTATAACTATGTATTTCTCTGTATCTGCCAGGTGTGATTTTTCAGACCAACAAGGATGGTTCTCTTCCTCCTCATGTCCTGTACAAGATCAGGCAGAACTCGAGCTTTACAGAGAAGACCAACGAGATCCGCCGTGCGTACTGGCGACCCGGGCCCAACACGGGTGGAAAGTTCTACTTCCTCTATGGCTTTGTGTGGATTCAGGGTACGCCAACAGGCTTAAGTCGACAACTTAATGAAAATGCTAGCTCTGAACTTTCCTTAGCCTCTCCGTTTCCAGTAATAACAAAATATAAATATCTTTTTGGACGACGTGTTCGGGAGGGTGAAAAAAAAAAAAAAAAAAACATTGAGGTATTTATTACCAAGGATTTAGCAGGCCCAGCCGTGCTTTATTTAAGCTGATATATGCAAAGTTGAGTTGAGTTATTAAAGCGCCATTTGTTAGCGCCGCGGAACTCGCCGTCGGCCTCGGATGAACTTTGAGTTGTTTCTGCAGCATTTGCAAAGTACGGAGCAAAACTCTAGACAAAGCACTACATCTTCCAGGCACAGTTAGGGCCACAGGGGGCCCACCTTGTCATGCTGGGGCCCTTTTTTTTTTGGAGGAGGGTGAGGGGGTGAGGGTGGGGGTGGGGGGAGGTGGAATGGAGGGAGTCTTCATGTTTTATTTAACTCAGCTTCATTCTGCTTAACCCGCGGATCCTAATCCTCCAACACCTGGGCCGCTGATGACAGCCATGATGAGAGCTGTGGAGTAAGCAGTCTCGCATCATTTTTTATTCACGAGATGCAGTCATGCCAAGCCCAGGAGTACGTTTTGGGGTTTTTTTTGGGGGAGGGGTGAGGTGGGGGGGGGGGGGCAGCACAAAGCATATCCTTAGCATGATGAAGTGGGCCTTTGCCTCCGGACAGCTTTTTAGCACGAGGTGCATACTAATGTTATCGTTTCAGAAACGTAGCATTACCGGTAGCCTACAGTATGCTTTGTTTGAAAGAGTTCAGACACGGCTGTGGAGTTGAAAATATTATAAAATATATGACAAGTGAAATATTATTTTTTTAATCACTCCCTGCTCTCTTTCGCTCTCTCTCTCTCTCTCTCTCTCTCTCTCTCTCTCTCTTTCTAATTTGTCTCTCTTTTCTTGCACTTGTTCTCTCTCTCTTTTTCTAGACATGATGGAAAGAGCCATCATCAACACTTTTGTGGGCCACGACGTCGTGGAGCCGGGCAACTACGTCCAGATGTTCCCTTACCCCTGTTACACGCGTGACGAGTAAGACCCAAGGACGGCTCGTTTCACGCACCTCGGTCACGCAACCGATTTATCGTTTGGTGTGATTTGATTTCGCCGAAAAAGTGGAGCGGCTAGCTTCATCTTCCTCTCCCTTCCTCTTCCTCTTCCTCCTCCTCCCCCCCCCCCCCCTTCCACAGTTTCCTGTTTGTGATCGAGCACATGATGCCCCTGTGTATGGTCATCTCCTGGGTGTACTCGGTGGCCATGATGATCCAGCACATTGTGGCCGAGAAGGAGCACCGCCTCAAAGAGGTCTGTGGTTTCAGTCTGTGGGTTTCATTTTCTCTCTCACTCTTTGTGTTTCACTACTCTTTCACTCTGTCTGTCTGTCTGTCTGTCTCTCTTTCTCCCTCTCTTTCTCCCTTCTCCTTCATCTTAGTTCTCTCTCCTTCTCTCTCCCCCTCCTTCATCTCACTCACTCTCTCTCTCCTTCCCCTTCTTTATCTCGTGCAAACTTCAAAGCTCTTAATTCAAATTCATTCCCCCCCTCTCCACACTGTCGTCTCATTCTCTCTCATTCAAAATCTCTCATTCTTCACCAAGGCATTTTGGAGGACTTTGTAGTCATCGATGTGGAAGTTGCTAGAATCTTCCTCAAGCAGTACATTAAGCTGAATGTGTGTGTGTATATGTGTGTATATATGTGTGTGTGTGTGTGTGTGTGTGTGTGTGTGTGTGTTATCCTCAGCCATATTTCCTATATGTCCCCCTTGTTCTTTCTCCTGCTCCTGCAGGTGATGAAGATGATGGGCCTGAACAATGCTGTGCACTGGGTGGCCTGGTTCATCACCGGCTTCGTCCAGCTCTCCATCTCTGTGACGGCGCTGACCGCCATCCTGAAGTACGGCCGAGTCCTGCTGCACAGCGACCCCTTCATCATCTGGCTCTTCCTCACCGTCTACGCCATCGCCACCATCATGTTCTGGTACGGCCACACCTCCGCTCTGTCACTCTGTTGAGAGATAGAGAGAGAGAGAGAGAGAGAGAGAGAGAGAGACGTCAAAGCTGGAGGTTCACAGAGGCTCATTCAGTGCAATGCAAACATGCAAGATGTCATACTTACCAAATGAGTCAGTTTAATAAATCCATCCATGGTGGACCTTTTTTTGGTTCAATCCCTAACTAATCAGTCCCAAAAAAATGAATTGATGACGATACACAAAATCTTGTTTTTTATTTATTATCTTTATGTTGAATAAGGACATTCACATGCTGTGCTGAAAATATAATCTCCTTGATGAACGTTTGTTCCTCTTGTCAGCGAGCAAGCAGTTCCAACATCTGACCAGCAGGGGGGAAAAGCGCCTCCCCTGGGTTTAGCAGTATAGTGCCTGCCAGTCCTGCTGCTTGCGTCTAAATACCACTGGCTTTGTTTTTTTTTTGTCTTGTCCTCAGCTTCCTGGTGTCTGTCATCTACTCCAAAGCCAAGCTGGCGTCGGCCTGCGGCGGGATCATCTACTTCCTCAGCTACGTGCCCTACATGTACGTGGCCATCCGAGAGGAGGTGGCCCACGACAAGAT
Source organism: Sardinella tawilis (assembly GCA_030264315.1). Taxonomy (NCBI): domain Eukaryota; kingdom Metazoa; phylum Chordata; class Actinopteri; order Clupeiformes; family Clupeidae; genus Sardinella; species Sardinella tawilis. Next base: position 16,561,776 of record JASCQY010000293.1, on the reverse strand, counting down.
CACAGCCTTCGAGAAGTGCATCGCGGTACGCTCCGCTCTTGTGTCTATGCCTCTGTCTCTGTCAGTGGTCTCTGTCATCCTCTGATATAGCCTGGTTTTCGCGACCATCAAAGCTCATACGAGCTTAGTCTGGCCAATCTCACCTACTAGCCGCCTTCTCAAAGGCAGAATCAATGTTAAACTTGTTTAGCCCGTCTCCTTCACCTTGGAGTAAAAGCTCGCTTCTCATTGGTGCCCGAAATTCTGGGACAGGAAATGCAGTAAATAGGCTGCTTGGCCTTACTGACTCGAACACGAAATTTTGTGCAGTCTCACAGGAAGTATGGGCAAGCCCAGGCTACCTCTGATAAGGATTAGATATGAGATAAGATTACTTTTGATATTTGATAATACTGTATTGATAGGGGCACATTGGTTTATTGACCTCATTAACCTCAACCTTATCAGTGTGATGAAAGTATTTCTAATGTAACATCTGCATAACACACATTTTTTTAAGAATAGTTGGTAGTACCACTTTTATTTTCTACCAGTTGAGTTTGTCAGGGATGTCGCCAATGATCATCACTCACTCTTCTGCTCTGTCTGTCTCTGCAGTCCCTGATGTCCACCACTGCTTTCGGCCTGGGCTCCAAGTACTTTGCCCTGTACGAGGTGGCCGGCGTGGGCATCCAGTGGCGCACGATCAATCAGTCACCAGTAGAGGGCGACGACTTCAACCTGCTCCTGTCCATGGTCATGCTCATCATCGACGCCACCGTGTACGGCGTGCTGACCTGGTACATCGAGGCCGTGCATCCCGGTAAGCTGCCGCTGCCCGCTGCACACAGTCGCCCGAGCGTGCGCGTGCGTGCACAAATCGCCAAGGGAGATCGTGGAGCACCGGGCATTCTTAGCGGGCAGCCGAGCATATCGGTCTCGTTACTACGTGCTCACCTGCTCTGACCTTGCTGCCTTCTGTTCTTGGAAGGACAAAAAGAAAGGATGCGGGGGGAGGGGGGGGGGGGGGATAGGGGGAGAGAAAAGTTGATTGACTCAGCATTAAATTGGGCAGTGAATGGCCATTCAGGAAATATGCAATGTCTTTACTTTCACCTTTGCCTTTGTGTTTCTGGGCTGCGGAGCGGAAGAAAAAAGATAGAACTAAATCCATGCCGTGCTATTGAATCAGTGGGCTCTATTGTTTGTCTGCTTCAAACCCCACTGGGATCTGGGTTTTGTCTCATTAGTCTACCTGCTACCTTCTAGCTTTTGTACATCTCTGCTTCTACCGGCCATTAGTCTGAAGGTGAAAGACGTAATGGGAGAGTTGCAACATAGGAGAAGCCCTGATGTAAAATGATGCCTGTTGGTTTGATTATATGAAATAATTCATCACCCTCACCCACTCATGTTATCACCAAGCAGCACAGCATATGTCTTTACCGCTGTGCGCGATTTGGACAGCAATTCTAATTCATCTGTGAGGTAAATGTGTGCAGATGTGCTTTAAGCTTTTTTTATTGGTGAAAAGGGGCAGCCTGCATCCCAAACTGTTCATGACTACTTATTGTCTCGTATGGCTCCCGAAGCCGTGCTGGCCAGTGTGTTTTATTGTATCGGCCTGTCTCTCCTGGTTAACTGCGGTGGAGAACGAGTTCTCCTCAGCTCTCAACCCAAGGCCTTCACACTTCCTCTCTGCCACATTCTTAGTCATCGGGAGGCTGAGGTTTTGTTCAGTCGCCATAGCAACTCCCTTCCTATTCCCATTATGTGAGGTCTGACTGTGTTTGCAATGATTGAGGTTCTCTTAAGCTTTCTTTCTCCCCCTCTCACTCACTCTCTCAGTTTTTTTTCCTCTCTTTCACTGTGTTTCCACTCTCTCTCCCTCTCTCTTCTCTTCCATTCTTTCACTCTTTTTCTCTCCCTCTCCCCCATCTACTTGCTCAGTTTAGTACACGGCATCCTTATAATGATTAGCAATGAGAGAGGCTTTTGTGACCTTGCAGCTCGAGTGTCTTTTATCTTTGATGTGCCCGCTGCCTAGGCTGTCGGGGTTGCGCTGCTCATAACATTTTGAAATCCATTAGTGTCACCCTTTGCTTCAGTCTTCATAATTATTTTGCATTCATCTCAACTAAAGTTTATACCCCACCCCTCCGCCCCCCCACCGCCTACTTACTGTGCGAGCTGTTGCCTTCTCCTGTCTCAAGATAGCACTGCGGCATGGTTTAGGAAAGCACTTTGATGTGTAAATTTTGGGAAGTTTCTCTCGAGTTGTGTGTGTGTGTGTGTGTGTGTGTGTGTGTGTGTCTTTTTGAAGAAGGTCTCTTTTTGTCGCTTTGCTATTATGAAGTCTGGGTATTGCCTGCAAACTCACAATGCAAGACACAGTGCAGTACAATAGGATGATACACATCACAGTAGATGTTGATTTTGAATAATGACCATGTCAAAACACAATTCACTGTTTTTCTTAGTTTTATATAACAGCCACAACTACCCTGGAAGTACAGAGATCTCGCGAGAGCACAATTTGAATTGTGCCTGCAGATACTCTGGCCAGGAGCAATAATACACGTCACGTTTACCCCCAAAATTTGAAGTAACCAATCAGAGTGGTCCAGAAGGACTAGGAGGTATAGGAGGGCCAAAGACAAGCTAAAATGATGACGACAGTGCTGGCTTGAATCGTTGTGATTGATCATAGTGTTATCCAATTGCGTGCAGGGAGACTTTTAAATGCATGCCTGGTGCCACCGCACGAGGTAGGCCATTTACATTATTCCTGGCCAGACTCATAATCTGAAAGACTATCCTGGTTTGGATTTCCAGGCTAAGCTACAACACACAACTTAAATTCAATTCAGTTCACGTAGATATAAAAAAAAGAAATGTAATCATCCTGTTTCAAATCTGACAGTGCCTTTAACTTTAAAACTTAAAACTGTGTTGTACTGTATCTTAAACTATTACATTTATTGATGCTGTATTCCAATATGGCAGCATTCTGCCCTAATACATAAGCTGTACTGTAGTGAATGATGGCAATATGGCTATTTTGAACACAGCCCCACTAATTCTACCTCCCCCTGCAGGTATGTACGGGCTGCCGCGGCCGTGGTACTTCCCCCTGCAGAGATCCTACTGGCTGGGCAGCGGGCGGGTGGAGACCTGGGAGTGGCCGTGGGGTGGTGGGGCCATGCTGAGCGTGATGGAGGAGGACCAGGCCTGTGCCATGGAGCACCGCCGCTCAGGTGAGCTGCTCCACCTCACAAAGGTCTATTGCTCCGTTCAATGGCTGAGTCACAGTGTTCCCTAACCCCTAATCCCTAAACACTTTAAAACTTCAATGGCATGAATCAGTTAGTCAGGAAGACGATGATTCTTGCCTGTTGGGTCTCAGTATAAGGGTTCAGGACTTAGAGGGAAGACATTGGGATTTAGCTATCCATTCTGTTCATATACAGGAAAGATGCTTTATTCTGTTTCTGTTAGGAGACCCACTAAACTTGTTACATCTGCAACCACCAATATGTCTCCTCTTGTTTATATTTTCTTACCCCCCTTCCCCACCCCATATCCGCCACCAAATGTTCTAGATGCTGGAATATGGTTTGGAATATTTCAAATGTGTAATGAGAGTTCAATGGCAAAGGGTGTGAGAGAACTTCAGGGGTGAGATGCACCTTTCTGATTGAACACTCTCCTGATTGAACAAAGTGTTTGGCCGCAACGGAGCACAATGTTTTGCAACAGGCCTCCGAGGTAGTTTTCTTTCGTTTGGTGGGTGTGTCAGAAAAGTCATCCTATCAGTATTGATGTGTATCAGAAACCCACCGCATGAAAACGGCAGTGAGCACAGTATCCAACTTCAATTGTGTGATAACAGTGAAATGCAAAAAAAAAAGTAATCCATATGTTTCTATGCATTTAATCATGCTCAGATGTAAACAAAAAACTAATAACAAATGACAGCACTCTCAGCTGCGCAAAGCGTTCAGAGCACCTCTGTTTCTGTTGCATTAACCGTGTTGCTACAATTCATGCATCTTGAACTCGACCCAGTTGTGTGTTCATGCTGTTCTCATGGCACCTCTCTGTCGCCCCCTAGAGGAAATGCGCGGCGTCGAGGAAGAGCCCAGCCACCTGCCCCTGGTGGTGTGCATCGACAAGCTCACCAAAGTCTACAAGACGGGCAGCAAGCTGGCGCTCAACAAGCTCAGCCTCAACCTGTACGAGAACCAGGTGGTGTCCTTCCTGGGCCACAACGGGGCTGGCAAGACCACCACCATGTGAGGGAGCTCAATGTGTGTGTGCCCCAGTTTGCCCAGAGTCCTGTCCTGTGCTGTGCTGTCATGTCCTGTCCTGTCCTGTAACTGTCCTTTCCTATGTTGTGTTCAGAGGGTGAATCTGCCATTTTAGGAAGAAATGTCTTGTGCGGGCTGTTGGTGTGTCATATGATCCATGAGGGTTATTACATACTTTTAAAATCTTCTTCGTCTTAGGCAGGTAGTCTGTAGTCAGTAGCCTATATTTTCAATACAGTGTATCTACAGTATGTAAAATAATGATTCAAAAACGCTGTTAACCAAAACAAAGTTGGTTTATCACACTCAAAGACACGTTATTAACCTTCCAAAGTGTCCAGACAAATCTCAATGAATAGAAACATTGCTAAGTATTAGATTTCCAAAATTATGAAAACACAATTTTCTTTATTCTCTGCTTCTAAATGCTGTGCCCACAGGTCTGTTGCTGGAGCCACACCAAATCAGGGGGAAAAACGCTGCCCATCTCAACTCTCCTAGCACACAGTCCCAACAGATCTATGAGCCAGCTGATTTTAATTAGCACACCTCTTTAGCTAGACCGACAGATTAGCTACTTAGTGAAAGCACCTGTTTTAAAGTCACAAAGTAGGAACAGACTGTTCACAGTGAACAGACTGTTCACAGTGCTCATTATAAGGGTCTTGAAAGTGGTACAGAAAAATTCTATTGACTGTAAATGGGCCTTTCTAACATTTGGAAGTCAAACGTGTTGTTTTAACTCTGTATAATGGCTGAATCCAAATGTGTGCCCTGACCCATAAGTCCAGGAACCTCAACACTTAACTGCCATAACTCAGCCAATGAATAGCTAGGTTTCCATTCAGTTCGTTTACACCTCATCTTCGCATAAACAAAAGTTTGGCTCAAGAATGTGAGGGGTCACCATGCCTTCCCAGCTATTGCGGTTGATTTAGGCCAGTTAAGTGTTGAGGGTTTGGGATCAATCAGCTGATCCTAATTAGTGTAACTCTACAGTAATTCAGGCAATTTGCTAATTAATTATTGATAAAATATTGATTCACCTGTCTCATGCGTACAGGCAATGTCATCATGTCAGAGCGTACTGTGCTTTCTGGGGCTTGAACTCATAAGAAGAATGGTTATGATCATTTGGGAATTCATCACAATGCCAATATCCCTTTTTTTCCAAAAAAATGAATTGCAATTCTTCCATTTAAACGCACACATACAAACACACACACACACACACACACACACACACACACACACACGTGTGAAGCTTGTGTGAATGATTGAGGGTGTTTTATCAAGATCTGGAGAGGAAGATCCAGATCTGAATGAGGGTGTTTTGTCCTGAAGCCAATTTTATTCTCCATCCATGGTGGTCAATGTCAGTGTGCCTGTCGGGGGAGCGGTGACAGAGTTCATGGTGTTCCTCTCTCCCATACAACCCGTAGGTCCATCTTAACCGGCCTGTTCCCACCCACGTCGGGTTCCGCCACGATCTACGGGCACGACATCCGCACGGAGATGGAACGCATTCGGCAGAACCTGGGCATGTGCCCCCAGCACAATGTGCTCTTCGATAAGCTGAGCGTGGAGGAGCACCTGTGGTTCTACTCGCGGCTCAAGGGCATGGCTGAGGATGACATCCGCAAGGAGATGGACAAGTGAGCTGCACAGGACACACACATGCATGCACAGCAACACATGCACACACACTCACACACAGACATGTGTGTGCACGCACACACACATACACACACACACACACACACACACACACACACACATATACACGTACGCACACACACAGTATCTGTATGCATATAGCACACAAAATCTCTACCTCTCTCTCTTCTAACACACACACACACATACACGCTCACACACACAAACACACACACACACAAGTGGCTCTACAGTAAATGTGCCTCAAGGACATAGGCGATGATGACATCCACATCGAGATGGATAAGTGAGCTAGGATAAAGGATAGAAGGATACACATGGCATACCCACTAAGAGAGCAGAGCACACAGTCAGGCTCAGTAACACAGGCACACACACAAATATACAAACACGCACGCACACACACGCACGCACGCACGCACGCACGCACGCACTCTCTCTCTCTCTCTCTCACACTCACTCACACACACACACACACATACACACACACACACACACACAGACATACACAAGCACACATTCACTAATATACTACTCATTCCCACATGACCTTTGTTTATTTTCTTAACCTGTTTTTATTGAGGCAATTGAGTCCTTTTACAAGAGACACCTTATTATCTCTTTTACAAGAGGCACAAAGCCAGGCTGGCAGCTCAAATACAAGTGGCGTCTAGACATTAAATTCAAACAGCACAATAGGACAGGACAAACAACATAACACCGTATTAAAACACACACAGGATTGAGCTAACTGCTAGGTATACACACGCACACACACACACAGACACACACACACACACACACACACATCAGTGTGAATCAATCCACAGCCCTGTTGATCTAGGAAAAATAACCAGAAAATTTGATACAGCATATGGTAGACTAGTGAGTAGTGGACTAGCAACTAACATTACACTGAATGGGGCATTGCCAAATTTAAACTAAAGTGTTGATTCAGTTAGTGTTCCAGTAGCTGCCAGTTCATTATTTGCCCTATGTTGTATCAAATTGTCTCATTCTTTTTCCTACAGACCGCACTCAGTGACCTTGAACAACAGGGCTATTTGTTGATTCACACCGAATCTCTCCTTTAACTTGGCTATACGCTTTTATAATTTTTTTTAGATTTATTAAGTCGGCTATTAGGCCTGCAGTGCATTGATATTTGCTTCGAGTCGACTCAGTGTTTAAATCCCATCCTCACATCTCAGCAGGATGCCCCGATTGAGTTAAAACTTTTCTCCTGACACATGAGAACTAAGAGGCATCATTCCACATGGCTGCATTACTCAGGGTGAATGAATCAGCCTAAAGAAGCTTAAATGAGAGAAAAAAAAAGTTCTCAAGTTAAAAGATATGGTAATAAGATTTTTATTTAAAAAAAATATTGAAGAAGTTGCTTGCCTCAGCGTTGACGGGCATTTGCCGCTGTGACTGCTTAAGGACCTACGGCTGTATCTCTTCTCTCTCTCCAACCCCCCACCCCCTCCACACACACACACACACACACACACACACACACACACACACACACACACACACACACACACACACACA
>JASCQY010000293.1:16535357-16554043 GCA_030264315.1 Sardinella tawilis | reverse complement strand
CACACACACACACACACACACACACACACACACACACACACACACACACACACACACACACACACACACACTCACCCTTTGGCAGGATGATCGAGGACTTGGAGCTGTCCAACAAGCGTCACAGCCTGGTGCAGACGTTGTCGGGGGGCATGAAACGGAAACTGTCGGTGGCCATCGCCTTCGTGGGTGGCTCTCGCGCCGTCATCCTGGACGAGCCCACGGCCGGGGTGGACCCGTACGCCCGACGCGCCATCTGGGATCTCATCCTGAAATACAAGCAGGGTAGGCAGAGAGCGCAGTCCTAAAGGACCTTGAACACCGTAAATTGCCAAATCATCATAACTGCAGCAGCGCACACTTCAACAACGTTCCTTGGTTGACTCTTAAAATATGCAGGCATTCACCTGAAAATCAAAATGAGCATGAAATTGAACTCAGATTTAAGACTCGCAGAGAGCATCTCAGATTGAAAATGCAAAGAGTTCAAGCATGGGCTGTGATTTGACATTGTGTGGCTTCAAAGGCCTTTTATCGACTTATTGAAATTACTGTACTTTGGGCTCAGTGGACTGTACTGTATGTAGTCGAAATTACTGTGATATGTGTTGTGTGCTTGTGTGTGTGCTGTGTGCTTGTGTGTGTGTGTGTGTGTGTGTGTGTGTGTGTGTGTGCATTACGTTTTGTTGACAATGTGTGTGTGTGTGTGTGTGTGTGTGTGTTTGTGGGCTGTAGGCCGCACCATCCTGCTCTCCACCCATCACATGGATGAGGCCGACCTGCTGGGCGACCGCATCGCCATCATCTCCCACGGGAAGCTCAAGTGCTGCGGCTCGCCACTCTTCCTCAAGAGCACCTATGGGGATGGCTACAAGCTCACCCTGGTCAAGAAGCAAAGCGACTCATCCAGTGGAGGTGTGTGCGTGTGTGTGTGTGTGTTTGTGTGTTTTTGCAGGCTGCTTACACTGTTTGATTCCAATTGTTTGTCCTTTCATTCTCACTACCTCTCTCCGTTTTCTTCCGCTCTCTATTTTCTGACATGCATTAACACACACACACGCACACACACACACACCCACATGGACTCCAGCAGACCAGGGCGGACAGCCTCCAGTCTCCCACTCCCCCTCCCTGGCCCAGCCCTCGTCCCTGTCCGGCTGCTCAGAGAGCAGGGTCACCCAGTTCATCCGCCAGTACGTGGCCTCCTGCCTACTGGTGTCCGACTCCAACACGGAGCTCTCCTACATCCTGCCCTCGGAGGCGGCCAAGAAAGGCTGCTTTGAGAGGCTCTTCCAGGTAAAGGTCTCCTGCCCAGTCGGCTACATGTACCCGGTCAGTTATAAAACACCTGTTACAACAAGGCTAGATGTTTTGGGGACCCTTCTTGCTACTTTGCGGTGCTAGACTGCTACTTTCAATTTAGGAGTCTCCCACAGGCAACTCGGGGTCTACCAGTAGCTTGCCACCCGCTTAAGAATCGCTCCCCAAAGCAAAAGGGCAAAGAAAATGTAAATAAATCCCATAACATAGTCACCAAAGGTCACCAAAGGATCTTATGAAATCAAATTCAAACATTTTAAGCTGTCTGGTACAAAAAGATCCAAGTTTTACTCAGATGAGGGTTTGTGCTGCACTTTAAGTGTGTAAGGATGGCAAAGAATATAAATCTCCAGGCCTCCAGTAATACCAGTGTAAAATAGTAGAGTAGCTCTTGTCCACAGTGATTTTGTTTATGTGGCTTTCAGAGGAATAAAGGTTTGAGACTTCAGCTTTAAATGTATTCATTAGACCAATCAAGTTCATGATGTTAATATGCAATATTAGGAGAAGTTGTTGTTTAAAAATACATCAAAATATTTACATATTGATTGGCATATAATATGTTACAAGTTTTATAGCTACTTTAGGATTAAAAAAAAAAACAGTTTTGGATCAGTACTAAATGGCCAATACCCAAAGTCTAGCTATCATAACCTGGACTAAAAAAAAGTGGAATCAGTGCATCTCTCGCCTACCTATAACTCCTCTTCCTCTTGGCAACACTTTCGATGTTGTCACCGTAGCCGTCTTTGGTGTAGTATTTCTGTAAGGAGCCTTGGGCGCAGCTGAATATAATAAAGCTGTTTTCCCTTCCAGGCCCTGGAGCAGAGTTTGGACAGCCTGGCCCTGACCAGCTTCGGGGTGATGGACACCACGCTGGAAGAGGTCTTCCTCAAAGTCTCCGAGGAGGATCTCTCCCTGGAGAACAGCGATGCTGGTGAGAACAAAATAATAGGCGTAGGGTTGTCTAGACAATAAAAAAAAACAATCCCTTGCGCATAATAGAGATTTTTTGTGTGTGTGTGTGGAAAAGAACTCCCAGACTTCTTAGTTATGTGCCAGAACGTTGGACACTTGTACATCCTATCTACATCAACCGTGTTTTTTGTACTGAGCAGCGATTTTCTGCCTAGGCGCACTTGTGATTTCACTGCGGCCTGAAGGTTTTTTCCTAAGCGGAATGTTAGGTCTTGCGGAGCGTTTAAACACACGGCACCAGTCAGAATTCCCCATTGTGCTAAAACACAAGAGACAGAAGAAAGGACACAGCGGCTGAATAGGAAGGCAATTATTTTCTCACCCTGACTCTTACTTTCCTCTTTGTTTGCTCACTCTCTTTCTCTTGTTTCTCTCTCTCTCTCTCTCTCTCTCTCTCTCTCTCTCTCTCCCTTGGGTGTGTCTGCTCCTGTCTTCAGACATGAAGGATTCTCCAGGGGGGAGTTCCGCTGGGAAGCCCTCGCCTCTGCAGCTCAGCGGGCCGCAGGGCGACGGCCAGCCAACAGGTGGCGGCGGCGGCGGCAGCGGAGGTGGCAGTGGTGGTGGAGGTGGGGGCGGTAGTGGCGTTACGAGGCCTGAGGTGGAGCTCAGCAACCTGGTCATGTGCTCGCGCCTCAGCCAGAGCCAGGGCTCCCTGCGCTCGGGCTCCTCGCTAGGCTCGGTGCGAGGCGATGAGGGCGGCCTGTACGCCGACTTCTATGGAGACTACTGCCCGCTGTTCGACAACGGCCAGGACCCCGACTCCGCGAGCCTCAGAGGTGAGCGCTGGAGCCGGGGCTCCACAAGGACAGAGTTCTCTTAGTCGGGCGTGAATAAGTCAATAGACCTGTTGTTCAAGGTCACTGAATGCTGTCTGTAGGAAAATTCATAGACCGAATAATGAACCGATAGCAAATGTTAATTGACTGGGGCATAGCAGAATGAAATTGAAGGTACTGTATGGTAGCCTACTGTGCCCCAGTCATTTAGTGTTAGTTGCCATTTCCCGATTTTGGCGATTCGTGATTATGTTGTATGAAATTTTCATGGTCTTTTCCCAACTTACAGTACTTGGTGACATCGAACAACAGGGCAATGCATTGATTCACACCACATGAAGTGACCTTATTACTTACACTGTAGCTCATATGCTCATAGCGTTACTCACATTCACTTATGTGTTCATATGGTCACACTTCCCAGTGCGTTTATGAATTCGTCACGAAGCTTCAACTTCATGTAATTCTCATAGAGCCTGTTATCTACTGCTGTGGAAATACGGGGTGAATTGAGATGAATTGTGTGTAAACCAAGGATTCCCATATATGTTTAGAGTTTAGCAGCTTCTTTAGCATGCACCTTTCAAATCACTGAGGTAACAATGTACGTTGAGGTTATTCATCATCTTAATTTCAGCGATGCCACGTCACAAGTTGTCTTGCTGTGAACGTGTTGGGTGTTGGGTGATGGGTCCTGGGCCTGACACTGAGTGCCTGTGTGCCTGTGTGCCTGTGTGTCTGCGCGTGTGTGTGTGTGTGTGTGTGTCTGCATGCCTGCCGGTTCAGACGAGGAGGCGTCCCCAGAGCCGGTGCTGGAGGGCCAGGGCAGCTTCAAGCTGGAGGGCTGGTGGCTCAAGCTGCGTCAGTTCCACGGCCTCATCGTCAAGCGCTTCCACTGCGCCAAGAGGAACACCAAGGGCCTCTTCTCCCAGATCATGCTGCCCGCCTTCTTTGTGTGCGTGGCCATGACCGTCGCCCTGTCCGTGCCCTCCATAGGTGAGCAGAGAAATGAACTCCTCAGAGTTAGCAGCGCGGGTGAATGTTAAAAACGAGACTCAGTCAGGGCTCAGGTATTTTTCGTTAGCGTGAATCTCACGGAACCGTTCCCGCTCATTTGCTTTCCGCTGCTTTTACAGGAGACCTGCCGCCCCTGATCCTGTCTCCATCGCAGTATCACAACTACACGCAGCCACGGGGGAATTTCATCCCCTATGCTAATGAAGACAGACCACAGTACAGGTGAGCCTCAGTCTCATGTTTATACATGCCATTGCCAATGAGAACTCCTGGCTATATACAGTACATTTTGGACAAAAATCTGCAATCTGCCAACATTTTAAGTGTTTTCCACAGCAAAAAACAACAACATGGACTCTCTCTCTCTCTCTCTCTCTCTCTCTCTCTCACTTCTCATCACTTGGTGTTCAAGTGTACCTGTAAACAGTAGACATTTCAGGGCTCCGTTCCCAAACAAATGAATCACAGGGGCAGACTCATGCACTTCAAATGAAAGCACAGTTGCATAACTATGACGTTCAGGTTTGATCCTCTTTCAGTGTGTCTCTGCATATTCGCCTCCACTCTATGTATTAGAGTATTAGCTTAATGAGCTGAGAGAGAGAGAGAGAGAGAAAGAGAAAGAGAGAGAGTCGCGATTGCCTCTTGTCTTAATCCTCTGCCCTCTCCACCGCCTGACCTTTGGTGACCTTCAGGAGCAAGCACTCTCCTGACGCCGGCCCCCAGAAGATCATCACCACCCTGCGGCTGCCGTCGGGCGTGGGCGCCACCTGCGTGCTCAAGACGCCCTTCAACAGCACGCTGGACCAGCTGGCCCAGACGCTCAACCCCTACGCCAACAACTCCAAGACGCTGGCGGCGCGCTACTTCGACCCCATGTGCCTGGACTCCTTCACCCAAGGCGTGCCGCTCTCCAACTTCGTGCCGCCGCCACCCTCGCCGGCTCCCTCGGAAGACCCCGAGCCGCGCTTCGACGACGGGCCATGGAACTACACCGCAGCGCCTCCCACCACTGTTAGAGGTCAGTACGTCATGATATTGAACTATGACCAGCAGAGGCTAACCGTTTGTGGTTAGAATGTCAAGAAATTCTATCATAGGATTGTGGCTGTTCAGGACTTTTTTGCACTTTTTTGGATGTTAGTTACTGGTCACTGCATGTCAGGCAAATGAAATACACCCTTAAAATATGACTGCTAGTATGTAGAATTTAAAGCAACTGGAGGCCTGCAAACAGCAGGGAAACTTGGGTGTACACGTACATACGTTGACATTGTTTATCAATTTTGTATCATGTCATCTAAATGTGCGATTCAGTAGTGTAACTGTGTACACCTGTGAATGTGTGCTTCCACAGAGATGGTGACCTCTCCCCCCACACTGCCCTTGTCCATCCACGAGCCAGTCAAATGCATCTGCTCCATGCAAGGAACAGGCTTCTCCTGCCCCAGTGGAGTGGGCGGCCGCCCCCCTCTCACCAAGGTGGTGACTGGGGACATCCTGGTGGACATCACGGGACGCAACGTGTCGGAGTACCTGCTGTATACCTCCGATCGCGTACGCCTCCACAGGTAGAGTGGGCTTCCGAAGTAATCAGTGATTCCAATGGGGAATCGTGAATAGGGTCATGGTGGAGCAACGGTAACAGAATAGTTAGTAATTAATGATGATAGTCTTGTTAATAATGTTAATTGATAACTTTTTGGCCTGGGTTCAATTTCGAAACCTGTTATTGTGAGGATAAAACATCTTCTAAATGCGTATCAGTCATTCTTCCATCTTAAGGTCATGAACTTAAAATGACCTGCATGGTAGAAGGATTCATATTCATGAACATGCTGGTCATTCATGTAGCCAGATAGGAAGATGCAAGGGCTGCCTGCTTAAAGTACTCCAAGTGCTTTGAAAGAGAATATTTCAACTGTCAGTTTCACTATTTAAAATGTCAGTGTTTCAAATACTCACACACACACACATATACACACACACACACACACACACACTGTCCTCTCAACAGATACGGTGGTCTCACAGTGGGCAACATTCAGAAGTCCGTGCCAGCCTCGTTCGGCAGAAAGATCCCTCCCATGGTGCGCAAGATAGCCGTGCGGCGGTCAGCTCAGGTGAGAGATGGGGACACAGGCTCCAGGTAGACCTGTCCTGTCTATCCGCTCCCCTTGTCTCGTGTGTATGTGTGTGTTGCCAGGGGGTGGGGGGAGGGATGATGAGGTGTCCCTGCAGTGACTGAGCACTTCCTGCCTTCCTTTTCACAGGTTCTGTACAACAACAAAGGCTACCACAGCATGCCCACCTATCTCAATGTGCTCAACAATGCCATCCTGCGCGCCAACCTGCCCCTCAACAAGGGCAACCCAGCCGCCTATGGTGAGACATGCTTTTAGATGGCAGAGGGGAGGGAAGAGGAGAACAGCTGGGGGGCTGCGGGGGGCTGCGGGGGGCTGCCTCGCCAGTTTCATAACACAATGTTTAGAGATATGCCACTCAACCAACAACTCTATAAGCACTCTGTAATCAGAAGTTTAAAAAGGGTTTGTGTTTGAATGTTTAACACAATTGAGTCAGTGCAATTATTTGTATTTCCGTTTGTGTGTGTGTGTGTGTGTGTGTGTGTGTGTGTGTAGGAATTACCTTGACGAACCATCCCATGAATCGAACCAGCGCCAGTTTGTCTCTGGACTACCTGTAAGACACACACACACACACACACACACACTCTCTCTCTCTCTCTATCTCTTTTTGAAATCCCTCATTCACAAGACACATCACCCTCATTTTGTCTGTCTGCCATTCCCCCTCACTCTCTCTCTCTCTCTCTCTCTCTCTCTCTCCCTCTCTCTGCCTCCCCAGACTGCAGGGCACAGACGTGGTGATTGCCATCTTCATCATCGTGGCCATGTCCTTCGTGCCAGCCAGCTTTGTCGTCTTCCTGGTGGCTGAGAAGTCCACCAAGGCCAAGCATTTGCAGTTTGTCAGCGGCTGTGACCCTGTTACCTACTGGCTGGCCAACTACATCTGGGACATGGTGAGGAACAGAGGAGTCCTTCATTAGTCTCGGGCTCCGTGGGAAATCAGACTTGATCAGAGTTGCTTTTGCGCATTCATAATGAATATGAAACAATTTATATTTTAAACACACACAAACACACACACACACACAGAGACTCACTCAAACTCTCTCTTTCTCTCTCTCTCTCCTTCTTTCATTCTTTGGTAGAGACAGTAGTTATTGCACAACAATGCTTTTTGGACACAGCCCAGGCCATTTACGGTTGTTTTGGAAGCTTCAGACCATTGTGTCTATAGCGCACATACAGTATACTGTATGTGACAAATTCAGTTATTAAAGGTGTTCTATAAATATAGTCCAATGAACTGAATGTCCTTTAAAATGTCCTGCCTAACTCAGAACTCTCTCTCTCTCTCTCTTTCGCTCTCCCTCACTCTTTCTGTCCCTCTCTCTCTCCAACTCTCCAAGCTGAACTACTTAGTTCCAGCCACATGCTGTGTCCTGATCTTGTTCGTGTTTGACCTGCCGGCGTACACCTCCCCAAAAAACTTCCCCGCCGTCCTCTCCCTCTTCCTGCTGTACGGGTGAGTAGCCCTCTCTCTCTCTCTCTCCCTCTCCCTCTATCCCTCTCTCTCTCTCTCTCTCTATCTGTCTCTCCATACTCCCCCAGACTGCCGTCGGTTCATAAATAAAACACCTCTAGTTAACAAGCCGGGGTCCCCTTGAGACGCAGTCTGGTTTTCCACCCTTACCATTGCCAGCTCTTTCCAGGCCAGGCCTCTCAGGGGCCTCAAAATGAAACCCACAGCTTTTAAAATAGTGGCCAGTGCAGTGGCAGCGCTTGTCATTGCGGATCGAGTCATTAGAGCTGTCCCAACAAGTCTGTTGTTGTTGTTGTTGATTTCTTTGCTCTAGTTGGTCTATCACACCCATCATGTACCCGGCCTCGTTCTGGTTCGAAGTGCCTAGCACGGCGTACGTGTTCCTCATCGTCATCAACCTCTTCATCGGCATCACGGCCACCGTGGCTACCTTCCTCCTACAGCTGTTTGAGCACGACAAGGTACAGTATAGCCGTGACGTATGCAGAACTTCGGGGAATGTCTTTGCTGTCACACTACAATGGGAACTTTTGTTTCTTTTGTTTCTATTGTGCACCATTGTTACTTTACAGTTGGAGAGTTGCTAAGAGTGTCTCCGCTGGGGGAAAAGTCCAGTTTAGTCTAGAGAACTGATCCAAGAACAGAGGGCCTATGGATATTGACTCAAGCATTTTGTAACTGGACTCATGAGCACTGGCTACAACTCAGCTATTGTGATTTCACGGTGATTTATTACCTGCGATCTTCCTCTGGCATTTTCTCTGTCCCTTTAGGACCTGAAGTTGGTGAACAGTTACCTGAAGTCTTGCTTCCTCATTTTCCCCAACTACAACCTGGGCCACGGACTCATGGAGATGGCTTACAACGAGTACATCAACGAGTACTATGCCAAAATAGGTATCATTCACTTTGCTCACGCATTAGTTTGCTCTACTGTAGGCCAGTACTCAGATCAGAAACACGAGTAAACAAACAAATAAACAAACAAGCACCAGGCATCTGTGCTTAATGGACAAAAGCAACAGAGCACAGGGGAACAATGAAATGATTTCTATGGACAGTCTTCTACAGATGCATGTTTAAGAAAATGGCCATTCGCATGGCCAACATTTGCTCTAATTTGCTGTGAGTATGTTATCCGTCTGTAAAGACTGGTCAACATTTCTACATTTCTGATACGACAGAAAATGTAGAAAAGAATTTGCAGTGAATAGTGCACATGATTGCTGTCTTTTTAAAACACACCCTCCTACTTATTCAGGTCAGTTTGACAAGGTGAAGTCTCCGTTTGAGTGGGACATTGTGACCCGCGGACTGGTTGCCATGACGATTGAGGGCTTCGTGGGCTTTCTCATCACCATCCTGTGTCAGTACAACTTCCTCAGAAAACCCCAGTAAGTGCACCTCTATGTGTGTTGTGTGTTGTGTGTGTGATAGAGAGAGAGAATTGGCTAATGGTGCATGTTGAAGGATGAGATGAATAGAGTGAGAGTGAGAGTGAGATGCAGGGAGTCGCTGGTGTGATACTGCATTAGTGCTTTGTTGAAGGACGCTGAAAAATGATTTTTGCTTTTTGTGTGTGTGTTTGTGTGTGTGTGTGTGTGTGTGTGTGTAGGAGGATGCCAGTGAGCAGCCAGCCCATAGAGGACGATGATGTGGACGTGGCGTGTGAGAGGCGGCGTGTGCTCAGAGGAGACGCAGACAATGACATGCTGAAGATCGACAACCTCACCAAGGTCTCTCAAACCCAATCCAGTGCATCAAATAAATGCCAGCGGTCTTTTGTAAACCATAACAATGAACTGTAGCCGTTTCAGAAGAAGTGAAATGCAATTTATTTAGAAATACAAAGAAAATACCAAGAAAATCCCTCCTCTTGTCCCTAACGAGAGGCCTGATTGCTTAGCATTATCTGATGTTGATATAGGGGATCATTTATTTAATCTGCATTACGTTATGGCAGTCTGCTTAATCACATGACAACTTCTGTGCTGTGCTTCGGAATCGGAGCCCATTTGAATCATTGAGGAGCTTGTATTTTTCCCCTTGAAGTGTTTCACTTGGTTAGGAGGTGGTTTATACTGTGAATGGTCACATGTACGCACACTTGCTCCCGTTTAGTTTTTTAATGATCACCAAGTGAACGTTTTCATCAGTCTGATGAAGAGCGCAAGCTCGAAAACGTTCACTTGGTGTGTTCACAAGTGTGCGGACATTCCACTTTATTTTTATGGTTTACAATTTTTGTCCAGCACCTACGTTTTTGGATGTGCGCATCGCCATCACTCTAATGGTCACATGTACCCCATAGCCAAACCCTTGCTTCAGCTGTAGGACAATGGCACTGGCTTTTTCTTTAGATAAGGGAGTTTTAGATAAGGGAGTTTACCCTAGTAGTAAAGTAAAGTAAAGTAAATATGGTAAACAGAAGAATAGAGTTTTACATGCTTTAGGGAGTTCGGCATTTTGGGGAGGCAGGCGTCTATTATGGCTCAGTTTCAGCACAGTGACACATCGTCCCCCTGTGGCAGGTGTACAAGTCCAGGAAGATGGGCCGCATCCTAGCGGTGGACCGCTTGTGTCTCGGAGTGAGGCCCGGCGAGTGCTTCGGCCTGCTGGGGGTGAACGGCGCGGGCAAGACCACCACATTCAAGATGCTGACAGGAGACGAGACCACCACAGGAGGGGAGGCCTTCATCGGAGGACACAGGTATCCCACAATCCCGCCAACTCCACTGCCGGAGCGGATTAAATGATGTGCAATTGACTCAGAAATATGAAACACTACAGTAAGAAATGAAAGCATGATACAGTATTGTAGACAGGTAAAAAAACTCCCTACCCCACTGTCCTGATTTGCTATCTGCCACTTGAATATTTGTTAGCCTTTGGCATGATAAACTGACTCGATTAAAAAAAGTTGTTGACAAAACAAACATAGCAAAAAAAAAAAAAAATCATGAATGGCTTGTAACGGTGTGCCCAAAGGCAAATAGAGTATATCCACTGCATTTACTTTTGTTGGCCTCCAGTTATCTGTTCTGATATATAGACATTGTTGTTGGCTTTTTTTTTTTTGCGCTTCTGTAGATTATTAAATCAACTCGCTCCTCTATTACAGAGAGCCCCATATATCTTTCATTGTTTTCTATATTAACGCTGTCAGCTTTGTGCTGGCTGGTGCTATTGCCCAGCGGGTTTCCTGTGACTGATAATGTGGTGGCTCCGAGTGTACAGTCGGTATATAGGCTAGTGTGGTGTGGCTCAGACTGACGCTGTGCTGTCGCTCTCCGTCCTGTTCTGCCCTGCATGGTGCCCAGCATCCTGCGGGAGCTGCTGAAGGTGCAGCAGAGCATTGGCTACTGCCCGCAGTTCGACGCCCTGTTCGAGGACCTGACGGCCCGAGAGCACCTGGAGCTCTACACCCGCCTGAGGGGCATCCCCTGGAAGGACGAGGACAGGGTGAGGAGATATCACACACACGCACTCACTCTCTCACTCACTCACACACACACACACACACACTGAGGAATCTTGTCCCCATATAGGCAAGCACATTTGAGCACTTCACAAACACATACACATACACAGTTAGTACACACTAGTATAGTATTCATACAGTGTGAATATACAGTGCAAACACAGTTGTATTAACACAGGGTGAGGAGCTCTACAAAACACATGGATGTGCGTGTGCACATAAACATATAGCAGACATGCACTTACACACATACATTCATACACACACTCACTCACTTACTCACACACACAGTTATGGTACTGATTTACCTACACACACAGTACTATGTGGGATTGCCCTGTCATGCATCTCTAATTTGGGTGACCATCCCCAGCGTAGCTCGCGTAGACTACGAAAGCTCTTTCAAACCGATGTTAGCCTTGCTTTGCCATCTTGGTGTTGTGTTTGAGTCGCTCGCTTTGACAGTGAACCAGTCCTAATGTACTTTGCCAGCATACTGTACATGCTGCATATATCCAGACACAATCATATACAAAACACGTCGATAGCTACATAAATAGAACTGTTGCCATGTTGACGGATTCAAATGGAAATGATATACAGTAAACTGCCATTGATGAAGTTGCTGCTGGCTCACGTGTCATTCCAGGTTTTCAAAAAGCAAGCTTCGGCTGAATACGATATACTGTAATATATAATATATAATATATTATATGTAATATCTTTGAGTGACTCTGCTAGGTAGATACTCTGTTATACAGTATTTGCCTTGTGTCTTATACAGTTGGGTGGGTATTTTTTTTGTTGTTTTTATCTAAATGAAAAAAAGGATATTTTCTCCATATGCAACACGGTTGCTGTGGTTGCTGTTAGCATCAGACTGGGAAGGACAGAATTGTACTGGACATATTTTTCCATAGACACAATAGTGTAAGCTGCTGTGACTGAACACCTTATGAGTGAGGGCCAGTTTCACAGAATTAGTGACATGAGAGGATGACACCAAGGTCACAATAATGAAACCATATTAACTGGCTTTAAGAGAGCCTTTCCTCCCATTGAATTGCATGGATTTTTTTATTGTTTACAATCTCTCTCTCTCTCTCTCTCTCAGGTGGTGCAGTGGGCTCTGGAGAAGCTTGAGCTCACTAAGTATGCAGACAAGCCAGCTGGCACCTACAGTGGAGGCAACAAGCGCAAGCTGTCCACCGCTATCGCGCTCATCGGCTATCCCTCCCTCATCTTCCTGGTCAGCCACAGCTATTGTTTACTGTTCACCCTCCTTATTGATTAATCAATTATTGTGTCTATTATCATTGCCGTCATTCAGCAGCGGATCGCACTGAAGCACTAAGACAGATACATGTGCGCTCACATAAAGCACTGTGCACATACTGGCCAAATACAATCTGAAAATGGTGAAACACATTATGAGCAAGAGCACCCACTTTAGTTAGTTTCTATGGAGACAGAGTTGCTTTTTTTAAGCATTCATTTTGTGCAAGCATCTATTTGGTACACTGTCACGTGGAGTGATTTTTTACAACCTGTGTGATGGCTGCGCTTTAGGACGAGCCAACCACAGGCATGGACCCCAAAGCCAGACGTTTCCTTTGGAACCTTATCCTTGACATCATCAAAACAGGACGTTCGGTGGTGCTTACCTCACACAGGTGAGACACACCTAAGATATAATACTTTTTCCAAAGTATCTAATTGTTTTTTTGTTTGTTTGTTTTGGGGTCCCTATTGGCACCCAGACTGATATGGCTTGGATTCCATAACCAGTTGTGGCAGTTGCAGTTCCCCAACATGACTGGTTGATATACCATCTAATATTGATACACTGATATTCTCATTCATTGCAGCATGGAGGAATGTGAGGCTTTATGCACCAGGCTGGGCATTATGGTCAATGGGAGATTCAAATGCCTAGGCAGTATACAGCACCTGAAAAACAGGTATGTTAAGGCTATAGCTTCATTTATACAATAGTCATTTTTTTTTAGTTAAGGCTAGGGAAAGTCATGATAATCTTGTGAAATATATTTTGAATCATGGCTTCTGCTCTGACAGATTTGGTGATGGCTACATGATCACAGTACGCACCAAAACCACAAGTAGCGTAAAAGAGGTGGTCAAGTTCTTCAACAGGAACTTTCCAGAAGCTATACTCAAGGTACAGTTCTTTTTGGTGCTCTTTCACTTCCTTAATGAAAGTTTGTACTATCATAGTAAGTACATGTCTATGTGTTTGTCTTTCAGGAGCGACACCATACCAAAATCCAGTATCAGCTGAAGTCGGAGCGTATCTCTCTGGCTCAAGTGTTCAGTAAGATGGAGCAGGTAGTGGAGGTGCTAAGCATTGAAGATTACTCCGTCAGTCAGACTACACTGGACAATGTAAGTGGACGCTGCACCTTTTCTCTATAATCTAATCTAGTGTAATCTAGTCAAATCTAATCTAATTTAGTGTAATATAATATAATATATAAAATAATAATGGTACAATAATAACATTAGCGTGCTCTTATGTGTCTGGCAGGTTTTTGTCAACTTTGCCAAGAAGCAAAGCGACAACCTGGAGCAGCAGGAAAGCTCGCCCCGCGGTGGCGGACAGTCGCCACTGCAGCGCCTGCTCAGCCTCCTGCGCCCCCAGCCGGCCAACACTGAGCTCAACGCCCTGGTGTGTGACGAGCCCGAGGAGCTCGAGAGCGACGATGACGAAGGGCTCATCAGCTTCGAGGAGGAGAGGGTGAGAGGAGGCTTAACGGGATAGAGAGAGAGAGAGAGAGAGAGAGAGAGAGAGAGAGAAGGGATAAAAACATACATCTAAAGTGGAGCGGGTTGGGGGCGGAAGAGTTAAGAAAATGTTGGATTTAGTAGAGCTATGACTTTACAGATGGTTAATCATAAGTGACAGGTTTATTTAAAAGCCTTGACATACTGAGAAATGGAGAGATTATTAGAAATGGCTATGGATGTTACTGAGATGTGAAATCCCTCAGCTTAGTAACACTATAATATGGCGTTGCGTAAGTTGACTGCAGCATGTAATGTTTTTTTTTTTTTTTTTCTCCACGTGATTTCTCATTAACAGCATGTTTTTCTAATGACATGGTTCTTTGGCTCGGCAGGTCCAGCTGTCTTTCAACACTGACACTCTCTGCTGAGAGCCGGGGAATCCTCAAACAAACAAACAAACACACAAACAAACACACACACACACACACACACACACACACACAAATATACTAATAAACATCAAGCCTCAAGCTCAGAAGTGGATTCTGGCAAATGAAAGATACATTTAAGGAATCTCTTTGAAACCGAGGGAGAGTGAGAGAGAGAGAGAGAGTGAGAGAGAGAGAGTGAGAGAGAAAGAGAGAGAGAGATGTTCTCATCTCACGGTTTGTACTGTATCTGCTCGGGAGAGGCACTCTATTATATTTTTGGTCTGTGTGCTGCACTACTAAAGCAAGGATGAGGTGTGGAGCAAGAAGAAGAAGAGACCTATGGATTGCACACAGCAGGAGAGACAGACAGACAGAGGTCTGCAGCGGCAGAGACGGGGGCCAAACTAACAGCTCTCATCACATGGTTTAGGCTGAGGCTGGCTTGATGGTGGGACTTAGCCTAAGAGGAGAGCCTCCAACCATGACCTCCATCCAGCTTCAGGTCAAGGAGAGCGCTTGCATTTCTGAAGAGGACAATGGGTATTCTAGTGGAAACACGCACACACATTTTGTGTATCTTCATTTTGACTCTTCAGGGTAGGCAGATCATTTTAAGATCTGTTACTGGATGGCGAAGTTGACAAGTGGTCCAAACTGGAGATTTTAGTGAAGAGAAAGCGCGGAAGAATTGTTTGATTACAGAGTTAAATGTTTATTGTGGTGTTTGTGCCACTGATGTCAAAAGATGACTTTATCATCCACCACATGGTTTGAACACAAGGCATCTCTTACCTCTTACGTAAATGTTTGCTCTTACGTAAATGTTTGCTTTGGGGCATCGTTTGACTATATCATCATAAATAATACATTTTATTTCAGCCAAAGGAGCGATGTAACTACACAAACCCCTTGTTGAAACTGTTAATCATGTTTTTTTTTGTTTGTTTGTTTTCTTTTTAAGTTGTACCTGCCTTGAAAGCATGCATATAGTGTCAGACTTGTATTGTGTCATATCTACATTTTTGCTGTGGTAAGAAGAATGGTTTATTTTGTATATTGACATGTTTTGGACACATGTACGTGGTTCATTTAATAAATGATCGTTGGTTTCTTAAGGCACCCTCCAAAGGTGCCGTCTTCTGACAGGAAACGTTGGAGAAAATGGTTTGTGTCCCGATTTGTTGGCCTTTAATATGACTTGACTGTCCCCATTCTTATGGTGGAAACTGCCCTCCACATAGACTTGGTCCTGTATCTTCACGTACGAGAATGTAAATGGCATGAAAAACGTTTTGCACAGAATCTGGTGCCTCCTAAAAAAGCTTGAGTCTCTTTGTCGTGACTATATACAGTATATATACTTTTCGTCCTTTCATGAACTCATTCTTTCTTTCGCCTCATGAACGGAGCACTTTGAGTCACTTTCCTCTCTCCTCCTCGAATTTGTTTCTTAGTTGCGAGGAAGTATTTGTTTTTGATCTTGAAAAAGAAAAGGATCCCTTGTGTGTTAAATTATCTTATAGTTTAGGTAATGAATAGGAAATAATACTGTTGAATTGCTTAACTGGATCATACATGAACTACGGTCACTTACAAGATATCTGTGCTATTAAGAACAAGCAAACTCGTGTACCATCACTGTGATACAGATGCAAACACTCAAGTTGGAATTTTTTTGAGTGTTTAGACAGTGAACGACAGCATTGAGATTGGGATTATATTTTGAATACAGCCACGTCCTTATTGCTGATGAAGGAAATTCGATTTTTTTTTTTCTTGAATTTTATACTGGTGCGTGAGCCATAAGATGAATATTTTCAACTACAGTTGAGAGTCTATTGTGTTTTTCCAGCTGTCTTGATTAATTTCATGTGATTATTTCTCTTGTGTTTTCTTAGCTTAGTTAAGTTATTTACACTGAAACTAACTGGAACATGGCTTGTTCATTGGACCAATGTGCTTTGGTCTTTTCCTCTGTTCATTTCAGAAAGTAGTAAAATACTGATGATAGTTTTGAAAAAGGAAATGTAATGACTGATTTATATTTTCCTAGAATGTTTAAAAGACAAAAGCATATGGAATGGGATGGGATTGCGACCATAGGATGTTTTATAAGAAAGACGACCAAAGGGAAATATTTTTTTAAAATATACATGACTTTATTCTGCGCTGAATGTGAATATGTTTAACTACGTGTGTTGCAAAATTTAGGACACATTATTTCTGTTTCATAAATAAGAAAACCTTTTAAACTATCTATCTTGGGAGGTGTGGGGGGGGGCTTGATTGGTCATCACTTACACTGTTAGGTCAGATTGTTAACTTGAACATTCACCTGTGTAACTCAGATATCGTGACCGTCATGCTCTGTTTAGTCCAGAGCTCTGTGAAACTTCAACCTTGGTGTAAAACAGCAGGTTTCATCTTGTGACCTTGCCAATCCATGCCAAACTCTAAATAGCAAAAGCCTTGACCAGCATTCTGATTTCATTGACAGCGTACTTTAGTTTTCTTCCCCAAGATGGCAAAAAAGATGGCTCCTCTTTGAGTGAATGTGCTGCTTTAAGCCCTGAAATGATCCACTGATCGTGGGGCTAACGCACCAGCAGAGTGAAAGCTAGGTTCCATAAATTACCTGCAACGGGTCTTTCGAGGGAAATGGATCTAGTGTTCTTTTGGTTTAATCTGAAGCAATGTGCTTTGGAATGTATCTTATGTGTGTATATGAATATAAATATATTTTATGAATATATGTGTTAGATTTTTTTTTTCATTCAACCTTTGTTCTAATCAGTTGTCATGCAACATTTTTACTTGAACATTTTGAGCTTGTTTCTAATATGTTGTTTCCATAATCTTGTGTTTCAAATGAGGTGAACTGGTGTTTTTAATATTACAGACAAGTAAAGAAAAAAAATAAATATGGTGAACTTATGAGCTTGTGAGTTTAAGTCTGTTATTCTTCGTTTAAACAGTTTAACAGATAATAAATAACAACATAAACCGTTGTTACTCATCCATACATCATATTCTATTGAAAGTACACTGAAGTATATTCAGTAGCACAGCTTTTAAAAGGCACATTCATATTTATTTGAGGTATGACATTTTTAAAAGTAATGTAACAGCAAATATATCATTACATTAGCAAGTTATGATTAAGAGGCAGTCATGTTCTTAAAGTGATAAAAATGGATGATAAAAACCTTTCTGCATATAGTGTTGAGTTGAGTTTAAAAGAACATTCATGAGGGTTCGCTGCAGCTTTACAATGGTACATGTAAGAGTGGGAGATTACTTCATTACTTCCAGGCATTTGAGATTAAAAACCCAATTTGAGCATCATAATTAATCAACATCATTATGCTTCATCTTCTTCGTCATCAAAAGCCACACCAGTTGCAGGTCGCTTACTACATAAATAAACAGACAATAACAGTAATAAGTATAATAAATACAATGTCAATGCTAACATTTTAAGAACTATTTGTGTTGTTCTTTTTTTTTTTTTTTTTTTTTTTAAGAGCTCACCTTCTGGCCCCTGGGTTAATCAAAGAGTCTCCAGGAAGGCGCTTACGAGCCCCTGTAGATTGGCTGTTACCGCTCTGCTGTCTTCGAGGCGCAAACTCTGGAACAAACAAGATGAAAGCTTCTCAATATGTAAAAATTACCCGTTGTTCTATATTGATTATTATTATTAAAAAAAAAAACAGCTGAAATCAGATAACAACTTCATAGTAATCAAACATCCTACATACCATTATTTTTCTTATACTGGTTTTTCCCTGGGCTGTACAATACTTGTTGTCCTGGGGGGCATCAAATGAGCAATGTGACTCCACAGTACAGGTTTCACAATTTTATGACACATGAATGAAATACTTCACTTTATACAGACTTTACTGTGCCGTGATTGAGCATTAGTGGCATTAAGGTTGATTGGACAGAAATATTGTATATGACACTAGAACACAGACCTCACTGAGGACCACAAACCAGGTGCACTTGTACATGGATGTAATGGCCTGTGGACATTACCTTCAGTACTCTGCCAGTGACTCAAGCTGTCAGCCATCCTAAAAAGAAGCTCCTTCAGCTCAACTTTCCCATCAGCCTCACTGAGTTTGGACAGGGTCATGGTCAGGTCTCTTGGTGATGACCCAAGATAAAGGACCACTTTCTCCATTTCCACTGACACAGAGGCATTTCCTTTGCTACATGATGATCTATGAACCAATAGAAGTGTGTGTGTGTGTGTGTGTGTGTGTGTGTGTGTGTGTGTGTGTGTGTGTGTGTGTGTGTGTGTGTGTG
>JASCQY010000293.1:16460531-16473305 GCA_030264315.1 Sardinella tawilis | reverse complement strand
CCCCCCCCCCGTGCTACTCAGTCGTGGAGACGCAGAGAGTCTCACTGTAAACTACAATGAAACTGGGTCATTCCCTGGGGCGAGTTCAATATATAATTACGAGGCAAACGCCATAATCTGCTCGCTGCTCCCACCGGCACCCCGACCCCTCTCACGCGGGAGCACACAGGCTAGCCAGGCTGAAAATGATGAAGGCTGCACCTCAGGAGTCCAGCTGCGGCAGCAGTACGCAAGCCAAATTGAAAAAGCCCTCTCGCATTGCCCGCCTTTGTCCAATTATTTACAGAATTGTCCTGACGTTTTCACATTCTATCAAACCATTTTTTTTTTTTCATAGCAGTGACCCCCCCTGTCAAGGATTTGAGTATTCTCAAGAGAACCTCTGTGGCCTACAGGGTTATATATCACAATTATCACCTTTTTTATGGAACTGCTTTAAAGTCCACTCAGATGCAGACTCGGACTTCAAGCCTCAGCACCATCTAGTCGCAGTAGCTGTCCAGTCTCTTTAGTGCGTTATATGATAGTGACCCCTCTCCATTTTTAATTCCTCATCATTTAATCAGTCTGGAGAAAAGGGTGGGGGTGGAAAGGGGAAGAGATCGTTGACTTCTCAGTTTGGTCATTTTCCTCGTTAGCTGTACCCTTCTCCCCTGCCCATCATAATAACCCAGTGGTTTTAATGAGCTGTACAGTGGGAAATCGGCCCGGGGAGTGCCCTGTTGATGAATGAAGTAGTGTCTGGCCCGCACCGCATGGTGGCCTTGCTAATTGAACACGGAGGCGGTGGAGAGGAGAGGTTTGAGTGTGTGGGGGGGGGTGTTGGAGAGGAGAGGGTTGAGGCCACACTCCTTCCCCACCTGGATTCCCTGAGACACAGTAGGCCATCTGGTTTTTGTATCCCCCCTGACCCTGACTTTGGCGGTGGTAGTGCGGGGAAGAAGTAGCCACTGGGATTAAGCCCTGGTCGGCATTTCCTCCTCATTCATCCGTCCAATGTCACAGTCCTGATGGAGGCGTAACAGTGGGCATTATCAAAATAGTCTCCCCCCTCCCACCCAGTCCCATACACACACACACACATGCACACCCACTTTGCATGCTGGGAACTGTGAAAGAAAGGCTTGAATCTGCAACGGGTTACAGATGGACTTTCGCCATGAAAGACCGTAGTGTTTGCTGAAGACAAGGAGCTTTCTCTCCATTCTGTTCTTGTGCTGAATGATGGACATTTCCATGTTTTTCATTATGCTGCCACTGCAGTATATGACAAGCCGATGATACAAAAAATTGTGTTATTTGTCAGGAAGTCTTTGGCCTTAACGGGTAACCATTCATGTAACCAACAATTGGACAAGTTTTCATAGGTCTTCAAGTTGTATTTTGTATTGGACTAGACGTTAGTTTGTATGCCTAGCAACAACTTCGTCTTTGATTTAGGAGTGTAGGTCAGGATATGGTCATGTTGCATAATAGAGCTTGTCAATTATGCAAGAATTATGTTGCATAATTGCACTTTTGTGTGCAAGGAAATTATGGAATATATTACCAAAAAACCTCATGACAGTGCAGATATTTAAATAGTCTTGATCTAATGTAGAACGATCTTGAAATCAGGTTAAATTAATACCCTATTCTTGTACTGTATATTTGAATGCTGAATGGCGATAGACTGCAGACTTTTCCTGCAAATCCTAACAATGGCATCTCATCAGTCTCAGATGATTTTCAAAAATGCCATACACACAAAGAGATATTTGGGACGCATTTTCCTTATCTATGGATTTCAGTCTCTGAAAGAGCTGGCTATAAATAGATCATTGTGGTGTATACTCTGTAAGTTTGATCATCACCGGGCAAGAAAATAAAAAACCTCTATGCTGTTCTTACAAAGTATCAGATCTAAATGGTTCAGTACTGAAAGTGATGTGTTTTAACACAACAGTGGCGTAACCAAATTGCTTGGCTGCTACGCTTAGCCCAGACAGCGATGAGGACCTCGGCATGGAGAGGGCACGAGTCGGCTCTTCCTCTCTGGAGGATCTCGAGTGGAAAATGGGCTGGATGCCCTCTGGGAAACCCTGCTTCCACATCTGCAGAATGGCACACAGTTCACACACACACAGTGGGCCCATTCAGAGAGTCCACTGTGACTCCACCTCGTGCCAGCAACCCCGTCCACAGTGGACCTTCCACTTGGAAACGTAAAGAGCTTGGAGTAAACCGAAGGCTAATTTTGAAGCTGTCTACTTTATTTTAGCAGTAATGTAGAGCACAGGGGCTGTAGCACTTGCATATTTGTTTATGGTTGAGGTTCATTTCCCCTTCCCTGTTTGAGGTTATGCCAGTGATTGTTATGTGATAAGAGTTGATAACCCTTTTTAACCCTTGTGATTTTTCTTTTTAAGGTATATTTATACATGAGAAAATAAGCATGATGTGTTATGTAGTAATAACTTACTAACAGTGGAACAATTTTTCTGAGGCTTAACTAAGTGTTAGTTAATGCTTTATTAATGTTAAGTAGTCTACTGTTATTAGTGCTACCAATTTAATTTTGTCGCCATTTGGTCTTTGTTTTTGAATATTGGCGAGTCCAGAGGAATGCTCTCCTCGTGCATGTCTGTCAGCACGGAGGCACATGCTCCTCCATGCTCCAGCCATTAGGAGTGTCGTAGAGTTGAGTTGTCCGGCCGGAGGCCAGCTGAGCCGGGTGTCTGTGGCACCCACTTCCTCTCTCACACCCCATCAACCTCCTGATACTTAACTGGCATTGGTCACGGTTATGTAAGGTTATTGAGTGCGAAGGCAGGTGTAGTGTTAGCTTCAGGCAACACTCTACAATGCCTCTCTCATTGTGTGTTTGCGTTTAAGGGAGGCGCTTAAGGTTTTCCCCAGATGACCACCTCTCCAAAGTAGGTCATTCTCTTGAGGATTCTAGCAGATGAGTAACGTGTGTGTGATGAATCAACAGAATGTACACAGAGATTAACTGGATATCCACAGGGTGTTAGGTGCCCAAATCGTCATTTTTTTGGGGACATCCCTTCCTGAGGCTCATGGCCCCTTAATCAGCATGGGTTGGTGTGGAAAGTGATCTTAAGAGGAAATCCGGGGATGAGGGGTATCCCCATAGGAAGTTATGCTTCCTTCACGAGTCCTTGGAGTTCAGTGGATGAATTGTTTTTTTTTTTTCTCTTTCTTCCCTTCCTCGTCTTTTGGGAAGGTTTTGTTAATGTGGAAACCAGCTAACCCCACACGGATGACCAAGAGGAAGCTATGGTGCCACTTGACAAGGCGAAATCGAGAGATGGGGGCCTTTTCAGAGGAACTGAAATGTGTAGAAGCAATTTAGAGTCCATTGGCACAGCTTGTGCTGCACTGGATTCTGCTTATTGGAAAGTCTGACTCACACAAACCATACACACCAGATTACTGTAAGAATCTCACTCTGTGTCCTGGATTGTGGTTACTTGCCAGAGCCTCTGGTTTGTTTCCATGACGGTGGCTGTGTAAAAAAAAATGGTCTGATCAGCTTCTTCAGAGAGATAAAAATTCTACATTTGGAAAGTTCAGTGCATATGGACAAAAGAGAACGTAACTGCCTATGTGTATGTCAAAGTGTTACATTAAAAGGCTCTTTGTGACACTATAGTTTGGAATACAAAACAGAACATACATGTACTACAGACGAGAAAAGTAAATCTAATTACTTGAGCAGATTTATTTTTGGCTCTTAGCAGCTTACTGTCGCGTGCGCTTTCTTTTTCTGTTAACTACCAAAAAGGAAATTAATGGGTTTAACCTGCAATGTTGGAAACACAGTTCATTAATCACAGGAACCAATCCGTGTGCAATCTGCCCACACAGAGGAGAGAATGAACTGCATGGCTGAGTGAGAAATAAGGTGCTGAAATGGATTACCACAAGGCACTTACACCATTATCTTGTTTTCAGTTATTTTGCGTCTGGAGAGAGTGCAGTGACGCTGTTATAGCAACCTGTGAATTGTTTCCAGACAGACTAATTATGGCCAGAATGCGTTTCCAATTCAGCGGAACAATAGTTTATAGACATTGGATTTTGGATGGAAAGCATGCTGTTTTGGGCATGATTAATAAAAAGGCTGGGTGGTGTAAAACGCTGACTAAATAGTTGATAAACTGTCATGAACCCCTAAACTTGAACAAATGATTATTATTGATGCTTTGTGATAATATGTTTATTTTGTCTGAATAACAAACTGTCTTGTCTCTTTGAATGATCTAACTCTTTAAAACTCATACAAGATGGAGCCGTTTCATTTTTTTTTTCTTTGCTTCATAATCACCACAAAAACTCTGACTTCTCCAGACAGTCAGATTTACTTGACAGATGCAGTAGGAAGATGTGTGCCGATGGAATAATCCCTCCAGTCCTGTTGTCAGCTGGCAACCTGCTGTGTTTGGACTATAAATGTTTAATCCATTTTTATTCTTTAAATCAAGTATGCTTTTGGGGCTTGGGGAGTTCAAAATGATTTACAGTAGACAGTCCTATCATGTTCTTCCAGTATTATAGTGCAAGCGTATCAAAGAGGTGTTCAATTTCTCAGGTTTCTTCCTATGCAACCCTATAGTACCTGCACAGATTACGCTCATATTTATTCTAATTTACTCCCAGACAAAGGGTCATAAATCAGTGTTTGAGTGCATGCATACCCTGCATAATAACCCAGCCTTATGAAGCCATCACTAAATGTATGGACGAGCGAATGACTGATTACCAGAATGTGGTGTGTGATTAAAAACTTAATGATGTGACAGAGGCCATAAAACCCATATAAGCCTGTGAAACCTCCCTTGGACGACGGATGAAGGATCGCCCAGTGTGGCATGGGGTGGTGGCTCTTTGCACGGGCTATAAATAAAAGGGGGAAAGAGCTGGGGCGACTAACGCCAGTGTAAGATGGGGCACGCGACAGACGAACGCCGTGTGATGAAAACGTCTTCAGACAAAGGAAGCACAATCCATTTGGCATGGCTGCCCTCCGACCATGGAAGCGCTGAATGAAAGACAGTCACCCCGTATCATGTCAGCCAAAGACCTAAAATTGGTCAAAATTGAATTGCCGCCACCCCTCTTACCCATTGTGCTCAAGCAATCACAGCGCAGAATTGTCACAGATCTGCAACGGTCCCTTGAGGACGGCAAAAACTACCCTCTGAGTGTCCGTCACTGCCACACGTGCCAATCTCATCATTTGTACCTTTCATTTCTTAATCGCCCTCAATCAATTTAGCCTTCCTACAGGCCTGCTGATAACCACATTTGAGAGACTCATTCATTTTAATGAGGCCGGGGAACAGGCCTTACTCATTGCAGCTGTCACGGTTGATTTCTCGAGCCTCAATCGCAACGTTTCCCCCCAACAAAAAAAGGCGCAGATGCAGGTTGATCTGGTGATCGTGGTGATCTGACCCAGAGACGACCCCAAGGCGCAAAGGATGGTCATTATCAATATGTTTGTCACATTACAATATTATAACCATGGCCTTCTGATGCTGATTTATTGGGTTGCCTCCAATTCAATGTGCAGCAGCCCTTTAACCCCTTCAAAGCTTGTGGTGTCTTCTGTTCCCGTGGCAACCTAATATTTAATCTGATGATCGCTTGAAAGCGAGAGCCACCCCAATGGAAGGGTTTTTTTTATGAGTTTTGGATGGACACCTCCGAACAAAGACGCAAATCCGGTGTGGTGTGCTTTCGGCTGCAGAGAGAAAGGAACCCCTGGCGGTTCTACAAGCTGGGCTTCTTCAGATAACAAACTCCCCCTGTGGCTCGGCGATAGCGCTTTATTAGAATTCAGCCGCTCGACTCGGAAGGGAAAGAAAAGAACAGAAAGTGCTGACGCGTGTCCCTGTCCCTGTTGAACTGATGAATGTCATCGTCAGGCCTGATAATGACCCAACGGGAAAAATAGAAACAAACCCAGAGATATAATGGACTACCAATCTTGTGTGATCGCTGGTAATTAAGGGATGAAGAGAAAGAAGGCACTCTTGAACAACAAATTGCTTCCCTCAGGTTCTGTGAAAGGTAATAAAGAGGAAAAATAAATGCATAAGTAGCAGTGTACATTATGTACAGTAATTAAGGATAATGATCAGTGGACAATCTTTGGGAAAATAAACGGCAAACTGTCGGCAGTATCAAATGGAGAAGTTTACTCAAACCCTTGCCTGCGGGATGCCTGTTGTTTTGTTTACCACATCAGTGGCATAGTCTCTGAGATGGGGGGTGAGTCAGACAGAGAGATAAAATATTCATTCTGGAGGAGAGTGTTCAGACAGAGGCGCAGGATGTCTGCCGCCCTGGGGTGTGTGTGTGTGTGTGTGTGTGTATGTGTGTGTGTGTGCGCGCACCAACTTTGCCTCTTGTACAGAATGAAAGAGGCCTATATATACACAGTCACACACAATTTTACTGGTTTATGGTGTGAAGAGTAGGTGTGTGTTGTGTAATCAGGAGGTCACCTGGAGATCAAATTTCCACTGAACTTTGAAAGACCCTGCAAAGTCCTTAACTTTCTTTACATGCCACATCTACAGTAGATATGTTTTTTTTTCTAAATAAAACAAATACATGTGCATGTATCGCCTTTGTGTCATAAATCTGAGAAGAAAAAAAAGGTCTTGTCGAGTCAAAATAGTTGCATTAACAAGCTGACAAACAGAGCATGGCTGAAGATCCGCTAGGAACATAAAGACTCTCCTGAGTTTCTCCACAGATTTATGGCCCAACTTTAAGAGCTGGAGGTGAGCTTGTTTGATGGGGGGCAAGGTCATCCATCACTGCATGCGATCACAGATGAGCGCTTCAGGAAACATGGAAGAGCTCATAGCACATGGGTTCAGTCATTATCAGGCCTGAGAGGGATGTAAATTGCGTAACACTTTGATGTGGCCAGTGCCGTCATGCTTCCCCTGTCCCATATAGGCATGGGGTCCTGACCGTTTATTTGTCTCCACGAATTTCCATCTGCTGCAATAGACTGTAGAAATGGCTGCCATCTAGACATGCTACCTGCCCTGAATCTCGAAACAAGTGCCAAGTGAGAATGTTTGACAAGTTTGGAAAGATTTTCCTGGATATTTAATTAATTAATTTAAATTAATTAAATAATTAAATAATTATTATTAGTAGTAAATTAATGCTGTGGTTCATTGTGAGAATCATTGCATTGATGTGTCTGCTCTTCCATTCACCGCATGCGTTTGCCTCAGCCATCAGCAGAACATCTTGCGTTCAGTTTCTGGAACATATCCTCTGCACCTAACTCGACGAGACATCCACTCCACTACCCATATGCTCCTAACATCTTGGAAGGATCTGGAAGTGAAAATAATTATTACTCGTTCATGATTCCGGACTTTCTTCCCATTGGGACAGAGTTGGCTCCTGTGAAAGAAATTACGGCAGAGTACCTGCTGCTGTAGCTGAGAAACACGACATGCCTCTTTCAAACGAAGTGCCTCAGTTGCTCTGTGGAAACTGTGCCGCAGAACATGGTGTGCTGTCCGTCTCCTCTTACAGTACTGTACCTTCTGGGCTGTGAATTCTAACTCTACAGTCTCCTGTGTAGACACAGATGAAACGGTGCATTGTGCTGAGTGAGGCCATCCTGATTCGCTAAACTGGACCCATATCAGTGTGTGTTCAGACACTGGGGATATGTTCCCTCTAGCATGCAGGATAACGGAAAGTAAACATCCCTCAGAGTTAATGATTGAATCAGATAGAGCTTG
The DNA here is from genome assembly GCA_030264315.1 of Sardinella tawilis. Classification (NCBI taxonomy): domain Eukaryota; kingdom Metazoa; phylum Chordata; class Actinopteri; order Clupeiformes; family Clupeidae; genus Sardinella; species Sardinella tawilis. The sequence continues at coordinate 16,465,518 of JASCQY010000293.1, read as the reverse complement.
AATCAGATGAGGGCTTGCCCTGTTGCTTGGGCTCCAAAGGCTGGAAATCACAGCTGAGGTGTTTGAATGGCAGAGTCTGATTTTCTTTGAATCAGTGGAATGGATGTTTTTGTGTGTGTGTGTGTGTATGTGGTGGAGCACATTGGATGGATTATACCTTGCTTTGCTTTGTGGTCACAAATGATATTTCTTAAGAATCAAGGATGAATCAGATATGTGACATCAAGAATGACCCCCCCCCACACACACACACACACACACACACACACACACACCACCACTGCCATCACTAAGAAAGAACTAAAGGAAGACGGAATAAAAAAAAAAAATCAGGAAATCAAAGAAGATGAGCAATCTAAAATAGGAAACAGGAGCACGCAGACAAAATATGTGCGTTAAAACATCATTTAACTGTATGCTCGATTGGAGTAAGAAATAAAGTTTGTTGTTTTCTGGTTTGTCCTGAAATTCACCCCATTTCTTTCCTCACCACTTTGGACAAAAAAGATGAAGGTCATTGTGGCTAAATCTGTGGAGAAAGAGAGAGAAAGACTTAAAGCTCCACTACTCTCTAAGCTTTGCTGAAAAGCTGTATCCTAAAGCTGCTGATTTTCATTAAGGGCTGAACCTCTGCCCTCTGTTTTATTCACTCCCTCAATTAAAAAGTCACTGTGCCGAGCAGGCCTGCCAGCATCGTGCCCTTGTCATGCTAAGGGTGAGACGACCCGCAAGGTGATGAGCCGGGTAATTTCCCCGGGCTCCACCAACGGGATGCGCGCACCCTGCCGCGGGAACAGCAGGCATTGGATTACGGAGCTGTCACTCAACCCCCGCGCCAGCAGATTCCAGCCTGCCATGAAACTTCCAGACAGATGGCTTGCCATGGTGTCTCCAGAAAGCAATGCCATTCACCCCCCGCCCCCCCCCCCCCCCCCCTCTTCACCCTCCCCTCCCCTCACCCACCCACCCACCCATAAACTGTTGGTTAGATACAGTAAGCTCCTTAGATTTCTTAACTACATCTCACTAAATACGGCAGAATTTGTCACTGTGGAATCAGGGTCTTCGTTTAAGCCCCTGCAGCTTTAATTTGTACAACACAGATGCACGAGCTGCGTTTGAATTACAATTGACCAGCCACAAAGCAATCTACCATCTTCATCTCTCTCTCTCTCCCTCTCTGTCTTTCTCTCTTTCTCTCTCTTTTCCTCTCTTTCTCTGTGTCACTCCTCCAGCACCAAACTAGCACCCATTTGGCACAAGACCACAGGATGTGGGGGCCGCGTCTGCAGTTTATTTTGGGGTAAGGGGGGTTGGATGACCCCGTGGGTCTGAAGCTGAGAGGAGACTTAGCCCGAGCAGGTGCCTCCCGTGACATCTGCCTCAGTTCTCAGGGGAAGCGGCACCCAGTCTGCACGGCCAGGGCTGCCAGCCGACCGACGAGCGCGCTGATGAGCCTCATCTGCATATAAAAAGGTACGTTTTCATTAAGGTCGGGTCAACGGTGCCGACGCACGTGACTTTAATATCATGTATTGATTTTTCTTGGGAGGTTGGATGACGAATGTTGTATGCAATTGGAGGTGAAGGGGTAATTTGTGTCTTTGCTGCAACTGATTGGAAGAAATTGAATAGGATAAAAAAAACAAAGAATCGTCTTAATTTGGGAACATTTCTGGCATTTGTTGCAGTATGCAGTCAGACTCTTTTTTTTTTTTAGCTTATGCAGAAAAATTGTTTAAAAAAATCACCATGAAATGATATTTTTCAATTCTGTATTTTAATAGAATGAATGTACAATATGTACAATTAAATCTAAACTCACCTTAAAATTTTAGCTGGTTATATCGGTAAAAGTCCCATCTTTGAGGCAAATATTTAGTTCCAGTTTACATTGCATGCAGTTTAGAGGAATTCTGTTGTTAAGTAACTTTTTTTCTGCAGTGATCTGTGCCTTTGTTAAGACCCTGGTACGTCCCCATGCACGCAATGTGGCGATGTGGCAATGTGGCAGTGACAGTAGTGATAGTGGGGATGAATGGCCGTGGCATTATGGCGTGCGAGGACGCCGAGCTGAGCGCAGGGCTTAATATGTGCCATGTGGAGGATCTGGTGACATGTGGAGCAGCAGGATAATGTCCAGACCTAGGTCAAATATTGTGGATGTTTAATCTCTTTAAACTGGTAAGGTTTTTTTTTTTTTTTTTTTTTCCCCCAACTGAATATGAAATACAACAAAAGCTCTTGATGGCACATTTAAGCACTGGACCTCGAAATCCTGAAAAGAATGAGCATACTGTAGATATAGCTCCGAACGTGGTGGTGTTTAGACATGGATCAGGCGCGGATCTGTGTCGGATGTGTTCCTGTGAGGGGCCCAATCAGTGGGAGCCAAAGCCGAAGAGTAGCTGCCGGGACCCAAGCTCATAAGGATTCTGAGCACGAAACCGCAGCTATATTGAATCCGGGGGGCTAAGCGTGGCCTGTAAATAAAAATCTATGGCAAATAAACAGACTTGCAGCCTTATCCATTTAATCTGGCTGGGGCCGTGGAGCTGCAGATGATAGAGCCAGGGCTTGAGCCCCGGCCACTTCAGCATGCAGTGCAAACAGTGGGAATTGAACGGTGGCTCTTCAGATATTTTTTTTTTCTCTCTTCTCCTTCTTATTTTATTTTATTTTATTGGAAAACGAGCTCCAGAAAGGTCACCGCTAGCTAGCCAGCGTCTCAGATCCCAGATGTACTTTTTGAACTTGCATGTAAAATGTTCTGAAGCGTGGAACACTGGCAGCGTATAGACATGTTAATGGATCCTGTTCCCTGATTTGTGGGCCCATGCAGGCATTTGTTGCCCCCCCCCCCTTTTTTTTATATGATGGGTTCAGGGGTGTATCGGCCCACTTGGACGATGGCAGTCTTTTGAAGCAACAGACCGTAGTTTATCTTGGTTTTTACTGGGGTTGAGGGGTTAAAAACTAACATGCCTTGGAAATGTCAAGTGAGAAATTGTTCTTCGCTGAAGTGAGGCTCTCAAGTTTTGCTGGTTAGGAATCTGGAGAGCATTCAGCCACTTTCATTCCATTTTTTTCAAGTCACCCACTGACACACTGTATGAATGTGAGGAAGGGCCTATTCCATTGCGCGTCCAGGTTTATTTTCGGCTGCAGGGGTGAATTCGGGCAGGGGCCGTTGCTGAGCTGGCGTGAGCCTGTCTGGAGTTGGGATTAAGGGGGGTGGGCTGGGGGCTTGGGTGGGGGCTTGGGTCGGGTGTGGGTGGGTGGATGGGTCTTTGGGTGAGGAGATGAAGGTTTTTAGACAGCTCAACAGCTTCTGGGTCTTTACGTGCAGAGCTGGAACATTCGTGATCCCTTGTGCCTTCTGTGACTCGGGGACCAACACTAGCATGTCAGGCCTATCCTCTGTGGCTTTTACCAAGCCAAGCGCCATTAAAACTAGATGGAGCTTTGATGGATGAGAGTGCTATGTGATTTCTGGGGGCCAGGCAGAGTCGATGGTAAAACGAATGGAAAGATACAATTATGTGGTTTTTCGATGATTCCTTTCACATTTGTAGATGGGATTGGTTGAAATTGAGGGACAAACCATAAACCTTTGCTGGCAGAACAATAGTGAAGATAGACATGTGCCAGTCCCGGCCAGCTGCTACAACGCATCGTACTTCACACTGCTTTGTCTCCCAAAATGTTGATTGTTGAGGTTATGTTGGTGCGAAACTGGCATGTGGACAGTGAAAGAACCTCCCAATTGGGATTCTGCTCCAGCATGGCTTGCAACAGAGATCTGACATTTCAAGCCTTTCGTTTTGAATTCTTGAAACTTTCTGCCTAGTTAATCTCGATTTTATGCTAGTGGCGGACAGCATTTCGTGTAGGAACTATTTCAACGATATTCAGTGTCATCTACAGTATGAAATGGCATCACCTTGACAACAGCTCTTAAAGTGACAGTCAAAGATACACTAGATGCTACAACTCAGAAAGCAGATTTTTTTTAGGTTACTGTAGTTCAGTGCTTCTCAAAGTGTGGGGCGTGGACATATGACAGGTGGGGCGCAAAAGGTTTCTCTGAAACCGACCGCGTTAGGTAATGCAAATTTGGACAAAATACTACACAAAAACTGCACTGTATTGTGTTGTACTGCATATACAGTAGCAATATTTTTACAGTATGGCCTACATGATTAAATATTTCATTATAAGAGACAAATTATTTATAAACCAAAACACCAAAACATGAACATATTGGGCCTATTTTGCCATATTTTTTTGTGTCTGAGGGACAAGTGGGGCGCGAAAATTCTCTCCCTTCCAAAGTGGGGAATGACCGAAAATGTTTGAGAACCACTGTTATAGAACCTTATACCTTTTAACTAAAAAATGTATATGCTGTCATTCACATAGACTGTTCTAGAAAAATGAACAAAAACGGTATGCATAATAATTTGGAATGCATGTGTATAGTAGCCTAATTGCTATAAATAACGGGATTGCATTTTGTTTGTTGACCTACATGTAACATTATGCCAAATTAAAACAGCATTCCCTGCACCAGTTCAAGTTGGAAGGAAAATCTGGTTTATACATTTAAAAAAATATTTTGTAGTTAATAGCCTACGTATTTACGAACAATTTGTTGTGATTCGTGGGGCACGTCTCTATCAGTCACAGGACTGCTGTTCATGTAGGCTACCGTCACCTCAAGTCAGAATCGAAAACTAAACACTCAAGCGCAGAACTGCCATACGATTTCATCATAGCATACACTCATGTTCAAATTGATAAATGCCACACATTGCGTAGAAGAATGCACGATATACACCCGTTTTCTGTCGTTCGCTCATTTGATAAATGAGGGCCCGAAGGCCTACTATTGTGTAGATCTTATTTTCCAGGGTATATACAGCAATCTTTGAGTCAAATTTACTACCATTTAATACCTTTTTTTACTACCTTCAGATGGTTTTTA
>JASCQY010000293.1:16439997-16454426 GCA_030264315.1 Sardinella tawilis | reverse complement strand
AACCCCCCCCCCCCCCCCCCCCCCGTTTTCTGCGGCTCATAAAAAAGATAGTGAGAAAAAGATGAGAGGGGGCACAGTGTCGGTGTAAAGGTGGCTCGAAATGCATGTCGGGAGAGTCATCATCTTCAGCTTTGTGATTTATAGTGCATTTCCAAGGGGACGTAAACGCTTTTGCAAGGCAGGTGATTGTTTGGCCGGGGATATCTCGGGACACAGGCCGTGGCGGTTATTTGACGCAGGAGACCGCGGAGGCCCGGGGTGATCCATCTGATCCGTATTATGTGTCGTCTCCGGAACAGGATAAGGCAGGAATGATGGTGCGGAGCCCCTCAATCAGGGCACGCTTCACCATGCTCATGACCAGCTATTCTTGATTGCGTTGTTGCTGGCCATCTACAGAGAGAAAGAGTGAAAGAGAGAGAAACTACTACTTCCAGTCCCCACATGGAGTTGATTGTAAGTGAGGGGGAAACCATAAATATCAGTTTCTCACCTTTTTCCTTGGCTGACTGGAGGCTGTGTGGGGCGACAGTAAGACTCATGATGCAAGGTCACAGGTCAAACTGAAAGGAGACCATTTGAGGAGGGCAAAAAAGCCTGGTTTCAAATTTGCTCACCTCTCTGGATAAATGAAGCCATTTACATGAATGACACAATAGTTTATTCCTAAACACATTTTGATGGACAGATGAATTTAAAATGATGATTGTTTAATTGAATTCATCTGGATAGACAGTTGAATGAATGTGTCTTTATAGTTCCTCAAACTTGTTTTATGCAATGCTATTCTTAGGTTTTGCTCCTTGCTATGTTGTATTCAGCAGAACTGATGAGGGAAAGAAGACTTGGCGAGCGTGTGTGGCTCCAGATGTGCTTGGCCTGTACGTTCCCTCGACATGCCTGTCTGCTTTAGTGTGTGTGTGTGTGTGTGTGTGTGTGTGTGTGTGTGTTCACATATGGGCTCCCTCTTCTCTCGTCTGGCACCCTGACACTGGGCCCTTTGTGAGGGTCTTTCGCCGGGCCTCACTTTCTAGATGTTACGGCGGAAATAAAAAAAAGAAAACAAGGAGAAGCAAGTCGACCACCATCCCTATTCATCCCCCCTCTCAGTATTCGACCAGCATGTCAATGTGCAGTCTGAAGCTCTAATGGGCTTTGCAGGCGTCTCCGAATCAGCCAGTGATGGGATCAGGGGGACTGTTGTACTTGTCAGTTACACACGGATGACTCCGGTCAAGCCGGCTTCCTCTGTCTGGCTTTTACTTTGTAAGGAAGGGAGATCGAAAGGGATACCTGATAAATTTTCGCCTCACTTATTCAGCCTGAGGGTAAACTGAGTATTTATGTACAGAAGATATTGTTGGTGCCTGTGTAAGATGAATGTATGAGGTGGCGAAAGTCGAGCTGCTCCAAGGTAGACAAAGACTTAAGTTGCTAAGAACTGGCTGAGACAAATCTCTTGATGCGATTCACAAAGGTAAGATCATGGCCCTTGGTCACCTCCCAAGTTCTGCTGTGATTATTTCTGCCAGACGTAGTGTTGTCCAAATGAGGTTTGCTTTGATTCTGGGACTACGTAAGATCTTCCCGATCTGAGACAAGAGAAGAGGAGGGCGGGGCAAGTTTGCAGAAAGCGCAATGCCCAGGCATTCACCCCAGACTGGGTTGATTGACAGGCCCAGGGAGAGATGCAGTGGACGGTGGGAAAATAATTGAACGCCAGGGCGGTCAGACAGGCCTTGGCCGAGAGACGTGGGGGGTGGTGTGGGGGCGTGTGATGACAGGCAAGATGAGTCCATCGCTGCCGTGCCGTGCATTCTCATCTCAGCGGCTCCAAGGTGGCCCCCACTCCACCCCAACACACACATACACATGCATGTATGCCTCTGCATGTCAGAAGCATACACACACACCCACACCCACACACACACACACACAAATGAAGCTAAGGCGCCAATCCTGCTGGTCGTAGTGGGGTTCAGTTTAAAAGTGCCTTGTTTTAGTGCCTCTCAGAGATGTCCTCAGCGAGCAGCAAATCCTTGAAGTCCTGGCGATAAAAGCACAATTTACTGCTGCTGAATGTCCTCCCGAGAGCCAGAGCCAGCGGTTCTTGGAGTTTGTTATTTTCCTCCTCTTTGGCGGCATCCATGTGAAGGCTAAATAAAAAGGGCAAATAACACATCCTGGTTCTTTTCCAAAGTTTGTGTGTAAATTTTACACTGTAAACACATACAGTACATTCAATAGCGTTAGTGTTGGAAGTGTTGTTGTTTTTAGTTTTTTTTTTTTTTAATTATTCAAAACTTTTTACGCAAACCTTGGCCTTCTGCTATGAAAAAGGGCTGCAACCCGTTTGACCCGACCAAGGGCTCACAGTCATATACTGTATACAATGTCTGAATACCAGTGCCCCCTCCCCCTTTCCCCAACCCTAAGCCCTAAGCCCTAAACCCTCAGACTTAGCCTGGAGTCAGTCAACCCACAGCCCTGTTGTTTGACATTGCCGAGTGTTGTCATTAGGAATAGGAACAAGAAAATTTGGTACTATATAGACTGAATAGTGACATAGCAGCCAACACAGCAGCCAATTTTCTCATTCTTATTCTTACAAACAGCACTTGGCAACCTCGAACTATAGGACTATCGGCTGATTGACTGATTGATGAGTCCTTTAACTGGCTTGAATCAGCCAGTCATGAATTGAATGGTGCCAGACCAGTCGAATCTTTGAAGGGTGTAGGGCTTTGGGCTTTAGGAGGGACATTGGGGTGCAGCCAGTGTCGTCCATCTTCGCTGCGCTATTGTGATTGGCATTGCAGCTCCTGAACTGAGCTGTTTAAATAGTGCAGCCTCTGTACATATTTGAGGCCGCTCTGGAGCGAGGGGCCGATTGCGCCACCTCTCTGTGCGCCATCTCTTTCACCCCCCCCCCCCCCCCCCAATCCACTCCCGTTCCGCTGGCCGCCTCTGCTGCCTGAGAGCGAGCCGTGGTCTGTGGGAACGCAGCTTTGTGGCGAGGCGGGATACGCAAAGTAATGGCCTGTAGGTTTCCATGTTTTAGTTCCTGCTCGCCACCATGAAGTTTCCTTCATCACGGACCAAACCTCAGCTGTGCAGTTAAAAAGGCGAAATTACGGAGTGGTTCTTAGAGCTGCCTATTTTGACGGGCCCGGATTCAGGCCGTTGCCATGAGACAGGGATGGTAAGCATCTGCTGCCGGTGGCCTATTCTTCCTTCGGGAGACAGTTCGCATTGTGAAGCACGGACGTCAGGAACAAAACCGCGGGGGCTTCATTCCGCTCACGCTGAATGGCCGAGTTGTAATGTCAAATGTCCCTGTGTCGAACTTCCACTTTGCTGTGTTTTGCTTGTCCTCTGACTAATTGGAGCCAAAATCGCCCACCGAGTCTTCGACTAAGGCATTCCGACGCGGACCTCAAAGGTCAATTAAACAGATCTGATTTCACCTGAGAGCACTTTCATATGATCCAGCAGACCTGTGCACAACCACACACACGTGCGCACACACACACACTGCTCTCACTGCAGGTTCTCTTGTATAATAACCAAAAATCCTCATGCATGAAATGAACAGAAAGCAGATTTAATTTAGTGTAGGTTTTTCTTTCCCAGCCTCAACACTTTTTGGCCCCCACTTTTCCACTTATTTCAGATCTGATGGCGATAACAATGCTTATCTTTGAACGCTATACAGAAATCAATAGCACACACTTCCAGATGAGTCCGATTTTCAGCTGTCATCCTTTAATAGGCTCCAGTGCAAAACCAATGTGGTGTCGTCATAGTAACTGCAGAAGGTGATATTCCACTCTGTAATTCTATTAGTGGCATTCAGCGTTTTCCTGAATAAAATATCTTGGCTGAGGTTTTTCTCAATAAATTTTAATTTGTGCTTCGCCTGGGAGAGCATTAACTCGTGAATTATTCTATCAGAAGTGGAAAATTGAATTTATGAGGTATTACTTGTCATGGTGTGTCTTGGTAAACATTCTGGGTAGAAGAAAAAACTTCACCAGGGAGAAATATTATTTGTGTTGATTTAATATCACAGAACTTGTTTCGTCTTCTGCATATTTTTTGGAGAAAGTTTTACTACTGTTACTCCAGTAACACAAACAATTCATCCATTAGTATCATGCCCCTGTGTGTCTCAATATGGTACTCATTCAACACTGTACAGTAGCAGCAAACTCTTACTGCACAACTAGGCTGCATCCCAGTTTCAGAAAGCTCAGCTCCTCAAGTACTGTATATTGCAGATGCTTTCTATAACCTCAATGCTGAACAACATTGTGCTCACATGCTCATAGAGCTTGGTTAGGAGAGAGAGAGAGAGAGTGTTTGTGGAGCTCTTTGCTTTTCGATGTGGTTGGCTTCGTAAAATGCAGGGTTATGGTGTAATGCTTCAGCATCAGCAAAGAAATGGTGTAATTGACATGAAAGCACTGGCATGCATGTAAAACAACTCGGCTCACCAGCGCGTAACATGACCGTGCAGTCTATAAAGGGCTGAATGGTGAATGTCCTGTAGATTGTTCCTGGGTTGGCTCACAAGTTTACCTTTGTCTCTTTTAAATGAGCCGTAGCATTCGATGGAATGCCTTCCTCTTGGTCGCAGGAGGTGACCATATATTAAGTGTGTGTGTGTGTGTTTTGTGTGTATGTGTGTGTGTTTGTGTGTGTGTGTGTGTCTAAGGAAGGGGGCTGGGAGGGATAGGGCACAATAAATTTGCCAACCCCTTCCCGGACAAGGCTTTAGCCTTTTGTTGGCCCTGGTGGACCTCAGGGTCTAGGTTTACACTGCGCTTGTCTGTTTGCGGTGTGCATCACCACCCTCAGTGATTCACTGTCCCGCCAGCTTTGAAGACCGGCAGCAAGAGAGAGGCCGATGCCCTCCATTTGACACTTCTGCTATCCCACCATGCCTATGAAGTCTCGCAAACCCACTACAAGTCAAACAAACGCTAGATTATAATTTAGTTCCGCCCATGCATTAGATGACTATATATTATTATTTGAAGGAGAGAGACGAGAAACGATAGAAGACATTTCAAAGCGCAGAGCTGCGAGGATGCCAGTGGCAGTCAATTAAATAGAATATGATTTCCCATGTCGAAACCGATGGTGAACGAGACGTTTTCTTTTTCTTTTTCCTTTTCCCTCTCTTTTTTCTTTTTTTTCCTCTCGTTTCTTCTCTTTACATGCATTATGCAACTCTAACATTCGCAGCGTGGGTCTTTGGCTCAAGTGCGCCCTGGAAGGCTGCCGCTCCGTGCGCCGCTTCAAATATGTAGCGGCCTTTAAGGGGCCTCGCTTCCTATGAAGGAGCAGGAGGGGGAAATTGCTCTGGCGTCTCGCCATTACAGGAGAGCTGCTTCTGTAATTACAGCGAGCCGCCCTCAGGCCTGCTTCGGCTGCCTGCCTGCCTGCCTTCTTACACAAGTGCACACATAGGCACCCTTTTGTGGGAATGTACCAGGTGGGGGTTGCACAGGGATGGGAACGTTGTAATGAACATGGCTCCAGCTCAAGAACTGGCAACTTACGGTACAGTACAGCACAGTGTGGAACAAGTATTGTAGGAGAGACAGACTACACCGAAAACAATTTCAATGCCCTGTTGTTTTCATAAATGATTGAAATGCTGGCCAACACCCCGTGCCAGTTTTTCTGCGGGCGATCGAAGTTGAGCTTGTGGAGGTTTCTTTTCGAAACTTCTTTTGTGATTTTTATGGTAATTGCGTCGAGCAGGAAGCAGCCACAGGCAGCCCTGTGGATTTTTTCCGAGGGCTTCGCTTACAAGTGCCCTGCAAATGTGGGCTTGAATGTGCTCACACTGCAAGCAGTGGGGATAATGTTGGACCGGTAACATTTACAGATGTGTGGGAGTCGCAGCTGCAGAAAGCCTTAGTCAGCTGCAGAACAGGTCGGGATTTTTTTTTTCTCTCCAGACATGCAGAATGAAGACAAAAAAAAAAAATGTCTGCACAGGTCAGCCTGACACTGTTTTTAGGTGTCTCCGAGTAAATATATACCTTGCCATTCAAATTTGTCACATAGCAATTTATGCTTCAAGCGTTTCCTCAAAGAAGACTTTGGAAACTCAAAAGTTGATGATAACATCAACATAACATCTCATTTCTGTGGTCACTTTTGACATTTCGCAGCTCATTTACACTGGATCATGCAGTGATAATTATGCATACTGTCTTAGCCTCTTAATCTCCTCACTGATGAGAGGTGCGTTACTAGACAGTTGTGCACGCAACCGTCCTCACCGGGAATCAGCTGCATGTCTCCCCCCCCATCGCCCCTGTGGCTGCTGGCTGCTGGTGGTTTCTGGCTGCAGCCCAGCTCTCAGCGCTGAGCTCTGTGTGGTGGGGAGTTCCATAGGAAGACTGGTTGGGGGGGGATAAAGCTCATTAGCCTGTGAGCATGGAACAAGAGCAGGGCTTTAAAGAGGAACATACAGGAACATGCATGCTATATACTGGAGCCAGCCAATTTATGTGGCACATACAGCACAGACAACGTGAAGCATGTGTTCCTCCTCAAAGGAAATGAGGTCAAAACAGTAAAATCATATCGGACTTTACAAGAGCTTGCATAGTATTTCATTTTATTGCTAGCATGGCAGCGCATCAGGATAGGAAGAGAGAATGAAACCTCATTATGATTAGTATTATTTGTTTATATTTACTCCACACACAGTTCACATGTAAACAATGAGGAATGAAATTAATGGAGATTAATGAAACACCCTCGCCTCCGGTCTCCGCCTCCGCGAAACGTTTTGTATTTTTGAAACCATCGCCACAGGACGTCAATATCTCAGACGCATTTCAATTTCTCATGCTTCCCATCCATATGTTGAAGGTTTCCATGGAAACAAATAGGTTATTTATGGGCAGGTATGGACTAAGTAGTAAAATATGCGCCACTGTAATGTATGTGGAATGCATCGGTGATGGTGTGATTTATGTCATATATCTTCCTTTAGCAAATATGTGGATTATTGATTGTTGTGATAAACAGACCAGAAATATCCTGTTGAACCAGATAGAATATATTAAATAGAATATAGTCTAATATATTTTCTACAAAAAGAGGACAAACAAGGTATACATTTGTTTTCCATTTCCTCTCCATTTAAAGTGGTTGTTTTTTTCTCCTCCAAAAACAAAGCGGTTAAGTGTGTGCATTGTAACCTACGGTACCATATGTGTCCCCTTGGTTTTACTCTTTCCTGTGCCCATGCACATATTCACAGCATGCACTTAATAAAAAATAAGTATTTGTATTTATTTGCTTGAGCAGCACGCATAGGTTATGAAAATATGCAGCAGACCCCAGGCCCCAGGGGACCGGTGAAGGCTGCGGGGCTGTCACTAGGTAGTTTATTGTAAGGAAACACATAACGATATCTTCAACCCCCCTCAGGAGCCAGAATGAAAAACAGCAATGGAAGGAACAGTAAATCGTAAAATGGGGCTTTGAAGAGATTTTTTTTTTTATTTCATAGTGGAAGGAGGCAAAGTAAAAACTTGAACCTGAGAACTAGTTGGAGGTTCTGGTTCACATTGATGTAGGTTCCTAACCATAGTTCCTTTTGGTGTCTGGACCCAGAGAGCTATGAGCGGAGGGGGGGGATAAGCCTAGGGGCTGTTCCTGTTGTCCCTGTGCCAAATACATCCTCAGTGAAAATGCAGCATGCATGCCCGAGCGTCTGTTATTGACACTAGGTGATGAGAGAGGAGTCGGGAAATGATTGGCATATTGTTGACTTTTAAGCTCACGCTACTGCTGTGTGTTTTAGTTTCAGTCTCGTCTGTGCTGTCTGCTGTGCTGTGCTGTGCCTGCGTGGTGTGTGGTCGGAAAAGGCCTTGGTGTTGCTCTCCCCCGCAGATGTTTACTCTTCTTGCACTCGACTCCGCTCTGCAGCGCATCGCTCCGCTCCGCACTCAAACGGCCTCATCAAGGACTTCTTTTTCCACGAACACGGCTGCTGGTTGCCTCAAATCAAGGCAAAGTACTGGGAGGAAGAAAAAAAAAAAAAAAAGAAAAAGAACTTTGAAAATGAATTGAGTTGCTCTAGTCAGAGCTGTGTGTGAGAGAAGGCAATAAATCTCAGCGGTGCGTACATAATTCCCTCTTACCTTGACTCAACTTGTGCGAAGAAAGTTTCCTGACTTTCTTCTGTCTGATTCGCTCAGACGATGATCTAGAGGAAGCCATTGTACTTTTCCACAGACACACATGAGGATTACTGTGCAATGTCTTTCATGCAGATGCATTAATGTAATGGTGCTCTTATTTCTATGGAGAACAGCAGATGGATCTCCGCCAGATTTGAAACCCTCTAATAGGGGGGCCCTCTTAGGCCTGCATAATGGACCAATCTTAAAGCAACACTTAAAAGTCCATTGGAACTTTGTATTTTCAATTTGATTGGAGTCCTAAGATAGCCTCTCCTTTTTCTCTGTCTCTGTCTCTATCTCTTTCTCTCTCTCTCTCTCTCTCACTCTCTCACTCTCTCTCTTGTTCTGGGGCTCAGATGCAGCCTGGCTGGCCTCCCCCTGCTTGCCAGCTGACCAGCCTGCTTGATCTCCGACCTCTGGCCTGTGGCAGCATCTGTATGATGAATGAGCTCCCGATCCGAGCGGATTTTCTCCCTGTTCAGCAGCAGGTGATTTAGGGACGCCTGTGGCCGTAGCAGCAGGTCTCCAGTGAGAAGGGCACTAGCTAGCTGTGGGGTTTACTCACACACACTCGCGCGCGCACACACACACACACACACACACACACACACACACTGCTCGCAAGGGCAGCATTTTGGTCACACTGAACAGACGTAAAAGTGGCACAATGTGTCGGGGGCGGTGATCTGAAAGAGCTCTGGCCGGAGCACAGTGGAGGTGGGCAGAGGGGTCAGGAATGGAATGGAATGGTCCAGCCCAGGACCTGAACTCTAGCCTGAGATGTGGGGTTGTTAGTCTGTGACAGGCCACAGAGAGCATGTGTTTGTTTTCAGACCATTGCAGTTGCAGGGTGTCTCAAGAGCGAAGCAGGTCATGGCACCATGGGGTTTGTGTGTGAGTGAGTGTGTGTGTGTGTGTGTGGGAGTGTGTGTGTTTGTGTGTTTGTGTGTGTTGTGGGGAAGATGGAGAAGAGCATTTCTTTGGAAATTAACCAAATAATTCATTCGCCGTGACAGTTGAGTTTAAAAGGCAATACGTCGCGGGGAAAGTCGAACCATCAATAACACGCCTAAGCGGTGTGGCAGCGAGGGTGTTGAATTGGGTTTGAAGCACAATCTGTTTTTCTTCCGTGTGTTCGACTAGGCTGGGGTCAAAGGTGAATCCCTGGTTAAGTGTCGTCAGCGCCATTTTCAGAGATGTATGGGGAATAGGTGCCGTGTGACAGCGCGGACGTCGACACGTGAAGCATGCATTACCGCGCGCTTGACACGCTGTCGGGAAGGGTCACATGATGAATGCTACCCTGGGTTGGCGATGGATGGATGTGGTCCTGTGACACATTTTGATCTTGAACGCCGCATCTGGGAGAACGTCTGGAGAATGTCCTACGGGTAGAAAGGACCACGCTGTCCACACGGCCAGTCTTGGATATCAATCACGCGTCAGGACATCCCGCTGTTTCCGACATCAGGACAAGGCATTCCTGATGGAAAGAGTGAGGGGGGGGGGGGAGTGGAATGGAGTCCTTCCTCAAATTTCCATGTCTCTTTGCCCCCTCTCACCCCAGCCGAATCCACACAGTGCTCCCATTCTTAAGGGCTGAAAACGGACTCCGAAGCCTTGAGCATCACGGAGCTGTTGACATCCACAAATATGTGTCCGCTTTGATAATTCATCAAGCAGTCTGTCAGCTGTGCTGGCCATACTCAGTAACACAGACAAAAGGGAAGATAGGGTGGATTTGAGTGACTTGGGCAGTCACCTTAGTGCTCAAAATGTCAAGCCTGGCCTGCCTGGGGTGGGGGGGGGGGGACAGTCAACAGACAGTGGGAATGACACAAGCAGCCACACACCAGCAAAGTCACTATTATAGGTCTATGTAAGTACATTGTAACATGGATTTCTGTGTGCAAAAATAATGTGTGATAATGTCGTTATCATTTCGCTATAGGGCAGTGGGGCCCAGGTGGAGCTTGGATTTTTCCTCATGCTCTAAAGAAGGGGGGGAAAAAAAGTCTGAGAACCATTCCATGGAAAATGATTTTGCAGGTAACCGAAACAACCCGTTTGTAAAGCCTCTCTAGTTTCCATTGGGACAGAGGCAGAGGCAGCAGATAGACCATATCCAGACTCCTCCACCCTGTCATCTGCCGCTGCCTGTCTTTCCTGATCTGTCTTTCCAATCAGCCGTTCATCTTCATTTCCTCGTCTCCACATCTCCACTCATGGTGAACAGAGTGTGTGCGTGTGTGTGTGTATGTGTGTGTGTGTGTGTGTGTGTGTGTCTGACATTACGCTACTACTGTGATTTTCAGTTCAGTCATGAAGGCATCCATGCATCCATCCCTGCCTTCTCACAGGTGGCGATGTGCAAATGAGTTACAAGTGTGAGCTACGCTAAATCTTGCCAAGGTGCTCAGTGAAGCTGGCGCATGAGATTCGGTGAAGTGGAAGATGTTTGTTTCCTTGCTCTCGCAATCACAGCGGGCTAGGAGCCCCCCCCCCCTTCATGACTGGTTTGATTTCGCATCATGCATTGGTGATATCCTGTATTCTCTCATTCTCTCATTTTCTCTGCTTTGAGGGATGGAATACACATGCTCACTCCTGAGCAAAAAAATAAATAAAGTAAGTAAATAAATAAGTAATAAGTAAATAAATTAGCCCCTATGTCTCCATAGCTTCCTTGGTGGGTGATGCTCTAAGGATGTAAAGGCCAGTGTATCAGTAGAGTACTCGTAACGAGGCTTAACTACTGTAAGCTTGCCAAGTTCTCTTCCCTGTGACTGATATCTAGCCCCAAGGAGATTTGCATGATTTGTGTATGTGTGTCTGAGGGAGTGTGTATGTCAGCGCACACATACATATATGTCCTGGTGTGTGTGTGTGTGTGTGTGAGAGTGTGTGATTTCAGGAAGAGGAGTTGACAGGGCTTGCTGGTGTTGCTGAAGCGTGACTTGTCCCCTATTTAGCACCCCACTGGATTACTGACACGAGGGCTAGGGATGTGTAGATGAAAGCGAGTCGTGATAAGAGGCAGAGAGCGACAGGGAAAGCGAGGAAGAGAGAGAAAGATGGGGGGAGAGAGAGAGAGAGATGGGGAGAGAGGGGGGCTGGGCTTTGGCTGGGTGGCTGGGGACTTCGGTGTGGGGGTCTCTGCGCTTTGCCAGGGAATGAAATATCACATCTGAATGAGGACAGGGCAAGAGAGAGAGAGAGAAAGCAAGTGAAAGAGAGAGAGAGAGCGGTGAAGGTCTATGAATTCCAAATGGCAATATAGACAGGAGCTGACATTTCACGGAAATGTAGATTAAATTGAAAGAGGCTGAGGAATCAAACGTGAGGGTTGATGTGTTTGAATGTACGTGGGAAACAGTTCTGCCTCCAAGAGCGCCCGTCTGTTTTGTTTCTTGTTTTGAAGGTTGTATTGATTTTGTGGATGGCATCTACAGTAAATTGCTTCACACATACAACCCGACTTCCATTGCCCAACCCCACACACAATGCAATCTGAATGAAAGACTTTCAAACTCAATAAAAAAAAAATATATTTATTTCCAACTCAATTATATTTCATCAAAATGACGACAATGCCCTTTGGTGCTGTTCAAGCCATCAGGTGTCTGGGTGGAAAAGAACACTATGACCAGGTCAGGGGAGTTGCCAGATGACAGTCTGGAATGTTCCTCCAGGCCGGGAAGACAGTCACATATGGGATTCACCCATACAGTCAGCTTGCCGTATTTTTTCAATGTGCAGTTTTTCATTATGTGAATGATATTTTGAATATCAATGCCAATCCTCTCTTGCTCAAAATGCAAAAATAAAATATCAATCCTAGAAACATTTTTAAAACCAAGAAATGGCAAGATTCATTCTTGGCACCCAAGTTGCATATTGTCATACAGCGGTGAAAATAAGTATTGAACATTTCTGATTGGATTATTGACTTGACTTTTTTACCAGACATTTGGTATTAACCTCAGAAAGCCAAACATGTAAAGAAATCCAAATGTTAACCCCCAAAAATAGCATCAGGCATAATAAAGTGTAATGCCATGGGAGGAAAAGTGTTGAACGCACCTGTAGGAAAAACGGTAATCGAAAGCAGGAACCAGCTTGAATATATCAGTAGTTTGAAGGTAGTTATGCCTCTCACCAGCACACACAAATTCACACCTGTCTAGTAGATTTTGATGAGCTGCAAAATGTTTTATTTTTTGTTACAAAGGTGCAAAAGGTTATGATACACCTGACAAAGACCATTGTTTGGTCACAATATTGTGAGCTCTAATAAATAAATCACAGTGAGGGAGCTATACAGTGTGCGAATGTATCTTTTTTTCTTTTTCATATCAGCCCTTTGTTTCATGGGTTCATCGGGGAAAAAAACAAAACATTTGACTGACTCTTTAAAGCAACACGCTACCATTTGTGGAAATACATTTATTTTACATCTCCCTTTGAGTCATACCTTTCTCCTGTTCATCCAGTCCTTCTCTGTGTCTGGCTATACCAATTTTAGCTCCAACCTAGCGTGTATCATTGAATCGGATTAGACCAGGCGAGATGCTAACGGTCCAATCCGATTCAATGATACATGCTAATTTGGAGCTAAAAGTGGTATTGCCAGACTCAGAGAAGGACTGGATGAACAGGAGAAAGGTATGGCTCAATTAGTTAACTCGAGGGGAGATGGAAAAATGAACATACTTCCACAAATGGTGGCGTGTTGCTTTAAAAACGCTTTATTATTCCGGCACTGAGAAGGCCAGCCACATGAAAATTAATGGGCTGCTGATCTATGACTAAGGTGACAGTCAGACCAAAACAATATGATAATATGATAAAATGAAATAAAATAAAATAAAACAAATTAAAACAAGTTAGTAAACATATTGGTCCACAAAGCACATCAGCCCAATGGGGAAAATGCCCGGTATGCCAGATGGGCAGTCAGTCCCTGCGTTCGATGCTTATTTTCACCACTGTGTTTTTCCATTACGGTGCCACTGTGAGACGATACGTTGTGACACCCCTACGGAACACAGACGAGGAAAGTGAAGTCCCTCTGCAATTCATACTGACGAACTGTGTGACCAGAGTGGCCTTTTGGGAAGGAAGCAGGTCATCAGCCTCCCTGGCATCTCATAGCCCCTTCGCTGAACTCACTCTCTCTCTGTCTCTCTCTCTCTCTCTCTCTCTCTCTCTCTCTCTCTCTGTCTCTCTCTCTCTCTCTCTCTTGGTCTCAGTCCTCTGTGTCTCAGATGGTTTCCTTCTTTCATGCTGGCTCTCGTAACCTCCACTGAGCCTATTTGTCCCTGGAATAGACCCCTGATCTGTCCTTTGTTCACCCCTCCACACACACACACACACACACAACCCTCCTCTCCGTACTCCCCCCCCCCCCACCCCCCACCCCAATCCTTGGATGCTCACTCAGGCAGGAGACAAAAGGCCGGCACAGGGCGAACACAGACCGACCCACAGCTCAGACATGGAGACGACGGAGGGAGAGGGAGACGAGAGGGGAAACCACAGAGACTCACAGACGAGAGAGACGGGGGCCACATGAAGGGCCCCAGCCATCCACAGACCAGGGGGCCCTGAACCTCTCGAAGGAAGTCGTCGCCTCCGAGTCCCCCACCCCCCCCACCCCTCTCTCTCTTTTGCTCCCCTCTGTAATCTGTGCCATGATGTAATGGATAGCCGGAAGACGTCATGACCGTAGACCGTATCCTTCCACTACGTTCTCGGTCGGACGCGATGAATAATCTTGAGGAGGGTTGTAATTTCGCCGGGCTCATTCCTCTCTCACCACTGAATTAGTAGAGAGAGAGAGAGACAGAGCGAGAGAGAGAGAGAGAGAGAGAGAGAGAGAGAGAGACCTGTTCTGAAGACGACGCTGCTGCCATATGCCCTGTGGATGGATGCCAGAGCTCAGACATGTCTTATAGACTTTCATAAAGTTTTATAGAGTATGCTCACCTCAGCCCTGCTGCTGGGGCGCTCGCCGTCACACAAGTGGAGCGGGGCGGATTGTGTGGGAGGCGTGGGAGGACATGTTAATCTCAGCTGAAATAAACCCCCCCCTCCTGTCTCTTTCTCCCTCTTTCACACACACACACACACACACACACACATATACACGCACACAGAAGGAGCCGAAGCTCTACCTCACCTGTGTCACATCCGTATATCATCAGTGGA
>JASCQY010000293.1:16362213-16372213 GCA_030264315.1 Sardinella tawilis | reverse complement strand
TGGGAAGTCCTGACCCGCAATGAAAGTAGCCAGTCGCGTTGTTCAAAGCAGCCTGCTTGATGGTTACTTTTAGTTTATTCTCTATATCATAGCCATGTGGCAAATGTTTGAGTGAGCAAATTCATGTTTGGAATAATGCCTTTTAAAAATGTAAAAAAAAAGTGTTTAGAAGCCTTTTAAAGCGTTACTTGGGCAACCTCTGCAAAGATATTTGCAGCATTCAATTCAGAGTTAAACATGGATTCAAACAATACACTTTTTAAGTGAGTGCGACCTTCTGACCTTATTTAGCCTGGGCTAGCCTCTAATTTTTATGACGCTGCACACAATTTAGTCAGTATGGCCAATCTACCTATTTACTGCTTTTCCAATGCCAGAAATCCTGGGCACCAATGAGAAGCGAGCTTTCACTCCAGGGTGAAGGAGGCGGGCTCAACAAGTTTACATTAGATTCTGCCTCTCAGAAGGCAGGTAGTAGCCTACATGAGATTGGCCAGACTAAGCTTGCATGAGCTTTTGTCGCAAAAGCCAGGCTACCTCTTTTTGCCACTAACTGTCCTAAGGCGTCTCCAATATGGCCGCCGAGCGATGGGACTTGGCCTTAAAAGGACTTTGGTTTTACTCACCCGATGGGTTTGCGGTTCTTGTGGAAGTCCTTGAGGACCCGCTCCACATCGCTGTGCAGCTTGCAGTCTTTGCCATCTTTGTTGAAGGTGGACCTGCACACAGAGACAGAGACAGAGATAGAGATAGCTGATGTTTGTGTGTGTTTGTTTGTGTGTGTGTGTGTGTGTGTGTGTGTGTGTGTGTGTATGTATTGTTTTGTGTAAAGAGGCTTTGCGCCCCAGGAATAGTCACTGATAGAGGTTCCCATCTACGGCTGTCCCACGGTGATCCTATTGTCTAAGCCTCCTGATGCCCACACACACACACACACACACACACACAGGGTGTAGAATCAGCTCTGCCTTGTGTCTGTCAGTGTGTGTGTGTGTGTCCCTCCCTCTCCAGCCTTCCATCTTTCTCTCTCTCCTCTCCATTCCCTTTCTCTCCCTCTCTCTCTCTCCCTCTCTCTCTCTATATATCTCTCTCTCACACACAGGTTCTTGACAATGCCATTTCCTCCAGGGAAGATGACAGCTGATGGCTCCAGTATGTGTGTGTGTGTGTGTGTGTAACTCCCTCCCTCTACAGTCTTCCATCTCTCGACCTCTCCCCCTACACCCCCCCCTCTTTCTCTCTCTCTCTTTCTCTCTCTCTCTCTCTCTCTCACAGGTTCTTGACGATGCCATGGCCTCCAGGGAAGATGACGGCATCAAAGGTGTTGACATCCAGTCGTGACAGGTCCTGGATCTGCATCATGCCCTGACCATGGCTGAAGCGGGCAGACTCCATCATCATGTTCCTGTTGACACACACACACACAGCATCACGCTATGGCCTTAATTCTTGTGTAGGAAATTTTTGAAACCCAAGACTTATCTTACACACACACACACACACACACACACATATATATATATAGACATAAACACACTCACACATTCTCTCTCTCTCTCTCTCTCTGGCATGCACACACACATATACACACACACACACACACACACACACACACAAACATAAGCATACACACTCTCTCTTTCTCTCTCCCTGGCTTGCACACATACACACCTGTTCTCTCCAGAGGAGGGCTGTTTCTTCATGTGGTCCATCACATGCATCTGCTGCTGGTTTGGAGCAAAGATCTGGAAGCGAGCTCCATTACGGCTCAGATGGTACATAGTGCTGAGGACACACATACACACACCCGTACGTACACACACACACACGTACGTACACACACGCATACATACACACACACACACACACACACACACACACACACACAGGGGTTTTGACCCAAGTTCAGCAATGGCAGGGTGTGTCACTAAGTAAGTGTCACTAATGTGTACTAGTCTAATTGGAGAAGAGTAAGTTTAATAGTCTGACTGAGAGGCTAATAGTCTGACTCTGTGTAAGGTTGTAAAACTGATAGTTCCGGCCCTTGATTGTGATTGGTTGAATCACGTTCCATGCCCTTGTAAAATCCACGGTTTACCATGGCTCCAACCGTTTTCCGTTCTATATTGTTGCTACATAGCTAAGTGAATGGTGGTTGATCTTGTGCGTTGCTGTACACACTAACCCAGGAGCAGTGTGATGCATGTTACAACAGCACTCGGGGAGCAGTGAGGGGTTAGGGGCCTTACTCAAGGGAGCATTAAGGGGTTAGGGGCCTTATTGTTCAAGGGCACCTCAGCCGTAGATGGGAGAGCAGTGCTCCACCACTTCCCCACCCACATTTCTCCAATCATTCATTGCTACCAAAGATTGTGTAGTTGCAATTCCTACATTCTGATTAAAAGGCTAATAGCCTGACGGAAAGGCTTATCTGACTGAAAGGCTGCAATTGACTTACTGCTGAATTGAATTGGACTTACAGGTAGCCTAATAGCCTAGTCTGACTGTAGCAGTGAAAGGCTTGACTTATGGGAAAGTTTGACTTATGGGTAATAGTCTGATTGAAAAGCTAATATTCTGAGTGTAGCAGTGAAAGGTTAATAGCCTGATTAAAGCAGTGAAAGCCTAATGGTGATTGGAGCTGGGAAAGGCTAATAGTCTAATATAAAAGCTGATAAAATGATTGAAAGGTTAGTCTGACTGTACCAGTTAAAGGCTAATAGTCTGAGTAAAAGGCTAATAGTCTGGTTGGAGCAGTGGAAGGCTAATAGCCTGAGTAAAAGGCTAATAGTCTGTGTAGTCAGACTTGGTGACTTACTATGTAGCCTCATGCACATCAGTGCCATCCCACCAGCCACAGCCGGAGTACACCTGAAAGACAGTACACACACACACACACACACACACACACACACACACATACACAAACGCACACACACAGCCTGACTGGAAGGACTAATTGGAACAGTGAAAGGCAAGACATCTCAGAAATATGGATTCATCTCTGTCTCAGACACACACACACACACACACACACACACACACACACACACACACACACACACAACCTGAGCAGTCTTTCTCTCTCCCTTTCTCTCTCTCTCCCTCTCTCACACACATATACACACACACACACAACTCTTTCGCTCTCTCACACACAAACACACACAACCTGAGCACTCTCTCTCTCTCACACACACACACACACACACACACACTCACCACTGCAATGTTGGTGTTGCCCCAGTTGCCCCAGTCTCCCTGGTGAGCGAGGCATGCCGGCTGGCGGCTAAGGACGGTGGTGGCGTTCTTAGTGAGCAGAGCCCGTGAGGCAAGCATGATGGAAAGGTGAGATGTGTCCTCTTGGCTTTAACACACACAGACTGGTGAAGGAGCTGGACAGACAGACAGACGGACAGAACCCCAACAGCGTCCAGCAGGCGGAACTTCCCTCACCGGGTGGCCGAGCCGCACGCCTGCCCTTTATACCGACTCGACTCGCCGACACACACGTCACCGAGTAAGCCTCGCTTCTCAGAAGCTGCAGCAGGAAAAGCTGTTTGTCTGAAGAATCATTCTCTCCCTATCTCCCACACACACACACACACACACACACACACACACACACACACATACACTCACACTCTCTCCCTCTAATAATACCACCCATGGTTAATGCCACTCTCCCCTCTCTAATTAGGTTAAGTCATTAGGCCAGTGTGGGCATCACCTCTCTTGAGCTGCCTGTTGGCCATGCCACATCCACTCTTCTCTGAGCTGCCTGATGCGCTGCCCAGACGTCTGCTCAAAACACACACAACTAACCTTCGCTCTCTCCCTCCTTCCCTTTCTCCTTGTCTTTCCCTTCCTCGCTCTTTCTTTATCTGTCTCTCTTTATCTCTCTATCCCTCCTCAGTGGCTCCATTCCTCCTCTTCGCTGTCCTAACAGTCATTCAGTTGATCCACAGTTACAGACACTAGTATAGTCATCCTATCACAGTCCAATAGCATTCCTTTCACAGTCCACTGACACTGTCCTTAGTCCACTGTCACTCAGACACTGACATTAGTGCTCCTATCACTGTCCCCAGTCCACTGACACTCCTATCACTGTCCACAAACACTGTCCCCAGTCCACTGACACTAGAGCTCCAATTACTGTCCTCAGTCCACTGACACTAGCACTCCTGTCTGTTGAAGTGACATAAAAACTAGTGCTCCTGTCCACTCCACAGTTCACTAACACTAGTGCTCAACACAGACACTAGTGCTCCCTCCTCCATACTTAACTGCCCCTGACACAGGCCTAGTGCCCCCTCCTCCATATTTAACTGGATTATCAGCAGTGAATCAACCCCTTGTTGTCTTGTTGTCTGAGGCTGCCGAGTGCTATCGATAGGTATCAGAATGACAGCAATAGGTACAACATAGACAGAATTAGCAAACAGCCCACTAACAGATAGGGGCATATGAAAACTAAACTGACATGCCCTCATCAGTTCACGTTGGCTGTCATTTTGCTGTTTGGTCTGTTATTCTCATACCTATCGACAGCACTTAGCAACATGAAACAACTGGGCTACATATTGATTCACTCTGGATAATCGCTTTAACTGCCCCTGACACACACTCTAATGCCCCCTCCTCCATTCTTAACTGCCCCTGACACCAGGGTTGTACAAAATCCATAACTGAATTGAATTCAATTCCAATTCAATTGAGAATGACCCCTAAATTCCAATTCAATTTTTGAATTTGAATTGAGATTGCCAACAGGACTTAGCCGATTGCCAACAGGAAGTAGAATTGGAATTGCATCAAATAAATTCATGATACATAATTAATTTGTATTTAACAATGATTTAGAGGGCATTCAGATAATACACACACACATACACACACACACACCTACACACACACACTGTTACAGTAATAGAAAACTTGCAAGGAGCTTCTGAGAATGTCCACTTGATGATAGGGTGATGCTCCGTTCACAGGGTGATGATGGCCTCAATGGTGCTTACTGGAGGCGTCTGAGGTTTTGAAATACGTCAATGAACAGCTGGATTGATATGCATTTACAACATGTATAACTTTGCAGGTGTCTCAGGAGAGTTCTTTGCCAGTACCAACGAGAGGCATTCTTGTGACACTTCAATACTGAAAACCCTTTTTGAGGCCTACCAAAATGTACTAAGCTGGCTGATATTATTATACACAGAGATAGGAAGCAGAATTACCTTCAAATTACTTATAGATTACAGCTGATTTTCTTCCCTTTGCTGGTCTTGGTTTCATGTTTTTTGTTGGGTGTGTTCAATACTCCCCCCTGGGTTTGACTCCACTTTATTGGCCTTGGTCATTTGAATAATTTCCCCTACTGTGCAGCCCACTCTGTGCCTGAGCTCCTGCCATTCTGTGGAAAGTATAACACACACCTGGATTTCATATTACACACCTGGTCAACATCATCACCTGGTTTTTAATATTACACATCCAGCACTACCAAGAAATATCTCTTGAGCACCACCCTACAGGTTTACTCTATGCGTTGTTGGAAAGAGAAAGGCAGAGATACAGTATGCAGTTTATTGTGCACTTTCGTTCTTTCCTGTTGAATGAGAGGGAGACGTGTGCAAAGCCCATTACTTCATTAGGCACTTTAATGCCCTAAGGCTGTGTGGAGTCTGACAGCAAGTAGGCCATGCATCCTGGACGACCTGCCCTTATCCTCAGCCAAGGGCTCACATCATCACTGCACTCACTTCACACTCTGGGCGGCAGAACAACGGCCACACACACACCCACACCCACACTGATAGACACACACACACACACACTCACATACACACATAATGGCCAAGACAGAGGATGCCCACTGAGAGTTTGTCTGATCAGAGCCAAGATTCTGCTGCACACACCCTCACCCACTTACATTTACACATGATCAAGCAGTCATGTTTACACACAACCAGTGTGGTTCTTTCCAACACACACAAACTCATGTTTACACACAACCCATGGTGTGTTTCTAGACGCTGTCAACAAAGTTTAACATTCAATACCAGAGTTGAAGTTATGTTCATATCTTTATTGTATTTAGTGAGTCACTGACATTAATCTCTTTTCTCTTTCTCTCAGACCTGCGATCACCTTCGGTGTAAAACAGCAGTCCTGCGGTCATCTTCAGTGTCAGTGTAAAATGGCAGGCCTGCAGTCACCATCTTGACAGTGATTTTTTTTACAGATATTTTCTTGGGCTTTTTCTTGCCTTTATTCAGATACTGTAGGTTAGTGGAGACTGACAGGAAACGAATGGAGAGAGAGAGGGGAAAGGATCGGGAAATGACTTCAGGTCGGACTTGAACCTGGGTCCCGACCTGCACGATGCACGATGGTACGACGCACAAGCTAGCTGAACCACGGCGCCCCCCCAGTGTCAGTGTTAAACGGCAGGCCTGCAATCACCTTCAGTGTCAGTGAAAAATAGCAGGTCTTTCGGTCACCTTCAGTGTCAAGAGTTAATCAGCAGGCCTTTCAGTCACCTCCAATCTCAGTGTTAGACGGCAGTCCTGTTGTCACCTTCAGTGTAGGTCAGCAAACCTGCAGTCACCTGCGTCAGTGTAATGTGTAAAACGGCAGGCCTGTGCTCACCTTCGTCTCAGTGTTAAATGCCAGTCTTGCGGTCACCCCCAGTCTCAGTGTTAAATGCCAGGCCTGTGGTCGCCTCCAGTCTCAGTTTTAAATGGCAGTCCTGTGGTCACCCCCAGTCTTAGTGCTAAATGCCAGTCCTGCGGTCACCCCCAGTCTCGGTGTTAAATGGCAGTCCTGCGGTCACCCCCAGTCTCAGTGCTAAATGCCAGTCCTGTGGTCACCTCCAGTCACAGTGTTAAACGCCAGGTCTGCAGTCACCTTCAGTGTTGGTCAGCAGGCCAGGTGACCTTGTCAGGAAACAGTGTCAGGCATGGGAGACCACACAGCTTAGTCCAAGTCTGGGAAGGGATTTTGGCATCAGGAATGGAAAGACTAATTGTGTTCAACCACCACATACACTCTCTTGTCTGTCTGTCTCTCTCTCTCACACACACACACACACACACACTTTCTCTCTCACACACAGACACACACATACTCTCTCTCTCTCTCTCTCTCTCTCTTAGATGAAAGTGTCTGCAGTCTGCAGTTATTTTAGCTCTTTAAGGCACCTGACAGACAGACACAGCCAGTCTGACACACTCCTCTCGGCACAGAGCAACACTCCAGTCTAGGTGGGAGTCCAAATGAAGCCTAACCCTCTAAAACCCTAAAATAGGAACCACTACTGAAAGCCATTAATTCTACCACAGGACCTCACAATGCTCCTGCCCATGACTCAGGGCCTAAAGCAAGAAACAGTTCTCTGTCTCTTAGTAAGTTCAGAGCCCATATTGGCCATGCCTCTGGGATGTTATTTCAGATTACTGCCCGAAGCCCTATCTAAATGAATGTAGAAATATGCATATCTCCAGATCGGAAGGTCGTACCCACTTAAAAAGTGCATTGCATCAATTACTGTTAAAATCTGAATTGAATGATGCAAATATTTTCGTGGGGGTTGCCCAAATAATGCTCTAAAATACATTATTCCAAACATGACTTTGCTCACTGCATCTGCGCAAACATTCGCCACATGGCTATGAGTGAATAAACAAAAGCTAACTGTCAATCATGGCACTTTGAACAACATGATTGGCTATTTTCACTGCAGGGCAGGACTTCCAGTTTATGAGTTCAGCCATCTTTACGTAACGGAATGTCTCAATGGATATCAATGGGGCGTTTTGGGAAGTGCTGTGTCCTATAAAGTGTCTCTGGTATAGTAGATCAGAGCGCTTAGTAAAGTAGTCAGTTCAAAGCCCTTAGTATAGTAGGAAGTAGTCAGTTCAAAGCCCTTAGTATAGTAGGAAGTAGTCAGCTCAGAGCCCATAGTACAGTACTAAGTAGTCATTTCAAACCCTTCCAGCATTTTACAGGTCAATGCAGGTCGCCTGAGGCCTGTAGTGCCACAGTGTCTGAGGGTTTAGGGTCTGAGGGTTTAGTGTTTGAGGGTTTAGTGTCTAAAAGTCTGAGGGTTTTAGGGTCTAAGGTTTGAGGGTTTAGTGTCTAAAGGTCTGAGGGTTTTAGGGTCTAAGGTTTGAGGGTTTAGTGTCTAAAGGTCTGAGGGTTTTAGAGTCTAAGGTCTGAGTATTTAGTGTTTGAGAGTCTGAGGCTTTAGTGTCTGAGGGCCTGGTGGTATAGGGTCTGAGGATTTAGGGTCTGAGGTCTGAGAGTTAAGTGTTTGAGAGTCTGAGGCTTTAGGGTCTGAGGGTCTCAGGTTTAAGTGTGTGTTAAGAGAATTGTGTTTACTCGTGACAGCAGTTAATGGCTCACACTTTCATCTCTGGTTCAAACCGGCTGCTTCTGGTTACCCGCCCCCATGTTACATTCTGAACTGATTTTTTTTGTTTAGTTGAAATGCCCTAGAGAGTGACAGAGATAGTAATAGAGACAATGTCTATCTAATAATAACAATCTACGCATTTTTGGATCCCGTGAGGGAAATTTTGTCTCTGCCTTAAACCCAATCATGAATGAGTGACCCTTGCAACCCACCGGTTAAAAGTCCGAAACCCTAACCAGTAGGCCATGGCTGCCACTCATCGTGGTGAATGTGAGGGAGAGAGAGAAAGTGATAGAGAGAGAAAGAGATATAGAGAGAGATAGAGAGAGAGTGGCATAGAAAGTGATAGAAACAGAGTGACCGAGGGGCAGACTGTGAGGTACAGAAGTGTGAGACTAAGAGTGAGGTCTGTTGGTTTATTCAGCAGGTGGTCCATATCTCTAGTCATAGTCTGTGTGAGGTTGAGAGAGAGGTCTGTGCTGGTGTATTCTGTGTGAGGCTGAGAGTGAGGTCTGTGCTGGTTATTATTCAGCAGAGGGTCCAGTTCCCAGTCAGAGTCTGGGGCTAAAAGCTGCTCTGATCTCATCACTCACACTGGATTAGGGGTTCACTCAGTTCATTAGGGACCTCATGGATACACTACGCCCTCTGCTGGCGCTCTGGTAGACTGTGTGTGTGTGTGTGTGTGTGTGTGTGCGCGTGTGTGTGTGATCATGAGTTGACGGCCTTGCGGAGGCGAGTCTTGTGGACGTCCTGGGCTCTCTTTTGTCTCTCTGTAAGGCTGCTGCAGCTGGACCTGATGGAGGGCAGGATCAGCCTCTCCCCCGCACATGGCTGAGCCTGAGATCTGAGACCACACACACACACACACACACACACACGCACACACACACACACACTCATGACTCCACGCTACATGGTCATGGCCATATTTCAATCCCATGTGTGCAGTTCTATGCAGTATACATAGCACACAAATGTCTATAGACTACAGTATGGATAGTACAGTATGTGTAGTATTTCAGTATTGTGTTTCCTGCAGTTGTGGTTAGAACTCAGAAGGAGTTCTGTGAGAGACGCACAATACACCCATTAGGAAGTGAAACATTCTGGGGTCTAATTTCAGCACTGACGCTCTACTGTATTTTACCGTGCATCAGAAAAAGTTAAGCACGGGTTTACTTACAGCCGTTTTGCTGCAGGCTTTTGGGCGATCTTTGGCAACCTCTCTGATCCTTCCCTGGGACACCAGAACAGAATCAACACGTCAGGGCTGTGCAAGTTAACGCTAACAGGGCGTCAACACAACCTCATGATGCTAATAGCGTGTAACTATAATCTTATAATCTCACAAATCACAATGTAAACGCAGGGTATTTAAACAACAGTAAACAGGGCTTATATTGCTTACGAACAAAATAGCAATTTTCGCTGGTGGTGACTAGTCAACTTGTCAAATGAATGCGCAAAATGGCCAGTTTACGTGATGCAGTGCAAGTTGACCTTAATTTTTCCGATTGAAATGTCCATGGTTGATGGCTGATGTGCACATATAAGGACCGTGTGTGTGTGTGTGTGTGG
>JASCQY010000293.1:16346913-16351070 GCA_030264315.1 Sardinella tawilis | reverse complement strand
CAAAGGCCTATGATATGAACATGAGTGATCTTGCTGGTGTGTTATTATTTTTTTTTTATCACACTTTAGAAGTAGTGAAGACCATGTAGGTCTAGTGTGTGTGTGTGTGTGTGTGTGTGTGTGTGTGTGTGTGTCATTCCTTGTCAGCAGAGTAGGCTACATGAAAGGGCACTAGAGCCCATTAGTGCCCTTTATGTGGAGCCCATGTCTCTCTTCTGCCCCCACTGCTTACAGTGTTGTACTGCAGGGCCTGATTGAGCCTGAAGATACCAAACGTCATAACCTGACTTTCTCTCTCTGGTGAGCTCAAGCCTCACAGTCTCAGTTCATCATTTCAGAATGTTCTATTTGAGATCAGTGAGGACTAGAAAAACCTCCACGTGACCTCACAAAACTGCCGCCGCTAACAGAGAGGGGAGGAAACATATCCCTCCCATCATCATTATAATCAATCATCTTCAGTCATTATCAATCAGTATCAATCAATCATTAGGCTACTACAGCCACTCTCTCTCTAAGCTGTCCCTGGAAACCCACACAGATGACCTGCACAGAGATGTTTGATGGGCCTTGCAGGTCATATCAGCTCGGTCAAATAGAATGTAATTGCAGTGACAAAGTTCAATTGTTCAGCAAGAGTTGTTTAGGTTATGTTTGTGTTTGTGTTTATTTTTATGTTCATTCTATTTTGTAGCAGTGTGTGTGTTCAAAGTAACTTACTCAGTATAAAGACTACATTGCTAATTAAAAACAACAATTTAAAAAGACAATATCATGAATTATTCATACGGCTAATAATGATAATCTCAATAGTACCCATAAAATGATACAAAATACAAACATACAGTATACACTGTCTGTAAAATAAATAATTAAATAAATATTTGTTAAACGAATGTGTCTTTAAATATTTTCTCAGCATCCTCACCGAAGAAGATAATTTATGTCATTAAATCTTTAAGTCTTAAAATCTTAATGTCTTGACTTGGAGCCGATGTGACCAGCAGTCCTCTGACACAGCAGTGCTGATGTGTGGATCCCAGTGGTGTAGAGGGGCACCAATTAATAAGATCAACCTGGGTTAATACTAGGTGAATTCAGGATCACACAGCACTGCGCTGATCTCTAAACAATACACTTCAACTTCATCACGTAGATGCTCTATTCAGGTATTGTAGACTAGAGATCAGTGCCACTGCGCCAGACAGACTGAGCAAAGGTCAGACTGAACACAACTATTATTAAAGGGGCACTATGAGATCTTGCATGTTTTTTAGCGCAATTTAATTTTTGTCTCAAATCGTAGGCATCTCCCCTTGATCAGCTTGCTGCCTGCCCCCTGAATACATTGTGAAAAATTTTGTTGATGTTTGGCTGAAACGTGGATTTGTTATGTTTTGGTGCACAGCCTGTGCCTCTGGTGTTTGTTTGACGTTTACAGCCCCTGTGTTGTCTCCCGAGACCGGACTTTGTAGTCAGGGGGCAGGCAGCAAGCTGATCAAGAGGAGATGCCTACGATGTGACACAAAAATGAAACATGCAAGATATCATAGGCCACCTTTAATCAAAGACACAGTGCTGCATTCTGGATCATCTATGGGTTTCACAACAAAAGCAGGGTGGCCAACAAATATTGCAATATATCACACAAGTGTAGAGAGAGCCCCAGCCTGTACAAGAGGTTGTGAGGCCTACTGTTGTGTTGAAGGTCTGATTCCTGATGTTGGACGATATAAGCCTCCATGACTTGGGGACTGCAGCTCAGGGAAGGCAAGTCCATCATCAATCGTGACACCCATGTCACATGCTGTGTTAGCTGGGGGGTGGTGTGACTCTGAGACTCACACAGGGAGGTCTGCTGATAGATATAACACGTCACATCTTTTAGCCGTGATCAAGAAAATAGGACCCTCCTCTGGTGTTTTATATATCTATCCCTCTCTCTCTCTCTCTCTCTCTCTCTCTCTCTCTCTCTCTCTCTCTCTTTCTCTTTCTCTCTCTCCCTTCTTCATGCTTCAGTGAACAGCAGCGTTGCAGTAGCCAGACCATCAAAAAGCAACTTATTCCCTCTCTACCTTTTCAAAAAGCAATTAATCTGCCACCATCCAATCAAAGGCTCAGCCTCGCCCCACCAACCAATCAGGCTGCCACAGGGACACACTCCGCTGGCCAATGGGAGCCAGCATTCTAATGTGGCCCATCTTTATCTTGAGGGTGTCAGCTCAACTTGAGCGGATTCTTATTTATGATCCGGAGACGGGGAACTAGCCAGTAAGCCACTGGTCTCCGTCACATGCTGTAGGACTGACTGTGTCAAAGGTGCCCTCCACTCCGCTGCACTGTTGACTCTGGGAGTGTCCCCCGCCATGGGCCAGGGCAGGTGAGACTCACATACACACACGCTTACACACACACACACACGCACACACACACGCACAAACACACACACACACACACACACATACGCAGACTGTCGTCACAGTCTCTGGCCCGCTGGAGCTCTCGTGAGGAGCCTGAGAGTGCTGGCACCAGCTCCACAGCAGAAGGGACGTCATACGTGTGTTCGAGGACCTGGACCCTGGAGCTGGCGAGGTCACTAGACGGCGCGTTCGCATAGAGACGTCTCACACACACACACCCTGACAACCCCCACACGGTGAGACGTCTCACACACACACACGCACACACACACATACACACACACTGGCAACCCAATACGCTGAGAAGTCTCACAAGTCTCACATACACTGAAGGCTTGAGAGCAACTCTGGACTAAGGACTTTGTTAGTAATTTTTTTTGCTGCTTATCGAGCAAAAAGCGGTCAATCTGGAGTCGGAGGAATCTCTACCCATGGACCCGTCTCTGCCCGGGTCCTTCCTCTTCAATAACGGCCTCGGCCAGTTCTCCTCGGACATCAAGGCGCCCATGTGCCAGTACTCAGTGCCCAACTCCTTCTACAAGCTCAACACGGGGCTCGGGACACAGCTGCCCGCTGGGACGCCCCACGGCATCAGCGATATCCTCAGCCGCTCCATGATGGGGGCGCCCAGCGCCCCTCTGCTCCCGGGGTACCCTGCCATGGGGGGGTTCGGCGCCACCATGCCCGCCCCGGGCGTGTACTACAACAGGGACTACAGCCCAGCTCTGGGCAACTTTGCCAAGACCCCTGAGTGTCCCATGATGAAGGGGCGCACCGCAGCCTGCTGGACGGATGCGCCGTACGAGTGCAGAGGGGGGCGGCCGCCCTGCAGCAACAGTAAGTTTAGTCCCGACACACACACACACACACACACACAGATACACACACACATCAGGATTCACGTTCTATCACACACACAATCTCTGCATCTCTCGCTCAAACACCAAACACACAGACCACCATCAGACGTATTTCTTCAAGACCCATATACACCATCCTGAGACACATTATCAACAGTCAATACAACAGCAATGTTATTATGTGTATGTGTATGCAGATAGATGCCTTCAACACCCAACACTTTATTTAGCTTTATCATATCTCAGATGCAGGTGTTAAGCGCTAATTGCTGTGGCGTTATCATGTGCCGTTATCACATGTACATGAGTTCATCGAGCTTTATCAAACTCCTGACACGTGGAATGAGCTCAACTTCTTTCTCTCCATCACTTTGTCTTTCATCAGCATCTGCCCCGAGAGCTACAGGCACCCCTCCTCTTGTGCACACACCGATGCTCTGCCTCTCTGCCCCTCTGCTTTGCTTTCCCTACAAGCACTCCTCACGTCTCCCCTGCTCATGTTACTCATTTATTAGTCTTATACATGCCTAATATTGTGAACTTCTTTACTTATTATTATTATTTGTAGTAGTTATATAATAATAATAATAATAATAATAATAATAATAATACATATAATACATATGTATAATATATAAGCAAACTTGTTTACCATGACAGGATGAAAAAGGCCTGTGCTGTTATTTTTTTCCAACATAAACGAAACATTACATTTTAGATTTTACGTACAACATTTTATGTTTTCATTTTGTACACTCAACTTTTAATTTTCATTTCACTTTCATATTACACACACACACACACACACATACACACACACACAATAATCTTAACATAATCTGACCGTACAACAATATCTAAGTATACCTATACCCAA
>JASCQY010000293.1:16059957-16070692 GCA_030264315.1 Sardinella tawilis | reverse complement strand
GTGTGTGTGTGTGTGTGTGTGTGTGTGTGTGTGTGTGTGTGTGTGTGTGTGTGTGTGTGTGTGTGTGTGTTTTCAAGCGAAGGTTCTCGCATACAGTACATATCCTCAGTGGCTCCAGACCACAGTGTGTAAAAGGACATAAACACACACGCACACAAAAATATACAATGCATTACCATTGTTGGGACATCACAATCTTTCTCTCTCTTTCTACCCGCGCATGTGTGTGTGTCTGTGTGTGATTGTGTGTGTGTGTGAGAGAGAGAGAGAGTGTGTGTGTGTGTGTGTGTGTGTGTGTGCGCGCTTCTTCATACAGTAAAGAGGATCAGCTACATCACACTGTCACCAGTATACCATTGGAATTGCGTGTCCCAATGAAAAATGCTCATGTCATGGCAGGTACGATGCTATTAATGATAGACTTGATGATGACATATTAAGCTACGCTGGGAACAGGGCAGGACCCATGTTTAATGAGAACAAACGCCATGGAATGCAAAGTTCAAACCAACAGCTAGCAAAGAAAAAGAAAAACTGTTCCGTTTAAACGTTGGATTTGCATGTGTGTGTGTGTGTGTGTGTGCATCCGCATGCCGCTCTACAGTAGACTCTAAGCTGAGGAGGTGCCAGAGAATCAAATACATCTTAAAATCTCGTCTATATTTTTGTCCAAAAATACCATGAAATGTCTTCATATAATTAAGTATGCAACACCAATCGCTACAGATAACAAGATTTTACAAAAGCACTGGCTTAAGAAATAACACAAACCACACCGCTTATTATGGGATAGTAAGGGATGCTGGAAAAACTAAAAAAAACTCAGTCCAGTTAAAGATGACCACACACCAAAAACTTGTATATATCAAAAAGGAAACAGAAATCAAATGGAGGTCTTTGGCAATGTGGTACACACACACACACACACACACACACACACACACACACACAGCAAATTGGGCAGTGTATATGTTACTCTACAGGAGTACAATATTTGGCCATGCACCAAATACAGGTAGCCTACAGACACGCAGGCACAAGCTCACTCCACTGACACACAGATTCACACACCGACGAAAAATAAAGTTGCTTAGAAATGACCTTGCCATACTGAATGAGCCCCTCGGAAGAAAGAAAGAAAGAAAGAGAGAAAGAGAGGAAAAAAACTGAAGAGAGGAAGGGCCTTCCAGCAGACAGCATCAAAGGGATTAGCGCAGATTACAAGCGCTCCGCTAGTAAACAAGCTCATTCGGCTAATTAGCATACTTAGGGACTCTATTCTTTGTGCATATTTAATTAGAGCTTTAATATAATATAGGACATAATTATATTAAATGCAATACAATCACAGCATAAGAAATAACTCACACAATGCACTGTACTGCCAGGTTTTTTTCTTCTTCTTCTTCTACGTTCTTTCTTTTTCTCTTTTTTATGAAACATAAATGAAAAATGAAATTTTTTTTTTTCCTAAATAAATCAGCAAAAGACAAATAAATCATCTGTACATGAATGTGACAAAATTAAATGGAAAACTCTATTATGCAAATATAATGCTACAATCCACTAACAAAATCATACGCTTTACAAACTGTAAGTCCAAGGCATAGAACAGCAACTTCATACAACATCAAATCCAAAAACAGATCCAAGTATATTTTGTCCACATGGCAAACAGTAAACAGGTCTAAATATACAGTATACTGTTTTTTTCAGTATATTTGCATCTACATGGCAAACATTAAAACGATCTGAATATATACTTTATTGTAAGTATATCTGTGTCTGCATGGCAAACATTAAACAGATCTCAGCGTATACTGTTGTCTAAATATATTTGTGTTTGCATGGCAAACGTTAAATAGTGACACTCGGGCCATCAAGTCTCTGAGTGGTGCACCTATCCCATGATCCTCTCCTGGGTGACCTCTGACCCTGTCAGTGGCTCCAGCTCCCCTTCCACTACTGTAGTATGAGTCAAAACTCAGAGTCACAAGTCCAGCTTATTACTGACCGCTACTGAGCCCCTTCGACAACCCGCCCGGGATATTTCTTATCTTTTCACTGTCTGTCCCATTTTTCTCTCTCTCTCCCTGTCTCCTTCTCTTCGTCTATTGCACACTTTCGCTTCTCTCTTTCGCTCTCCTTTTCTAGACAGGCATAAAGAATACCTCAACCAGGCCGAGTAGTCAAGCGGGGCCTCTCTCCACACACACACACACACACACACACACACACACACACACCAGTCCACCCCCACCCCCCATGGACGTCTCCTATGGCCGAGAAGTTCATTAAGTTTTATGATCTTCCCCAAGTCACTGGTGCTGAGGAAACACACAGACACATGCACACACACTCAGACACACACACAAAGGCCACAAATCTGGCCAAGCAGCAGTCACAGACGCACCACAAAATCCCGACTGCACTTGCAAGGCTCTCTGTAACTTATAACACACAGACACTGAGCTCTCTCTAACTTACACACACACACACACACACACACACACACACACACACACACACACACACACACACACACACACTGAGCTCTCTCCAACTTACACACACACACACACACACACAGTGAATTGCATTACTTCAGCGTTTTATCTGATTCAGTGTAGAATTGGTTATGAAATGACTTCCCATACCAGCCAAAGTGGTGCTTTGGAAGGTTTGTACAGTCTACTGATATCTAAAACAACTGGAATTACTTTAGAGACAAACAACCAACTCTCTGCATCTAATATTCTCAAGCGGTATTTATCTTTCTATTTTTCCTTTAATAGAATTAGTTCCAAAGATAAATATGTTGCTATCCAGTCTCATCTTCTGACAGAATTAATAGACACATCCTCATAGTATGGAACATTAGATGGAATATCAGTCAGTTGTGCCTATAAAAAAAACAATACAGCCACACTCATTCCAAGCCATGAATCCAATTAGTTACTGTTTAATTATTTGTGTGACTCCAGGTTTTCTAAAGTTGTATGTCACCAACCATTCCATGACTTCAGCCAGTGCACCTGCAATTTGACCACATTTCCGACTCACCAGACACAAGTGTAGCCAAAGCCACGGGACCCCTTTTCTATCTTCACTAATGTTTTCCTTCCAACGCATATCAGCTTGCCTGTGCTGTTGCTCGTATTGAAGACCACCTATTTACAGTTGGGTCGGGAGCAGCAATAACGCGCCGCGCCAATGTGTATGTGTGCGCGCGCTGCCATAAAAATGTCCAGAAAAATACATCAGGGTTACACCACACATAATATGCATCTATCTTTTGTATAAACAAAAAATCTGTTCAATGGTCTGATCTTTATTATGTAGTGATGAGAGGAGAGGGACGGCTTTTATCAAAAGTGGAGCACAGAGTTATATAGCTCCGCAAATACCCACTACAATACGCACAAAGACTATTGTCTATAATCGCCTTTGCATTTGCGGTTTATTTCTCTCGTACACACCCTTGTTCCTAAGTATAACTAGATATCCATGCAAAATGACTGTCAGTCCATGAAATCGATCCAGTAAAAATGTTTCAGACCAACGGAGACAAGAAGCACATAATATGGGAGAACCAGGCTACACACATATTTTCTGACGTTCCATTGTGACCTTTAACATCAATTCGTCTCATCAAACTTTCACAAAAGCGACCTGCACATCCAGTCTAAAATTTGAAACAGGACTCAAGCACCAAGGAAACTTGGAGCAAGAGAGGTAAGGTCAGCGGCAGAGCACTCTCGGAGGCGCACGTATTTTACTGGGCTCCTGAAACTACCATTCACCCCAATACTTTAACAGCTACGAGACACAAGTGGTCAGCATCTTTATCAGTAAAAATGCAGTGTGTGTGTGTGTGTGTGTGTGTGTGTGTGTGTGTGAAGGAAAGCATAAACTGGGATAATTTTACTCCATTATGGTTCTATATGAACCGACCGTCTGTGTTTACGCACGGAGAATGCATCACAATTTTATAAAAGTCCGTTAAGCAACACCCTGATCCGACTTATTGATCCAAAGATACGCTGACAATATTAAAAGGGCTCCGACCGGACACAGTGTCGACAATATCCCGTGAATTGGTCAATAAGGAAACTGATTGTCGTATGTACTGAACCGCCAGTAATCTCATAGACCGTGCATGCCCGTTTTATTGTGTGGTTTGTAAAACATACCGCACGTGCTTTCCAGCGTGCCAAATGTAGTCTCACACAAAAGCAAAATACAAGCCACACTGTGCTGCTGTTTGTTGTGTGCGACTATTTCTTGAAGAGGCGTCGGGCGTGCGGTGAACAAGAGGCAACTGCTACTCCTAACCCACCGACCGACTAAGCCAGCCTTGCAGGACCGAGGGGTCGGCAAGATGTGCAGCGGGGATGATCTCGTGCTGCTCGCTGGAAGAGCAGGGATATCATACTCTGTCTTTCTGGCCATTCCGCTGGTGCCAAAGCTATAACGGGCCAGGGCCGCGTTTGCATTTAAAAAAAAGGATGTAGTGGCAGTGTGGGTTTTTTTTTGTTATGGTTCTGTGGTAGCCAGTGCGAGGGGTGATAGCCCCAGTAAAGATGGCGGTGTGAGTGTGCGTGTGGTGCCACAGTGTTGTTGCCTGTGTGGAGCCCTCGGCTCAGTGCTCGCGCGGTCTTTGGAAAGTGCTGGATGCTGGTTGCCCACTCACCTGTCTTCTCCTTTATTTCGCACAGCACGCTGAACAAGGCGGGCTTCATCCGGTGGCAATTCAGTCCATGTTTCCTGTTTCAGTTTCAGATAAAAAACCAAGATAGGTATATAGTCGTCATTTAACCTCTATCTGAGCAATATGTAAACTTCTGGTGAACAAACACCGTAAACATGTCAGCAGAACAGCTGTGGTGTAAGTCTTAGGTTACCTAAATTTTAAATCACATATTTAGCAAAATCAGGGTTCGTGATGTTGATCAGTAGGGATCAGGTGTGACGCGGGGTTGTCTGTAAAGAGTGTATGTAAATTGCTTAAACATGTTTGGGATTTGACACGCTGGTGTCCATAAGCTCAACTGTCAGAATGGAGTCAAATGAGGTCTGCCTTGACACCTGTCATGTGTCGTTACAGTAGGCCAGAGCACAGGAGAAGCGCGCACTACCTATGCCCACGCGTAGCAGTGACCTGACCTCGGGAGAAAGTTTGTCTTTTGCAATGGTTGGTCAATTTAATCCAATTTTGCATTTTTTTTTTTAAATAAGTACATTTAGGAGAACGTGTTTGTAAATTTAGAGATTCAATTATTATAAATACTGGAAGTTGACTTGGTGGTTGAGTGTATGTCAATAATGTAGTCTACATTATCAGGATAAATTCTGTTTGGTAGCCTACGTCGTGCATCTTGCATGAAATTATTAGGCAACTGATAATTCAGTCCTAAGGACCAAAACAAAAGTAATTTTCTCCACATCATTTGGGTCGGTCATCATTGCCATTTTGCTTCAATTCAAGCCACAGTGCGGGAGCATACACATCACAATACAGCCTATTAACTATTTAAGCCGTTAATAATTCATAGAAATGAACCAACTTTGCTTGCGCCTCGTCCAGACTTTGGTCAGTTATCGTCATGATCTGATGCAGAATGTCACCGATGTCTTGTTTTCTCCCGTCTCCGTCGGTCCCATCGTGTCCGTGTGGAGGCGGCAGAGTCATACCTCCCTGCACCGGATGGCCAGCCAAATTCACCCCGCCGAGAGTCTGCATGATCCGGGCTTGCTCGTCCATAGTCAGCCGCAACACAATCAATGCACTTCTACTGTCACTGAAGGCAGAAACACGCGCGCGAAGAGCACATGCAAAGGCAACTTCTCTACAGCATTTGCAGCACGTGAAACCTTAACGGTAAAACTGTATCGTAGGTTTCAAAAATAAACTGATGCACATTGAGTGATGAGCAATGATGATATTGATGTCGCGTGTCCCAAGAATCACTTTCCCGAACTGGTTCGAGTCCTCCCTCAATCCCGCAGGTACAAACGTCTTCTTAGAAAATTGAACAGTTTTCTGTTTTTTTTTTTTCTTTCTTTCTTTTCTGATTTGCAAGTCAGTGTTCAGGTATCGGGAGCTCTCGGTTGATTCCTGTGTGAATCCACATGCCAATTCGTCTTTATTCTAATGTGACGTGTAGAAAATGACAAGCAGAACCCCTTGAAGATGTCTTTAGTTTAGAGGAAATCTTCTTTCGCTAATGGGTCCTCGCAGAATTCTTCTTGAAACTTGTTCAAATCCCAATTGTGATGGACAGTAGATAAGATATCCACTTGCTACGAGGGAAACAAATGTTACAGCAAAATGAATAAATTAACGATTAAAAAAATAAAAATGCTACAGATTCTTTGAAGTGTGGATAGTTGAAAAAATATGTTGCGACGAATGATCCTCCAATAAGCAAACAAAATCAATTAATTGTTGCGCATCCACTGCTGGAATAATAAAGATGACAATTGTAATATAAAATGTTCAAAAAAGTTTTTTTTTTAAGTGTTAGTGTGGAAAAATAGAAAAACTAATCGCGAAAAATTAATTGCACCCCATAAAGCGATGTGCAAAAATATCTGCCCCCTGAAATTTATGAGGCTGAGTCCCTGACTGCGTAGGGCTTTATGTTGTTTGATGGCAGCGGTAGTGAGCGATTGACAATGTGCCAATGCTACTCACTCAGTGCAGACGTGTCAGAGCGGGAGCTGCGAAAAAAATACAAAATGGGAATAAAAATGCACGCTCCGCCCTGAGAGGAGGGGTCGGGATTCTTGTCACTTCTTGCAGGAGCGCCGAGAACAAAACGCCTCAGCCGCACTAATGATAGTGGTGATGAGAATCATGAAACAGGAGCATCTGATAAAAAAAGACCAAACTTCCCGCCAGCCTTTGCCTCATTTAGCTGCGGACATGCTGCTCGACGTCACATTACAGAAATCATTTGCACTAAAACAAAGAAAAAAGCACCGCGCGGCGCCCCGGCCGGAGTTTTATGTTGTTTGATACAAAACTGATAATGAATTGCTTGGGCTGGTCGCTCTGCAATGGCATTGTACAGTCGTTTCTACGAGCCCTGCTTACAGGATGGGAAGGCAGAGGACATGTTTATAATATTAGAATAAACCTTTAGCACCAATGGGAATGAGCCCTGTGCGTGAGGGACTGCTACAGCCTCCAATAGATGAAGCCCGTTGCTGAGTAAAACCCACCCAGAGATGCCCATACTTTGCTCCGGTTGTACAGAGAGAGATCAACTTCTGATTGGCCGTTGCTAAGGGTGACATCCAGTGCACAAGCAGGCGGCGCTGCTCCGCGCTCTCCCGCAGTTGCTATGGTAGCAGACTGGTCGGTGAGCTGGATGCAAAGAGATAGTCAATGTTCGAAGGCTCGCTCTCCCGCTCGCTCCCTCATCTTGAGACACTTTTGTCGCATTTCATTTGGCTTATTTCACCAACTGTACGCTCACTACAAACAGACTAACTGCCCGTCGATTTAAACTAATAAAAATGCAAATGTTTTGGGAGTATTATCCTTAAGGAATGCATTGCCTCCATTTTTGGTAAAAGTTTAGTCTGATTTTTTTTTTCCCCATCCAGTGGTGAATTCCTGTGCTGGCTGTTGGCAGTGCTCCAGCAGACAAAGGCTGGCATGAAAAGAGGCGGCCGAGGGGTGGAAGAGTTGTCTTTGTGTAATGTACTCTCTGGATACTTACTTCAGACCAGACCGCTGCACTCAGATGGATTTTAGGAATCCCATGGCAGTGTCACTCTCTTCTTGAAATCTCTTCTGTGGAGCATAAGAATCTACACATGAATAATATTTTTCAATACAGCACTCTTTAATTGTATTCCTTATTCAAAGAAACACAATGGTAGGTATCACAAAAACACATTGGTAGGTTTCACTTAAACACATTGGTAGGTATTAAAATGCTGCTGACATTGTGCAGTCAGTGTATGGCACTGTAAGGCAAAATAAAGAAATCAAATTTTGTTTTGTTGTGAGAGGTGTTCTACTGTTTGTCATTGGTCTATTCGGGGGTTTAACAATGAAGTAATCATGCATTGATAAAAAAAAAAAACACTAAAAATACATTTAGTAAAAAGCATTAAGATTTTAGGCTTTTAACACTCGGTAGCCTCTGATCATCATCATTTTAAAAGTAATCTAAGCTTTCACATAGTTCAGCTACCTACAATTAAAAAATAAAAATAAAAAATGAAACACATTCTCACACACATTCACACACACACACACACACACACACACTTAAATCCTGGATCAGTTAAGAACATGTGTAAATTAAAATATTAAAAATCGATCCCATCTTTTTTGACCACGCACTGTGTTTTGCAAAGGAGCATGTGTGTGTATGTTTGCATGCGCACGCACTGCTGGCAAAGTGACACAGTGTCAGAGGCCACTGTGATGGGCCTAATTACCTCTACACTCTACCGAGTGACAGACAGGCAGACAGACCGACAGACAGACATGGGCCGTAAGAGAGTTCCAGATCAAGAGCTGTTCATTTAAATAAACTCAAAAAGTCAATCAGTCGCATCGTGAGACAAGCCTGTGCTGTGCTGTGGTGCGCTGCGTTGCGGCTGGGTGACGGCTGACATCCGGTCTTGTCTCACAGAGCATGAATGCTCTTTGGGGCCCTGCGGGCTCCCTTCCCTGACACCCTTTACACAGGGAATTAACGCGGGGTAATTAAAAGGCAAATAATCAAATATGCGCCGAATAAAAGTCTTCCTGTGGGATAGCATCGTGCTGCACACGCACAAAGAACACAGGGCTGCTCAACAAAAATAGAAAAGAAAGGAAAGCAACGCTTCTGAGCCTCAGAAGGTTTGTACGCATGTTTTAAATAAACTCATTAGTACACGGCTTCTTTTCTTCTGCACACACACATACTCGCAAACACTCACACATACAGTATACAAATACACACACAGAAACACACACCCATAATCGCATTTGTGGAAACGCACACATATGTTTTTTTGTGCATTGTGTATTATATAAACATGAGTTGTTTTGATTTATTTACACTCGGCAAATGCAGCGAGCAGTGTATGATTTCTAATTAAGAGCCGTAGTCTGATTTACAAAGGCTGGTGTCTATAAACAATGCAGGGCGTACAGTGGGACGTAGTGCCACATATGCACATGAAATATTTCAATGAGTCGCCGTGGTAATTGATGAAGGGCCTCATTGTGATGTGTGTGTGTGTGTGTGTGGCATATCACTCATGTAGGCCGCTAAAGCTGCGTGACTGGTGCCATGTCCTAACAAGACTAATGCACTCACCTTTCTGTGTGTTTGTCACATATCACAAGGGAGACACGAGACCACATGCGTTGCTTTCAGACGCATGTTTTGTGTGACTGTGCATGTGTGTGTGCGTGTGTGTGTGTTTGTGTGTGTCTACAGTATGTAAGTGCTTGTGTGAGTTTCACTCCTGATTGTGCAAACACATCACTGGAATTTGTTTATTTCTTAAAGATGTTGTGCTAGTTTAGGATAGAATAAATGTTTGTGATTTTTGTATTTTTACTATTGTTATATGATTTTTTTTTTTCATTGCGATTATTTGTGGTGCATGAGTATTGATGGACTGGGACAGCAGCCATTGTTATAAGTAGAGAATGGGGGATTCATTCAGATACTCGGTGACTTGAACTGTTTTTGATTGATGTCCAGAACGGATGGGCCAATCAAATCGCTCAGGGCTGCAGTGTGTTTTCTATGAGGCCCAGTGTGTGTGTGTGTGTGTGTGCTTATGTGTGTGTGTCTATGAGGCCCAATGTGTGTGTGTCAATGAGGCTTAGTACAAGACTGTGTGTGTTTACATGTGTGTGTCTGAGAGAGAGAGTGAGGGAGAGAGAGAGAGAGAGAGAGAAAGAGAGATACCACAAAGCAAAAGTGAAAAAGCAGATGAGGCTGTCTCTCTTCTCAAAATCCCTTCCCTTACTTCTCTTCTCTTTCCCTCCCTCCTTCCCTCTCTCTCTTTTTCCCTTCTCTCTCTCTCTCTCTCTCTCTCTCTCTCTCTCTCTCTCTCTCTCTCTCTCTGTCTGTTTTAAAGCGAGCTGTGTGGCTGTGTGGTTGTGCTCCTTCCTATTCACTTGACCTTGAAGTAGCTGTTGTTCGCACACACACTCACATACACACACATTCACACACACTCACTCACACTCCACAGTTTAGTGCGAGGGGAGTCCCACAACTACAGCATTTATCATTGGAATACTGAGCTGTCAGCTCTCACTGCATACCTGTCAGCCAGGGCTCAGAGGCGTGTGTGTGTGTGTGTGTATGAGCGTAT
This sequence comes from Sardinella tawilis, assembly GCA_030264315.1. Lineage (NCBI taxonomy): Eukaryota > Metazoa > Chordata > Actinopteri > Clupeiformes > Clupeidae > Sardinella > Sardinella tawilis. Next base: position 16,060,345 of record JASCQY010000293.1, on the reverse strand, counting down.
GTGTGTGTGTCAGCCAGGGCTCAGAGGTACAGATCTGCTCCCCTCCTCTGCTGCTCCGCATGATTCCTCATCGTCACCATGCGCTGTCGTGTGTGTGTGTGTGTGTGTGTGTGTGTGTGTGTGTGTGTGTGTAACGCTGCTGTACACTCTGCGCTTCTTGCATTGTTTCCAGCCACGTGTCAACATAATTCATTTCCTCTCCTGACAGCTGATCAAAAACAAGGGGTAAAAGAAATGAACGGATAGTGACCATATGTGTGTGAGTTTGAGTGTGTGTGTATGTGTGTGTGTGTGAGTTTGAGTGTGTGTGTGTGTGTGTGTGTGTGTGAGCATGAGCGTGTGTGTGTGTGTGTGAGCATGAGCGTGTGTGTGTGTATGTGTGTGTGTG
>JASCQY010000293.1:15931436-15944989 GCA_030264315.1 Sardinella tawilis | reverse complement strand
CGTCCAGTGTGGTCAAGCAGCAGCCATACACCATAGGACAGGTGAGCTCTCACACAACCACCCCCCCACCCACACACACACACAAACACACACACACACACACACTGCAGAGCATTGCAGTGCAGTACATTAGAGCAGAGTACACTATACTCCACACACAACCATGCGGCAGCAGTGTCTAATCATGTTGAGCTGAGGTCTGTGCTGAGCAGAGGCTCTGAATAATCAGCATCAGTGCTGTGTGATTATCCACAGCTACAGGGCAATCTGCTGATGCAACTCTGCCGAAACTCAGAGAGGGTGCCGAGAGAGCAACTGACAGGAAACAAGCGCTTGGTCTAAGGATGCAATCAACCTGCACCTTAATTACGACGACCCTGCCGCTACACACACACACACACACACACACACACACACACACACACACAAGTGCTGTTGGTTGCACTAGGCTACAGTTGGGTGCCTATGCACACTGGGTGCTTTGACACAGGGTCTTCCACACTATGAGCTTTGAGTCTAAGACACTAAATCAATGTCAGGTCCTCCACCAGCCTGTTTCCAGAGTCCCTGGACAGCACCGCTCCTCTGTACCGTCATTCACACACGGCCAAAAAAATGAGCCATGGCCCGCATCCAACACTGGCAGACTCTACCATGTAATGGAGACTGAGGTCAAGACTCTCAGACGCCTCGACAGTGAGGCTTCACACCCCTCGCAGTATGCCCGTGTGTGTGTGTGTGTATACAAAGGGCCTTGAGAAGCAGGCTGATTTGCTCTGGCCACACACACACAGCTGTTTGGAAACCAGAGGATGCAGAAGATGCAGGAGATTTGGCAGGAGTCTAAACTTCAAAACAGGCGGGCAGGAGCATTTGTACATAAAAGCCATACAGTATTTATTTCTTATCATTATGGAGGCTATTCACACACTAAGAAAAGCCCGAAGCAATCTAACCTTGGTAAGGCGGTGTGATCACTGTAATCACAAGTTAATGTCTAGGTATACATATATTAGAATATATTTTTAATTTCTGCTTTATATTCCATTAAGAAAACATTCAACAGAATAATTATTCACTGCAGAAGTTGACTAACGTCTTCTTGCATTGCACTGACACCTCTGTCTATAGTACTAATTGAAAAGGTAAACAAGAGGCTTCATAGGACAACTTGACTCTCGATTTTATTTCAACACGAATTGCCATACATCAGATCTGTCATAAGAAACACATCTTCACATGATTATTAATATCTGTGTGATTATTCTATAGTTTGACCGACAGTTTGGTAAACAACCTGAAGTCGACTGACTAGCTGCTGGTGATTCTGGCGCTTCAATCCAAATCCAAAACCAGCTAATGTTAGCATGTTATCTGTTTTTCTTCTTTGCCAGAAGAATCTGACTTTGTAAGGTTATGTTCGTGTCCTTATGCAAACAACCTGAATTGTATAGTACACAAACAAGATGATTGCTCCCAATCCGTAACTCGCACTTTAGCTGACGTTGAAGGGTTCGGACAAAATTAAATTCTGTCATAGCGCTAGACAGCTAACGTTAACGTTAGCTTATCTGCTGTAATTTATGAGGACAAGAGGCAACTAACCTCACTGTTGTTTACAACAGATTCACATTCACAACAACCGTGAGGTTAGTTGGCAACAATAACAAATATGAAAATAATAATGAAATATGACAGAGGACAAATGGACAGGTAGTTGTGTTATACTAGCGTGTTGACATTTCAAATGCAGAGGCTCAAGCCTGGGGCAACTACTGAACCACTCAGACTACCCTTTGACTTTAAACAATCGCAGAAACTCAAACCCTTCCCAAACAACTAATGTTAACGCTAGCTAACGTTAGCTAGTATTGTGGCTTGCAAAACACAACCAAAATACCACACAAACACAGCACACAATTCAAATGGGCTAGTTAAGTAGCTGTCTAGCGTCAAGCGAACTACGTTACGGAACGAGAAAATAGCTGACTTGACTGCAGTATCCGCCTGCAATTTCTAATTGGGATTAAAGAGAAAAACAGTCTCCTCTGACAAAACTAGCTGCGGAGCTTATCACAGAATCTTGTCACACACCTACCTAGCTTAAGTTTATTACGTTAACATGGGTTCTGTGCGCATTTGTTTAGATAGCAAGAGCCTTAGCATTGGCTAATTTGTCTAGCTGTGTAGCTACATTCCTTTGCCTAATGACGTGCAAAGCTTTCAGCTGCTTACCGAGTGAAATGCCTTTCGCTTTCCCCGAGATGTGTTGGTATTGGCGCTGTGTTGCAGTGGGTTTTTCAACTGTCCGTGTCGTGTCCTCTACGATAATTGATGGAGAAAGCAAACCACAGTGCTAGCTAACGTTAGCCAGCCACCCCTTTCTCGCTAGCTACAAACCTCAAGCCTCTCGTCTGACGACGCTAGCTGTCATCACGAGGAGACCTTCGTCACACGCATGCGCATGAAACAGGTAGGAATATTGAACCTGTTGTTGGTGTTGAACACTGATCTCTATTAGAATACCTTTAGTGTTCTTTAGAGATCAGTGGTGTTGAACAGTATCATACATTACAATTAATACAATTCACAACATTCACAACATGTAATTTCAGTTCCTTTTTTATGTCAATTAGGGCCAATAATTTCCAGAAATTTCATGTGGAAGCCTACTGCATTATGAAACCTACAGATGGTTTTAGTTTAAGATGGCACAAATTACAGTAGGCCAAGGCAAGTTTCAATTCTACTGTCAGTCGTTTTCCTTTCCCATTTTTTTTTATAACCGAAACATTAATTTGGTTGGACTTTATCTTTCTCTTCATGTCTCTGTCAGTCTTCTGTACCACTCTTGGTTTCACTTTTTTCATTAGTACCTACATTCCCTTTTGCACCACATCATTAAATGAGTGGGCTATGAGATTTTTACTAAATTACTTCTTCACAGCCTGATAGATGGAAATGAATCACACTTTGACATCAAACCTAGAAAAACAAGAAGAACAGATCCCCAATCAAATCATCCCAACACTGCAACACTAGAGAACTGCTCTAGATGGGCTCATAACTGTTCAATGTTCTGTAACACCTGCAGGCTAACACCTGTCCTAAGGCTAATAACTGCCCTAAGAAGGCTCATAACTGTCTTAAGTAGGCACATAACTGCCCAGAGTATGTTTGAAATGTGTGAAAGGTGAGGCTGAAATTGCATTAGTTAGACTAATTAATTAGATCTACTATAACTTTCCATTCCATTTTATGTTATGTCCATCAAACTAAATGTGATGTCAAAACATACGCAAAAATTGTGGGTTAGGAATGGGAGATGTAACTTTACACAAAGACAAAAACTATTTTTGTTTCAATGCTCGTCACATCACACAGAACCAAACATCTGAGATTTATAGGGGCCTACAGTATATCAGATTTATGACATTAGGAATGGATCATGATCTGTGATAATGTGATTACGTATAGGCCTGTTCTCTGTTTATACCAGCACATGCCTCTACTCAAACTCTGACTTGAGCTTGAATTACATACAGAAGGCCTACACCCCCCCCCCCTGCCAGGCATTTAACAAACTGCAGATTTGAGTATGGCCACTAGATGGTGATGTTAGCCCTACTGAGAGTTTACATGCCATCAAACCCGTGACTTGTCCTGAGTGATGTGAAAGTGTGGCCAACTAACCACTACTGGTGTGTAAGCTCAAGCTTATGTGTTTAGTTCCTCAACTGCATGAGTGTCTGGGGAAGCATAGACATTTATAAGAGGTGAGATGACATATCACATCGGAAATGACCTTATTACATGCTCTTGGTTTATAAAAGGTGGGACAACATATCACATAGGTTATATTACTGTACATGCTCTGTTTTATAAGAGGTGGGACTATCATATAAAAGATGGCCTTATTACAAGCTCTGTGTTTATTATAAGTGAGACTATCACCTAGGAGATGACTGTATTACATGTTCTGTGTTTATACAGTAAGAGGTGGGACTATAGTACATATTGCATAGGAGATGGCCTTATTACAAGCTCGGGGTTCATAAAAGGTTGGACTATCATATTGGAGATGGCCTTATTACATGCTCTGTGTTCTCCATGCTTGGTTGGATGCATGTTAATCATGCCTGGAGTGAATACAAATATTTGGGCCCTAATCCTAGAGACAAACTCATGCCGGTGATAGACAGGAAAACTTGCTTTTCACAACAAAAATATGTAAGATATACAATGCTGGACATTGTGAAAATATGTCCATATGACCCAGGAATCAGTAACTGACAACACAGAAAGAGATTGTTAGGCAGCCTTGTGTTGGAGGGAGGCTTTTGTTTTTTAACCCTCACATACAGTATACAGGGGTTGGCAGGTCTTGACTTTTATTGTTCAACCCTCAGATATACAGGGGTTGACAGGTCTATGCTTACAGTACAATCAGTTTCACATGTCTGAGTCTTTATGTAAGGGATGGTTTTGTCCTGCTTAAATGGCACATCTTTGGTGCAGATATGAGTAATGCTACTTTAACTGGAGAACACACCATCCAAATCAAGGCTACTTCTACAATGCTGCAGTATCACTTTCTAACCAGTAGATGGCGATAGCTAACTATTTTCCCCACACCTGTATACAGAGTGCTCTGATTTTTTCCAAAAGCCTTGCATAACAATCTCCATCACATATTCCAACTGCGGCAGTGCAATGCTTCCTGGTTCGCTTCTAGAAGATACATCTTAGTCAAAAAATGACCATCATTAAATAATACTCTCTGCAGATTGTTTAACAATTAGTTGGCCTAAGTTAGTGTGTTTTGATTGGTTTGGATTATGTGTTAACTGAAAAAACTGTACCATGGTTAACATGGTCTACTTCTTCAGTTCCTGCCTATGCTTATGCATGTAGCCTACATACCTGTGCGTGTGTATGTGTGTGTACTTATTATACCCAATGTATTACCCAATGAAGGTATATTATGTGATGTGTCTCGACCCAGCATGCTCTGGCCCAGATCCGGCCCAGACATTGCTTTGTTCTCATCCCAGTCAGTAGTGACTGTCCCTTTGGCTTCTTCTGCCAGTGCTGTCTGGAAATGAAAGTGTCTGGGGGAAGATCAACTGTGTATCGTCCAAAGTAGGCCTACAGTACTGTAAGTATTATAATGAAGAAGAATCATTATAATATGCTATTTAAGACATTGAAAGGAATTTATGTTTTGTACATTTTTATTTTATGTAAAGAAATGCATGACATTTTTGACTGCCTACAAAGTTGGTTCAAAACAAATACAAATACTGAAAATCTAAATGAAAAAAAAAATATTAAGATGAAAACATATGGCTTTAACTCTAAGTAAATATTATGCTTTTGGACCACATGACTATACAACACAGCTTTAATTGGATTTGGAGTGAAATGTACATACAGTCACCGTTACAAACATTCTGTTAATTTCTCAGTCATAAAAATATTTCCAAAGTATTGCCTTCAGTGTTAAGCCTTAAAAATAAAAATATATTCTTACTTGTTTCTCAAGCTAAATATAAAGCATTAAGCATTTTAAACATTTTTTTGTTTTTCATACATATCTTTTGATCATGTCTTTTACATTGAAACCAACTGAATGTCACCAAAATAAATTGAACCTCTAATGACGGACAAATCACACCCCATAAATTCCTATATTGGCTTTGTCAAAGCGGTTGCATACTGAATTACTTTAGGCTGTACTGTGGCAAGTCACAGAGAAAGGACGAGACCTGTTGCTAAGCAACTCTATTTGCAAGGGTTACAACTCAAAAGACATCAGCACTTTACAAATATAAAGGCCACTTCTCTCCATATAATATACGGTACAGTTAAGCAGTTTAACCTGTAATGGTCCACCCAACTTCAGCCTTGTAAAATCTGTTCTCGGACATAGTTCAGCACTTTGCGCCTATACCCTCTGTAAGTGTGGCATGATAACATTATAAGTCTCCTTATGGTACATTAGATAGCTCCTTGACAATACCTTCTGTAACTGCGGCATGATGAGATTAGTAGTCTCCTTATGGTACATAAGATTGCTCTGCTGCATTAAATATAGTCTGTATAATCCACAGGAGAAACAGGTTGAATATCGGAGATCAGACTGGAGGGAACATGGAGTCAGACGCCAAGTGCTTATGGTAGCAACAACACTTCTTGTACGGAATACTTACTACACAGAAAATGTGACACTGTTTAGTTCATGTATTCTTGTATAATTTACTGTACAGTTCTCTTCCTCCACCATTAAAAGCACAAAATCAAAACAAAAAAAGCGGAAGGCAACAGTTTTTAAACTTCAAAGGGATGAAATTACCGTTCAGAGGGATGATATTACAGTTCAACTTCAGAGGGACGTATCGCTTTAGAGAACTAAGTCCAGAACTGACTCCTTCTGCTTCTCTTGTCTCAGAAACTCTTGTCTCACATTTTTCCCCAATCACATCCTGCTTCAATGAGCAAATAGATTTCTATTCAGTGGTCTCAAAATACAGTATTTCATAACAGATACTTCATCACACACGGAGGAATGTCAAAGTGCAATCTCTCATGCATGCGTCATACATGCATTTCCATTTACCTCAGAGTAGTCAAAGCCATTCATTTTGGAGAGTAACAATACCAGATGGGAAAGTTGATCTTTTCCGAAAGCTATGTGCTTTGCTGTAAAGCAAGTAATTAAAAATAACCATGGAAATAATTAATCATTATTCATCAATTAATCATCAAGAATGATTCATTAGACTTATTTGAGAAATGTACTGCTAGTTTGAATTTTGCATTCTACAAGTAGTTATCACCCAATGATAGTAGGCGAGACGCTGGCAAATATGTATAGATATAGATATATATTCTGTAGCAAAATACATTGCATCTAAAAACAGCAATTATAAATAAGTTAGTTAAATTATGCACATATAATACATCATAGAAGGTGCAGAGAATTATGGGATATCTGGTGATATCTGTTAAATGAGTCCAATGCTCTGGGCTCATATGATGTCATCTAAAAGATGCGGTGTTCTGACCCAGTCCAGTGTTGTGGGCTCATACAGTATGATGTCACCAAGGACATGCGGTGTTCTGATCCAGTCCAGTGTTCTGAGCTCATATGATGTCATCTAGGAGATGCGGTGTTCTGACCCAGTCCAGTGTCCGAGGCTCCGAGGCAGCCATGATCATGCACATGAACTGCTTGCCCGTCCGCTTGTCCACTGGATAGATGGTGGTGGGAGTGAATCTCTTGTTGGTCTCCACAAACTCACACAGCTGCTTGTAGATCTGCGGGTACTCGTGACGCAGGAAGACGCCGCGCGTACGCAGCTCCTTTTGGATGTTAATGAAACAAATCTCCCTCGCCTTTCGGCCCTCCTCACCCCTGTTGTCAATGTCGGACGTCCCCGGTGGAGGCGTGAGGATCAGCGTCTCCATGTCGTTGTCCTTCCTGTAGACCTTCTTGTCCGGGCTGGAGGAGGCCAGCGACACCTTGGCATACTTGCGAACGGTGGGCGTCTGGACCCTGGGGGAGGGTTTGTTAGGCACTAGCTCACCCACAGCGATGGACACGTTCAGGAGGAAACATTCGTTGGGGTCGTACTCCTTCCCTGCCTCCTGCAGCTCCTTGCAGTACTCCCCTAGGTTATCCTTAAAGCTGTCCAGCTCTCGCAGGGACAAATACGTAGGGGACATCAGCAGGCTCTCCAGGCCCACTTTCATGAAGTTCTCCGCCGAGCCTGAGTTGGGGAACCCCAGGAACAAGACCCCTCTGCCCCGGGACAGATAACCCACCTTGGCGATGCGGGAGAAGGCCTTGTGGATGTCGGGGGTCTCCCTGCAGTGCTTGAGGATATGGCGACACACGCTGCTGATGCGGCCGTACAGGCAGTTCTCCTTGTGCAGGTCCCAGTCCTCCCGCCGGCAGTTTCTGGAGCAGTAAAAGGTGTAGCAGCTGTGACAGGACTTGAAATACAGGCAGGCATTGAACAACGTCTCCTTACGGCCACACTTGCTGTTGGAGCAGGTCATGGAGTTGTCCTCCTCAGGACTGTGGTTGAAGGTGAACTCGTCCAGACTCGGCTGCATTCCGTCGCAGCCGCTGTCTGGGTCCTTGGGTGTGTCCGGGCTCGTCTTCGAGGAGGAGTCCTGAGTATTCAAGAGCAGCTGGTCATCTGGGCTAAACGATGTCGGTTTGACCTCCTTGAGGTCATCATCACTGATCAGCTGTTTGAGCTGATCAATCAGGTCCTCGCTGGGGCGCCGGCTGTTCGGAGGCTTGTAGTCGATGACCAGGTCAGCTAAAAGCTCATCCAGCTGCTCCAAACTCTGCTGCAGGGAGTAGTTGTTGTTTTTCCTGTCCTTGGTAACATCCGGCACACTCACTGCCGGCTGCTGGTGATTGACGACTGAAGGAGCGTTCCGAACCCCGTTGGGCACATCCCAGCTCACAGAGGTCCCAGAGGCTCCCTCTCTCTTGCGGTGGTTGGCGGCACGGAGGTCGTTGTCAGTAATGGTGATCTCGGGGGTGACGTACCAATGTCGACTCATGCTGCTCCTGGCACTGTCACTGTGGCACTTTTCTAGAGAGTTCTCAGAGAGCGAGAGTGCCGCATAACGCCGGGGTGAACTCGACAAGTTCACAATGACCGGCTGCTGTCTAATCTCGGCAGGGGCTGGGGCATGCCTCGGGTGGTTGAAAAGATTCTCGTAGCTCCGGCCTCGTAGAAACGCCTGTTCCCTCTCCCTCTCCCGCTCCACGTGTGGAGTCAGGATATTGTCCCAGGACTTGGAATAGTGCCTGACGTCGGCTGCAAGCCTGGGTTCACTGAAGTCATTGGGGTACCAGGGAGTGAAGGAGGGGTCTGGCCTCACCCGCTGTGGCGTGGCCTGTGAGGATGCGTAGTGGCTGGAGAATCCTGATATACTCGACCGCTGCCAGTCAGAATCGGAAAACACCTGGGACATGCGGGGCTGTTGCCGACCCTCCGTGTAGTACGGCCTCACCGGAACACTGTAGTCCACTGCGGAATGGCATGGCCGCGTGTAGAAGATTTTGGAAGGGTCAGACATGTAGGGGTACCCCCTGGGGTCGTCTCGGTAGTAGCCCCGGGCGTGGGGTGCGGGCACGTAGTGCGGCACTGGCTCGCTCACGGAGTAGGGTCTGCTGTAAAAGGCCTCCGCAGGGTCACGCCGGGCCTTGGCCTCAGGGTAACAGGGCCTCAGTGGGAGAGTCTGGACCCAGCGGACACGCGGGTCATGCGAGTACTGGCCGTTGAGGGAGGGGATGTGGCTGGCACTGCTGGTCATGCTGTACTGGTCGTCCTGGTAGTAGGCCCGGCCCGGGGGCTGCACGGGGTACCTGCAAGGGTCTTCCGTGTAGAAGAACTTGGTGGGGATGTTTGGCGTGGACAGGGTCCGGTATTCCCTGCCCAGCAGGTCACGGGGGTCTCGAGGGGAGGGCAGGCGGCCGAGTGGCACCTCCGATGGGTGCACGTAGGTGCCAGGCACGCAGGGTGGGTAGGCGTACACTTGTCTGTAGTCCACCCCGTAACACTCGGTGGGTGTTGGCGTCCTGGAGGTGCCCGTCTGCCCCCTGGGCACAGACAGGCTGGTGAGGCCAGACGTGGAGTAGCGCTGCCAGGCCGGGTCGACTCTCGGGGCGGAAGGCCGCCTGGCATTGTGCTGGAGCACGGCAGCGTCGGGCTTGATGTCCACACGGCAGCGCACATGCGGGCTGGTGCTCGGCTTGTCCACTTTGGGCTCCTCGAAGCAGTCGGACACGTAGAGGGGCGCATGCGGCTGCAGTTTGATGGGGTGCACCTCATTCACCAGTGCCCGGCTAGGGTAGTGAGAGGCTTCCCGAGGCTCCCGACAGGAGCTGGGTGCCTCAGATCTCCGCTGGGAGTCGACTGAGGGGGCTCGCTGGCTCTCCCTCGCCCTGCGTGCCGACGGGGGCGACACCGTGATTGGCACCGGTGTGAGTGTGGCTCGGACACGCGGGGCACTCTTGGACCGACCCTTACCCTTCCCATCAGTCCGGGCGGCCTCCGCCACGGCGCTAGTTTCCGTGGCACCCGGCTGAGCTGGCAGCTTTGTGTTGAACAAGTCGGGGGAGGAGAAGCGGAGGTGTCCGGGCTGGCTGAGGCCGTTCCAGACGCCATCTTTGCTGCTTGCCGAACGCTCGCCCCCGTAAGCGAAGTCCATGGAGAAGGACTTGGGGTCATCGAGGGACTCAATGAAGTCGAAGCTGCGGCAGTGCCTCTTGTTGATGACCTCGTGGGCGTTGTTGTGCTCCAGCGTGCCGATCATCTGCGAATCACATTGCTTGGAGGAGGTGAGTGACATGGAGGGCCCGCTGGAGGGGCCGATGCTGATGTCTTGGTACAGCGTGGATGCCAGTATGTCAGGAGGATCCGTCCGTGTCATCTTAAAGGGACGACTCTACCACTCCCCCCTCGGTGTCATCTTAAGGGGACGTCTCTAGGATCCTCCCCTCACCATGGACTGATGTGAGCACTACCTGCAAAGCAAACAAACAAACAAACATGTCAGATGTCTTCTACACTCACAAAGATATTACTGTACTAACAAAGGATGCAGACACACCGACATAGTGAATTACTATGGCTCGCCATGGACACAGACACACCGACAGTGAATTACTATGACTCACCATGGACACAGACACAACAACAGTGAATTACTGTAAATAACTAAGGACACAGACACAACGAGACAGTGAATTACTGTAGTGTAAACAAAGCATTCCTGTAACAGGTCACAGACACCAAAACAAACAAAGCATTACTGTAAATCTTCATTGAAAACAAGCATCAGCCATACCCTAAATGTTGATGCAGAGGTCTTTAATCTGTGTATGTTTTGCCTAGAAGACGTAATACCAGATGAAGGATTACTTTCATCCTGCTGCAGCATCCTTGAGTGAGCAGCACACCAAGGCCTTGATTAAAACCCCAAATCCCTGCGAAAGGCTATTCTAATTTAGGCGAGGGGAAGGAATTAAGATTCTACTGCGCATCTCTGGAGAGCCCGAATGTTTTACCGAGGCAGACTCTGCCGTGTTGACCATAACTTCCCTGATGCACGATGCTAAATTACAAATACCTGCTCGTAAATCCAGTCTCCTCTGCCACCTCTGGAAAGATGTGAAAACTCTTTAGAGTGCACCCCTGAGAGGAATTGAAAGCAGAGCATGGCAGAGTGTACAAGCAACATTTACTAGTTTAATACAGCTTCCTCCACTGTTGTAACATAATAATAATAATAATAATAATAATAATAATAATAATAATAATAATACCATTACTTTGACACCTTTGTGTAAATAATAGAGATAAACAAGGTTCCCTCTTTCCAGCTGCTAATTATATACAGTACTGTATCTCCCTGGAGAGGAGATGAGACGTCAAATAAAGTAGAATAAATTATTCAAGACAACACTAAATGGAAACTGCACATTAATATTGCAGCTACCAGGGCCTAGCTGCATCTCCAAGGACTAAATTAGTTAGCAGCCTGAGACCGGTTGTGCTCTTCATGAAAGGAAAGGAAAGGGATTCCCCTTGAAGCCCAGCTTTGAAACATACTGTACAGATACACAATATGCAGGGCCATACTGCATACTGTACAGACATACAATACAATGCACAGGATCCCATAGACAACATGCTGGACAGAAGCACAATAAGCAGGACCCAGCAGAAAACATATTGTGCAGTACATGCACATGCTGTACTGAACTGTAGATGCACAATACGCAGGACCCCGCATAACGATTCACAATACACAGGACCCCACATACTATACAGATTCACAATACACAGGACCCCACATACTATACAGATTCACAATACACAGGACCCCACATACTGTACAGATTCACAATACGCAGGACCCCGCAGACGAGGCAGCAAAGAGTGGTTTAACAGCCATCATGATTGCGTGGCCCTTCTATTCATTAGGCCATGATCTGTCTGCCACATTATGCTGTTAGCAGGCTATCTGAGGAACTGTGTGTGTGTGTGTGTGTGTGTGTGTGTGTGTGTATGTGCCCTTCATGTGTCTGTGCTTAGGCAGTTAGACCCGGTCGCCTCTGTGTGTGCTCTGCTGAGTGAGCAGGTTTGCCCTCCACTCTGTGTGTCCTAGCTTTTCCTAAGGGGACTGCTGCGGTCTCACACCCACACACACACACACACACACACACACACACACACACACACACTGCATAGAGACTAGAGGTTATACGCCATGCAAATGGACAGTGTGCACATGAATCAAATGACCAGTGAACATTAATACTGTTCCACATCTATAACAGACCAAAGGTTAATTTCCGTGTCCATGTTAAACATCAGAACAACATCATTAGAAATCATCACTAGAGAGGATAATATCTAACTATACTAAACCCCATACAGTAAACTATGCAGTATTATACAAAATCCCATACAGTACAGTACAGCTATTCATGTCCTTCATATACACTCTATATGCTCATAATGCAGTATTATACAGTCCTTAACTGAAATTAAGAGTGTGTTTCTTCAAAAAGGGGGAAAACTGACACACAGGGCACTGCAGAACTGTTGCAAAGCACTGTGGGATTGAACGTGAATCTGTGCTACATTCCGGACTGTTCCAGTTCCTTCAGCGCAGAGCAGCGCTCCACTTTGGCCCCCCGCGACCGACTGTAGATATTTTTTACTCTCTTCCTCGCCGGCTGCAAGCGCTGACACACGTCTGAGTCAATTTTATCAGCCTCCCTGGAGGTGATGGTGGCGGAGCTGGGACAGAACAAGCAGGCGGCTTGGCTGGGTGCTCAGTGGATGTCTGACGATGAACACTTTTCAGTTATAGATTTCAGATTTAAGGTTGAGTAGTTTCGTTAAAGGAGACGTTTGGGGTAAATCAATCAATAGGCCTGTTGTTTGAGGTCATCAAGTGGAAAAAAATATAGCATACTGGGCTGGCAGCTTAAGTGAATGGGGCATAGTCAGTTACTAATTATGGGTTCCTTATTCAGTCTATATTGCATCAAATTTTCTAGTTCTTTTTCCTACAGACATCATTCAATGACCTTGAACAGTGGGCTATTGCTTGACACACACTGGATTTCTCCTTTAACAATATTGTGGGTTTTTTTATTATTGTTATCTGTACAGAATGTCACTTTAGAGGGTAGACACAGGGTAGACACAGCTATGTGAAGAGAGGAGATCTGATTCTGGATCTGATGATCACACAGTATCACACACACACTTACACACACACACACACACACACACACACAGAGGGTCTGTGAGGAGAGAAGAGAACTGGCCCTGGACCTGATGATCCAACAGCTTGTGTTGGAGCTCATGTACTGAAAGACCACTCCATTCCAGCATAGCAGCATGGGCCTCTAGCAACGGCAAAATGTCCTTCATTACACACACACACACACACACACACACACACACACACACACACACACACACACACACACACACACACACACA
>JASCQY010000293.1:15884748-15897092 GCA_030264315.1 Sardinella tawilis | reverse complement strand
GAGTAGGCTACTTGCAGTAGGCATGGGCTAGCGCATGGGGTTGTTGTTGCGGTCACGCTCAGAAAAGTCGAAAGGAGTCGCGGATCGGCCCACGGATCGGCTAAGGTTTTCCGATGCCTGATCCAGGACTTTTGTCCATATCGGGACCGATATCCGATCCAAATATCGGATCGGTGCATCCCTACTTCTCATAGATACTTCTCTCATGTCACTGAAATTCCATCTGTTTGTTTGGTATATACAGTATATTGAATGTCTACTTTGAGGGAAGGATATACATCCCAGCTTTCTTAAAGTAAGAGTGTGTGTGTGTGTGTGTGTGTGTCCCCCATGTCCAGGTGCTGGTGAATGTTGAGAAGATCCCTAAGTATGCTCAGGCTGCCTTTGAGGGATTCAAAAGCCTGAACCGCATCCAGAGCAAACTCTTCAAGACCACCATGGAAACTGATGAAAACCTGCTAGTGTGTGCTCCCACTGTAAGTACACACACACACACACACACACACACACACACACACACGCGCACACACGTTCGTTTTGACGCATTTTCTTCTTTGGACTTAATCATCGAAGGATTTTTGGGGAAAAAAATGAAATGGATGGTTATTTTAGGAATGTGATGTTTCCTATTGTTGCCTATTTGTACCTCAGCTGAGGTGTGTTCCCCAACACCATAGTTGCTAATTAAGTGATGCGACTGCCTGTTGCCAAACAACAAAATGGCTAATTAGTTGCTAATAGTATAGCTAATATTTATTAGAGAAAAATATAAATTGAGAAAAATAGACCCCTGCACATCCTGTTCATACTAACTCCTCTCACAAACGTTCACACACACACACATACATCTACTTAGTGCTACCACCTACACACTCACACACCCAAACACACACTTTGATCCTGTGTGCGTGTGTTTCCAGGGTGCTGGTAAGACTAATGTGGCTCTGATGGCAATGATCCGAGAGATCGGCAAACACATCAACATGGACGGCACCATCAACACAGACGAGTTCAAGATCATCTATATCGCTCCCATGCGCTCCCTTGTACAGGAGATGGTGGGCAGCTTCGGCAAGGTCAGTCTCACACACACACACACACACATACACACACTCAGACGCCCATATCTACCTTATCTCCAGTGAAGTCCTTTGTAGTCCAGTGCCCTTTTCGCGCATGACTGATTGTATATGTGTGTGTGTTTGCCTTTGATAGCGTTTGGCGAGTTATGGCATCACGGTGTCGGAGTTGACAGGTGACCATCAGCTGTGTAAGGAGGAAATCAACGCCACTCAGATCATCGTGTGCACACCTGAGAAATGGGACATCATCACACGCAAGGGCGGAGAGCGCACCTACACACAGCTAGTGCGCCTCATCATCATTGTGAGTGTACATGAATGTGTGTGTGTGTGTGTGTGTGTCAAGAGCACACACAGCTTGCGCATGTCATCTTTACGAGAGTATGTGTGTGTACACATGCATGTTCTTCTCTACATTTGTTTTAACATTGTGTGTGTGTGTGTGTGTGTGTGTCAGGATGAGATCCACCTGCTGCACGATGACCGTGGGCCAGTGCTGGAGTCTCTGATTGCACGTACAATCCGTAACGTGGAGCTGACCCAGGAGGACGTGCGACTGATCGGACTCAGCGCCACGCTGCCCAATTATGAGGACGTGGCCACATGCCTACGAGTCGACCCCGCCAAGGGCCTCTTCTACTTCGACAACAGGTAACGCGCACACGAGAAGAACCTGATCTGAGATGCCCATGTCGCTATGCAACTAGTTGCTAAATTGTACAGTCTGTGTGTTCATGTTGTTTATTGCAGCCATTGGTTGTTGTGCAGATAAAGGGCCTATTGTTGTCGTTGGGGATATTAGCATTCTACAGTTGTGTGTGTGTGTGTGTGTGTGTGCACTTGTGTGATTGTGTGTCCATAGGCTCACACTGACATGTGGGACGTTTCTGCATTGCGTCATGTGTATTAATTGTGTGTGTGTGTGTGTCCGTAGTTTCCGTCCTGTTCCCCTGGAACAGACCTATGTGGGCATCACGGAGAAGAAGGCCATCAAGCGCTTCCAGATCATGAACGAGATCGTCTATGAGAAGATCATGGAGCACGCCGGCAAGAACCAGGTTGGAGCCTCCTCTCCATTTATTTTTACTAAGGAGTAACTGGAAGAGTTTGTGTGTGTGTGTGTGTGTGTGTGTGTGTGTGTGTGTGTGTGCGCGCGCGTGCGTGCGTGCGTTGGGGGGGACTTTATACCTGAGTATCTAACCACAGCTGCCTTAGAAACTCTTCCGTGTGTGTGTTATGGTTAACAGGTATGTGTTAAATAGAGTGCTGGACTTCACGTCACTGACACATGAAATATCTATAGCTGTGTAGGAACCTTAGGATTCATACCGGAGTTACGCTCACTGAAGAGAGCAAGAGCGCGAGATATAGAAGCACAAAGGCCTTAGAAACTCTTGTGTGTGTGTGTGTGTGTGTGTGTGTTTGTTGACTCCTCTCTCCTTGAATCCCCCCGTAGGTGCTGGTGTTTGTGCACTCTCGTAAGGAGACGGGGAAGACTGCGCGGGCCATCAGGGACATGTGTCTGGAGAAGGACACACTCGGACTCTTCCTCAGGGAGGGTTCCGCCTCCACCGAAGTGCTGCGCACAGAGGCTGAGCAGTGCAAGGTGACGCATGCGCGCGCACACACACACACACACACACACACGCGCGCGCGAATATATGAACTCTGCCCAGTCTTACAAAATTGTTTTTTATTTTTCTGTAGGAGAGCTCAATTAGAACAGTAACACTGCAGTTTGTGACTGGGCTCATTCACACACACACACACACACACGCACGCTCTGTGACTGGGCTCATTCATAGATTCAGACATTGTCATTTCTTGGTTTTCCTTCTGTGATCATGTGATAGATATGTACGTATTCTTAGTAAATGACCAACCATACTGTGTGTGTGTGCACGTGTGATCCTGTAGAATCTGGAGCTGAAAGACCTGCTGCCGTACGGCTTTGCCATCCATCACGCCGGAATGACCAGAGTGGACAGAACCCTGGTGGAGGATCTGTTTGCTGACCGACACATCCAGGTACGTCACCCTCACCTTCCTCACCTGGGCACACTCAGAGAAGAGTCTAGAGTGTGGAATGTTTGGTCTAGATTCTAGAATAAGATCTGCGCTCTTTGATTATTCCTTGGTGGGACCAACAAATCCACAGCGAAGCTTCAAAACGTTGTATTGTGCTCTACAATTTATTTATTTATTTATTTGTTTGTTTGTGTGTGTGTGTCTCTTATAGGTGTTGGTGTCGACAGCCACTCTGGCTTGGGGTGTGAACTTGCCCGCTCACACTGTCATTATCAAAGGTACGCAGGTGTACAGCCCAGAGAAGGGCCGCTGGACAGAGCTGGGAGCCCTGGACATCCTACAGGTGAGGAGTGTGTATATACACACACACACACACACACACACACACACACAGGTGATGTCTGGAGTAGTACAATGTCATGTAACCCACCCACAAAGGGTGTTGTGTTTATACAGAAAAGACAGAATTCTGAGTGTGTTTTGCTTGTGTGTTTTGCGTGTGTGTGTGTGTGCGCGCGCGCAGATGTTGGGTAGAGCGGGTCGTCCCCAGTACGACACGAAGGGCGAGGGCATCCTGATCACGTCCCACGGGGAGCTGCAGTACTACCTGTCCCTGCTCAACCAGCAGCTGCCCATCGAGAGCCAGATGGTGGCCAAGCTGCCCGACATGCTCAACGCAGAGGTGGTGCTGGGCAATGTGCAGAATGCCAAGGTATGACACACACACACACACACACACACACACACACACACACACACACAACCAAACCAAGCTGCCCAACATGCTCAACGCAGAGGTGGTGCTGGGCAACGTGCAGAACGCCAAGGTATGACACACACACACACACACACCAAACCAAGCTGCCCGACATGCGCAGAGGTAGTGCTTGGCAAAGTGTTGAACGCCACTGTATGGGGACTACAGAGAAACGATACACACACACACGCATATCGTGCGCACAAACAACCACAACCTCACACTCCTTTCTATTCAAACTGTACTTCCCATTCATCCATTCCCTGTAAAAGTGTTCACACTGTGTGTGTGTGTGTGTGTAGGATGCAGTGAACTGGCTGGGCTACACCTACCTGTACGTGCGTATGCTGCGGAACCCCACGCTGTACGGTATCTCCCATGACGAGCGCGGCAGCGACCCGCTTTTGGAGCGCAGACGCATGGACCTGATCCACACAGCCGCCACCGTGCTTGAGAAGAACAACCTCGTCAAGTACGACAAGAGGAGTGGTAGCTTCCAGGTGGGTGACACTGTGTGTGTATGTGTGTGTTGAGGAGCGGAGGCTTCCGGGGGGTAACAGCCTTTAGAGACGTGTGTGTGTGTGTGTGTGTGTGTGTGGCCCTCACTACTGGCCTACGGTAGCCCTTAAAATGGATATTGATGTAAGGTCATTGAGCATGCAGAGTGGCCTATACTGGGCTAGATATTTCATGACGTTACGTGTGATATTGTCACATGGTTGATGGACATGAGATTGCGTAAAATAAAGTGTGTGTGTGTTTGCAGGTGACAGACTTGGGCCGCATAGCCAGTCACTTCTACATCACCCACGACTCCATCATGACCTACAACCAGCTGCTGAAGCCCACCTTGAGTGAGATAGAACTCTTCCGAGTCTTCTCCCTGTCCTCTGAGTTCAGAAACATCACTGTCAGAGAGGTGAGGGGCGTGCGCCCACACACGCACACGCACACACACACACACACGCTCACATACACACTCACGCCCTGAGTGACACACTCACACCCACAGACCCTGAGCGTGATCAAGTAAAGTTCTTCGATATCTTCTTCAGAATGAGTGTGTCTACTTCTTTGTTTGCTGGCAGCTCTTATAGTTGTGTGTGTGTTTCAGGAAGAGAAGCTGGAACTGCAGAAGCTTCTAGAAAGAGTCCCCATCCCCGTGAAGGAAAGCATTGAGGAGCCAAGTGCAAAGGTAAGACTTTAGGACTGTGTGTGTGTGTGTGTGTGTGTGTGTGTGTGTGTGTGTGTGTGTGTGTGAAACTGTTCTCATGAGTTGTGTAAATAAGTGTTTCCTGTCATGATCTGTGTTTGTGTGTGTGTACAGATTAACGTGTTGCTGCAGGCCTACATCTCTCAGCTGAAGCTGGAAGGATTTGCCCTCATGGCCGACATGGTCTACATCACACAGGTATGTCTCATCTGCACCACTTGCAGCTGCCACACACACACACACACACACACACACACACACACACACCTGGGTGTGATCTACATCAGGTATGTCTGGATGCTATCAACAGTAGAATCACAGAGTGTGTATTGGTATAATGAAGTCATCATTTGGATGTCATTAGTGTGTGTGTGTATGTGTTAACCTGTGTGTGTTCACATGTATGTTTTCCCCATCAGAGTGCAGGTCGTCTGATGAGGGCCATCTTTGAGATAGTTCTGGGCCGAGGCTGGGCTCAGCTCACAGACAAGACCATGAGCCTCTGCAAGATGATCGACAAGAGGATGTAAGTTGGCCTCTCTTTGTGTGTGTGTGAGATATAGGTAGGCTTGGTCCTCTTGTGTTTGTGTTTATAACAGAGAATTCTGTTGGGTTCTTAATCAGTAGATTTTTGTTTTTGTGTTTTTATGTGATCTTACTTCTGTTGGTGTGTGTGTGTGTGTGTGTGTGTGTTTTGTTGACCCGTCTGCCCGTCCCCAAACAGGTGGCTGTCCATGTCTCCTCTGCGCCAGTTCCGGAAGCTTCCAGAGGAAGTAATCAAGAAGATCGAGAAAAAGAACTTCCCCTTCGAGCGCCTCTATGATCTTAACCATAACGAGATTGGTGAGAAGGGCTGCGACTGTGTGTGTGTGAGTGTGTGTGTGTGAGTGAATTGAGCATCCCGATTGCTTAGCCGCTTCCTCTCTTTACTACTTCTGGTCTTTCCTGTCCACCCCCTTATGGACTGAACTGCATGCCCAATAACCTGTGTGTGTGTGTGTGTGTGTGTGTGTGTGTGTGTCTCCCAGGTGAGCTGATCCGTATGCCTAAGATGGGGAAGACCATCCACAAGTACCTGCACCAGTTCCCTAAGCTGGACCTGGCCGTCCACATCCAACCGATCACACGCTCCACTCTCAAAGTCGAGCTCACCATCACGCCAGACTTCCAGTGGGACGACAAGGTCAGAACACACACACACACACACACACACACACACACCGTCTTGCCAAAGAAACACCAGTGACGTTGTTGGATTACATTTGTCATTGATAGTTTTAACACGCTAGTAATGGTGTGTAGCGCTGACATGTTGCCATGGTGACTGTGGCAGGTGCACGGCTCTTCTGAAGCGTTCTGGATCCTGGTGGAGGACGTGGACAGTGAGGTGGTGCTGCATCACGAGTACTTCCTGCTCAAGGCCAAGTACGCGCAGGATGAACATCTTGTCACCTTCTTCGTGCCCGTCTTCGAGCCGCTCCCTCCACAGTACTTCATCCGCGTGGTGTCTGACCGCTGGCTATGTGAGTTGCTCACAGACACACACACGCACACACACACACACACACACACACCTTCTTTGTGCCCGTGACACAAAGAGTGACTTTTTTCCCTCTCTTGCGCGCGCACACACACACACACACACATACACACACACACACACACATACTGATAGATCTATTCCTCTCTGCTCCTCTGACATGTACTGCTCTGCATGTGTGTTCTAATGAGAATATTGCGTGTGTGTGTGTGTTTTCCAGCATGTGAGACCCAATTGCCCGTGTCGTTCCGCCACCTGCTGCTGCCAGAGAAGTACCCGCCCCCTACGGAGTTGCTGGATCTACAGCCCCTCCCCGTCACCGCCCTACGGAACGCCGCCTTCGAGAGCCTCTACCACAACAAGTTCCCCTTCTTCAACCCCATCCAGACACAGGGTAGGAACACACACACACACACACACACACCGCCTTTGAGAGCCTCTAGGGTTAATGACAAAAAATGTGGTGTGTGTTCACAGTGTTCAAAGCTACATTCAACAGCAATGATAATGTGTGTGTTTGTGTCTGTGTGTGTGTGTCTGCAGTGTTTAATGCGGTGTACAACAGCGATGACAACGTGTTTGTGGGCGCTCCTACGGGCAGTGGAAAGACCATCTGTGCTGAGTTTGCCATCCTCAGGATGCTGCTGCACAACGCAGAGGGAAGATGTGTCTACATCACACCCATGGAGGCGCTGGCTGAACAGGTACACACACACACATACACACACACACACACACACACACCAACCACACATACACAGACAATCTCAGATGGGGGGGGTGGTGGGTTGCTGTGTTTGCCTCACACCTGTAGTGGCACACTCAGATACCATACACACTCGCACAGATGTTCATGCTCTCACTCACTGCATTTCAAACGTGTGTGTGTGTGTGTGTGTAGGTGTTTGTGGACTGGCACCAGAAGTTCCAGGACGCTCTGAACAAGAAGGTGGTCCTTCTGACCGGTGAGACCAGCACTGACCTGAAGCTGCTGGGCAAGGGTGACATCATCGTGTCCACCCCCGACAAGTGGGACATCCTGTCCCGCCGCTGGAAGCAGAGGAAGAACGTGCAGAACGTCAGCCTCTTCATCGTCGACGAGACGCACCTGATAGGAGGAGAGAATGGGGTAAGAACACACACTCATACACACACATGCACGTACACGTACACATATACATGCACACACGCACACATACACGTACACATGTAGCCACAGAACAGAGAATTTGTTCCTATTTGTACAAGATAGTGCCACTCCTGTGTGTAGTTATTTACAGTGCTGACAAATATTAATTTACGGTCATAAGAGAGTGTGTGTGTGTGTGTGTGTGTGTGTGTGTGTGTGTGTGTGCTCTCTTTGGCTTCAGATCCGTACCAGTGAGTCTTTCAGCTTGGAATGTTTCTTCTCTCTAATCTCATGGTCTTTGTTTGTGTGTGTGTGTGTGTGTATAGCCGGTGCTGGAGGTGATTTGCTCTCGGATGCGGTACATCTCGTCCCAGATCGAGCGTCCAATCCGTATCGTGGCACTGAGCTCGTCGCTGGCCAACGCCAAAGACGTGGCCCACTGGCTGGGATGCAGCACCACGGCAACCTTCAACTTCCACCCCAACGTCAGGCCCGTGCCTCTAGAACTTCACATCCAGGTTGGAACACAAACACGCACACACCACAACAGACTTTAACTTCCACCGCACACACCAAAAGCACACAAACACACACAAACTGCTTTCCCTTTCATGCACACCCTGGTTTTATATCTCACATTCTCAAAATGAACATATATGCATCATCCCTTGAACATTTAATCTGTTGACATGATTTTACACATGTAAAGTGGGTTTTATCTGACTGTGTGTGTGTGTGTGCACTCCAAGTCTTTAACCTGTGTGTGTGTGTGTGTTGCAGGGCTTTAACGTGAGTCACACGCAGACGCGTCTGCTGTCCATGGCGAAGCCCGTGTATCACGCCATCATGAAGCACTCGCCCAGCAAACCGGCCGTGGTGTTCGTGCCGTCTCGCCGACAGACCCGCCTCACCGCCATCGACATCCTCACCTTCTGTGCTGCGGACGTCGTACCTCAGAGGTACACGCGTGCACACACACGCACCCACACACGCACCCATACGCCCGTTGATTCACCTGCAAGTTATCTGAGGAGTCGCTAAGGAGTAGCAGACCTGCAGTCAGAATTAGTAACACATGAAAGAACCTGTGAGTGTATTAATGTGTGTGTGTGTGTGTGTGTGTGTGTCAGGTTCCTGCACTGCACAGAGAAGGACCTGGCGCCCTTTCTTGAGAAGTTGAGTGATGTCACGCTGAAGGAGACGCTGTCTAACGGGGTTGGTTACCTGCACGAGGGCCTCTCTGCTCAGGAGCGCAGGATTGTGGAGCAGCTCTTCAACTCAGGTACACACACACACACACACACACACACACACAGGTAGTGGGATGGGCTACCTACACAAGGGTCTCTCGGCTCAGGAACGCAATATTGTGGAGTAGCTCTTCAACTTAGACACACACACACACACACACACACACAGAGACACAGGTAGTGGAGTGGGCCATCTGCGCTAAAGTCTGTCTGCTCTGCAGCAGAGGAGTGTGCATGGGCTTATCTGCTGGGGTGCACAGGATTGTTAAGTGTTGTCAGATTTACGCAACTGTCCTCAAACCAGCTAACTTAAGCCTGTGTGTGTGCGTGTGTTGTATTCTCAGGTGCTGTCCAGGTGGTCGTGGTGTCTCGCTCCCTCTGTTGGGGCACCAACATCTCGGCGCACTTAGTTGTCGTCATGGATACCCAGTACTACAACGGCAAAATCCATGCGTAAGCATCTTCAATACTAGTTGGAGCAATCTCAGTTCTCTGTGTCTCCACAGAGGAATAATTGTGTGTGTGTGTGTGTCACAGCTACGTGGACTACCCCATCTACGACGTTCTCCAAATGGTTGGGAAGGCCAATCGCCCCCTGCAGGACGATGAGGGACGCTGCGTCATCATGTGCCAGGGCTCAAAGAAGGTAACTTCCCGTCTGTTTTCTGCCCCCTGCTCCCCCTCTTTCAGCCTATTCTCTCTCTCTCTCTTTCAGCCTTTTTACTGTCATCCCTCTCTTTCTTTCAGATGGTTTCCTCTGTCTCTTGCTCTTTCTCTCTCATCCTTCCTGTCTGTCTGTTTTAATCCTCCTCTTTCTCAGTCTGGGTGATTGTGATTATATTTGACCTCATGGTGTGTGTGTGTGTGTGTGTGTGTGTGTGTGTAGGACTTTTTTAAGAAGTTCCTGTACGAGCCCCTGCCGGTGGAGTCCCATCTGGATCACTGCATGCATGACCACTTCAACGCTGAGATCGTCACCAAGACCATCGAGAACAAGCAGGACGCCGTGGACTACCTCACCTGGACGTTCCTTTACAGACGCATGACACAGAACCCCAACTATTACAACCTACAGGGTGAGGACTCACTCTCTCTCCCTCTGCCTCCCTCTCTCTCTCCAGTTGAACAAGTTGAAAGAAAGAGAGGGATGACCGTAAATAAGCTGAAAGAGAGAGAGACACACACCTTTGATGAACAGTCTGATGTGTTAATTTGTGTATGTGCCCGAAGTATAAAACTAGCTCCACGTTGTGCAGGAATGTCCCACCGTCACCTGTCGGACCACCTGTCGGAGCTGGTGGAGAACACCCTGCAGGACCTGGAGCAGTCCAAGTGCATCAGCATCGAGGATGAGATGGATGTGGCTCCGCTCAATCTGGGCATGATCGCCGCCTACTACTACATCAACTACACCACCATCGGTCAGTGTGTATACAGTACATAGTATACATACGCACGCACACACACACACACACACACACACACACACACACACAAACTCTGCTCGATCTGGGCATGATCGCCGCCTACTACTACATCAACTACACCACCATCGCCACCATCAGTGTGTATATAAACACATATACATACACACACACACACACACACACACACACACACACAAACTCTGCTCAATCTGGGCATGATTGCTGCCTACTACTACATCAACTACACCACCATCGGTCAGTGTGTATATAAACACATACACACACACACACACACACAAACTCTGCTCAATCTGGGCATGATTGCCGTCTACTACTACATCAACTACTCCACCATCGGTCAGTGTGTACACCCACACACACACAAATTGCTCAATCTGACATTGCCACTTACTGCAACTGAACACCATCAGCCTAAATCATCATGATCTTGTCCCACACATGAGGTTACACCCTAGACTAATATTTTGTGAAAAGTGGCAATCTGTAAGTTTGCTTTAAGCCCAGACCTAAGACTCATGCACTACTAAAACACAACCATCGGTCAGTACACACACACACAGACATGCGCACACTTACACACACACACACACACACACACACACTCACACACTCACATACTCTCTACCTGTGCTGACGTTAAAATTTAACTGTGTCTGTGTGTGTGGCCCCACAGAGTTGTTCAGTATGTCTCTCAATGCCAAGACGAAGATCCGCGGCCTGATTGAGATCATCTCCAACGCAGCCGAGTACAAAAACATTCCCATCAGGCACCACGAGGACACCCTGCTCAGACAGGTAATGCACAGTATGATGATGGAAACACTCACTCGGCAGTAAAACACACACACACACACACACACACACACACACACACGTAAAATGGTCATACCACTATAAAAACTCAAAACGTCCTACAAGAAAACCTCACATATTCAGACAAATCCATATTAGCCATACCACAATTCTGTCCGACTTACAGAGTCCTGTGTGTGTGTGTGTGTGTGTGTGTGTTGCAGCTGGCGCAAAAGGTGCCTCACAAGTTGACCAACCCCAAGTTCAACGACCCGCACGTGAAGACCAACCTGTTGCTCCAGGCCCACCTGTCCCGCATGCAGTTGAGCGCTGAGCTGCAGTCTGACACAGAGGACATCCTTAGCAAGGTGCGTGCGTGTGCGTGCGTGTGTGCGTGTGTGCGTGTGTGTGTGTGTGTGTGTGTGTGTGTATGGTTTTTAACCTGTGTGACCTGTGTGAGTGGGTGGGGTTTTTAACTAGGGGCAAAAGTCATCAGCAGAGTAAGTGTGTTTTTTCAACAAGGGTCAAAGAGTGTGTGTGTGTGGGCGTGTGTGTGTGTGGGGGCGGGGTCTTTAACATGATCCTATTTTTAGTTTATTCTTTTTAAATCAAGGCTATTAAAATAGCTCTCCTATTGTCAAGACTCGTACATGACTCTGTTTGTGTGTGTGTGTGCGCAGGCGGTGCGTCTGATCCAGGCCTGTGTGGACGTGCTCTCCAGTAACGGCTGGCTGAGTCCAGCACTGGCGGCCATGGAGCTGGCCCAGATGGTCACCCAGGCCATGTGGTCTAAGGACTCCTACCTCAAACAGCTGCCCCACTTCAGCACTGACCACATCAAGAGATGCTCCGACAAGGTAAGAGAGAGAGACACACACACACACACACACACACACACTTGACTTGAACGATCCAGAGATGCTCCATTCCCACACAGTTATGTCACCATTATACCACGGCTTGATCAAGTTTCCTATTGCGATGCGCTATTTGGAACGTGCATTATTTTTCCTATATATGCACGGCTATGAAGTAGTTCCACTTTTTTGGCCGTATTGCACTTGCATATCCATTCGCCCAAATCGTTGTGAACTTCAAATGAACT
>JASCQY010000293.1:15843858-15846575 GCA_030264315.1 Sardinella tawilis | reverse complement strand
GTGTGTGTGTGTGTGTGTGTGTGTGTGTATGTCTGTGTGTGTGTGTGTGTGTGTGTGTGTGTGTGTGTGTGTGTGTGCGCGCGCAGAGGAGATCACTGGTTTAACAAGACGCTTTGTGACAGCTTGACACACATCCTGAGCACCTTAGTGAGTGCCAAGAAGCCTAGAAAGGGATGGAGGGATGGAGAGGTCAGAAATGGAAGAAGAAAGAGGAGGAGGATGAGGAGGAGGAAGAAGAGGAATGGGGAAGTGTGGGAAGCATGGGCAGAAGATGGGAAAAGTCCTCGGCCTGGAAAAATTCTTGGATTAGGTATGGGAAAATTTAGCCAATCCATGGGGTTATGTGGGTTCATATGTTCAGACAGTTAGTTTATACCGTCAGTGGTTCAGACTCTCCCCAATAGGAGGTGGGTGACTGGTGGGGGAACTGATCTCTGTTTATATACTAAAACAGCTGACTAGAACGCCATTATTTCGTCATCTGGAACTTTTGGCTGGCCAGAACAAATTGACCATGACAGAGCCCACAGCTTTTTAGGTCTTCTGTGTTCTGCACCCTGATTGGACGAGCCAGGGCAGAAGTTGAGCATCACACATGGTGTCAACAGGAAGAAGGGAAGATGAGTGGCCAGGGCACTCCAGAAACTAGTTGTGTG
This sequence comes from Sardinella tawilis, assembly GCA_030264315.1. Lineage (NCBI taxonomy): Eukaryota > Metazoa > Chordata > Actinopteri > Clupeiformes > Clupeidae > Sardinella > Sardinella tawilis. The sequence goes on along the minus strand of JASCQY010000293.1, from coordinate 15,845,919 downwards.
CGTGTGTGTGTGTATGTGTGTGTGTGTGTGTGTGTGTGTGTGTTGTTTCTGAGAGGATGTCTAGCATGTGTTGACCAGGAGCATGTGCAACAGTGAGAACATATATGTAACTCTGTGTATGTGTGTGTGTGTGTGTGTGTGTGTGTAGTGTTGCGCCTGTACCTGGTTAGACCCTCCCTCTTGGTGCTGGAGCTAATTACAGTGAATGCAGGTCCCTCTGGAGCCCAGCAATGCTGCAGCTGGCAGAGAAGGGCTTCACAGGGAAACAGCCAGCTAATTATACCACTGAGACACTTATGCATACACACACACACACACACACACACACGCTCGCGCACACACTCCACACAAGCTCACTCACAAACATGCATACGCATACACATACGCAGTACACACACACACACACACACACCAAAACTCAGCCTGCTAACTATTGGATTTTAATCTGTAAACACATTATCCGCCTATTTCCAGTTGGCATCTAACACTTGCACTGTGTTAAGGGGGAGAAGTTTACCTAATGGATTTCATACCACATTGCCAGTGTGTGTGTGTGTGTGGTGCCTCTCTATTGACAGTGAAAAGGAGGGTTTAAATCAGAGCATTTCCTCTGAGCACGGAGAACACTGCGTGTTTTAGAGGGGCGTGCGTGTGTGTGTGTGTGTGTATAACATCATAACAGGAGCTCCTTAAGTACACCTCCCTTAGCGCCTGAGGATGCTGTTGGGACACTGACAGACTTCTGCTTTCCTTCTTTTAACTACTCATCTCCTTGCTTGTGTGTGTGTGTGTGTGTGTGCAGCATTGTGCTTTTCTTCTTTTCACTGCTCATCTCCTTGCTTGAGTGTGTGTGTGTGTGTGTGTGTGTGTGTGAGTTGTGCCTTTCTTCTTTTCACTGCTCATCTCATCGTTCTCCTGTCGTTACGCCAAAACTGTTTACAGCGTGACGGGGAAATAGCAGGAGCTACTGTATGCTGTACAACTCAGACACAGCATATCCTCGTGTGTGCATGTGTGTGTACATGAGTGTGTGTGTATGTATATGTACGTTTGAGTGTGTGTGCGTATGTGTGTGTGTGTGTGTGTGTGTGTGTGTACATGTGTGTGTATGTATGTACACTGTACGTGTGTGTGTGTGTACATGTGTGCATGTGTGTGTGTGTGTGCGTATGTGTGTATGTGTGTGTGTGTGTGTGTGTGTGTGTGTGTATGTACATGTGTGTGTATGTATGTACAGTATATGTGTGTGTGTGTATGTGTATGTTCCTGTCCCACTGGCGTCCCAGAGCACAGGAGTACGGTGACCCAGGATTAGGGTGCGGAGCTGCTTCATGTGAAGGATGCCCCAGTCTGGGCGTGTGTGTGTGTGTGTGTGTGTGTGTGTGGGACGGGTTCGTTGGGAGGAGAGATGGAGGGTGTGTGTGTGATGGGTTTGATGGGAGAAGAGATGGAGGGAGGGTGTGTGTGTGTGTGTGTGTGTGTGTGTGTGTGTGTGGGATGGGTTTGATGGGAGGGGAGATGGAGGGTGGGCGGGGTAGTTGAGGATCATGTAAAATTCATGGCATGAGGACAAAACTGCCCGCAGAGCTGAAACAGGCATGCAGTAGGGTAGGAGTGTGTGTGTGTGTGTGTGTGTGTGTGTGTGTGTGTGTGTGTGTATAACTGTAAGCGTGTAATTGTGTGAGTGTGTGCATTACTATAAATTCCCTTGAGTGATGCCACGCATCTCCGTGCTTTCTGAAGGTGCGACGAGCTTCAAGAAAGAGATGCTAAAACTCCCATCTGCGCATGTTCACACACACACACACACACACACACACACTTACACATTTCTCGTGCTCTCAGAAGGTGTGTCGAGAACAGAGAAAGACTCGCTAAGACTGCACCATCTGCGCATGCTCTCAACCAAACCCACAAAACCTCGACCAAATGCTATCGTTCTCCCCTAGCGCATACACTCTAACACACACACACACACACACTCTCTCCACGTGCACACACACACACAGACACACACACTCACTGCTGTGCAGTTACCCCGTGGGTTATTTTTAGCCTGGG
>JASCQY010000293.1:15833858-15838858 GCA_030264315.1 Sardinella tawilis | reverse complement strand
CAAGGATGTTATCAGCATGGAATCCAATGTTTATTTGGGCAGGAAAAAAACGATGTCTCCATTTTGATTAAAAAAAAAGAGAAAACAAAATATTTTTCCCAACAAGCAGATCCCTGAACCTGACACGGAGGCGACTCGTAATTGAAGCCAGGGGAAGCCTGACCTCCTCTGAATTAAATGACTCTACAAGAAATTGTAGAGATATGAGAATAATCTTTGGAGCTAAAAATTACAATTAGCCTCAACATCTGGCGTATTAAAACACATTGATTATGCACTGTGCATATTCAGACGTGACTGTGATAAAACTGCCGTCTTTTTATGTCAAATCTAGCCTACCGCATTTTCTTCCTTTTGGGGTCGCGCGTAGCCACAGCGCGAGGAAACTTTTCACTATAGGTCTGACTTAGTCCAAGGGAGGCCAAAGTCAGTCCACACCCAGTTTTCCTCACTGCCTGTTTTTTCCAATGACTTTTGTATGGAGAAATTAATCAATGTACTCGTATTATACTTGTACTTGTATTATTTTTAGTTTGCAGATCCCTAAGGGGTTTGGTCAAACAACAGAATTGATTTTAAACAAGCCTATAATGTGTTGATATATCCTTATACCCTTAGCGTGAAACTTGGGAATAGGTTTTCCTATAGCCAACCAACCGAAGTTAATTGTTAGGCTATCGCTGACCGTTATACTCTAATTAAATGGTTGAACATTTGAAATAAGTTATAACTCATGTATATAATACTTGATCTACTGTACTATTAATTTCAGATTGGTTGTGCTTATAGGCTATATATATTTTTTTTAGCGGAAATTGGAAATGATATAGCCGGCGCTTCTCTCTTTGGACTCGCATGCACATTCATTCGGCTCCTGCCCATCTGGGAAAGCAATCATATCCTCTCATCCGAAGATGGCCGGGGGAGGCTGAAGACATGGGGGGTCTTAGGCCTGACGCAGGTGTCTGGGAGCCGGGTGTCATACCACTTTGAGGAGGGACGATGGAGCGTTTTCATTTCTGCCTTTATAAATTAGAAGCAAAACACAAATAAAACAAATGCTTTGATTAGCCATCAACTGGGTCAATGTTCATTACAAATATCTATTTCAACAAAAATATTAAAACACTTAAAAAAATGATGCGTCATTGTTGTTGTGTCTCTCTCTGTGGAAATGTTTGATTTTTCCCCCACAGGTCTCACATTTTTTGGTGGTGTGAAAGTAACTAACTGCTTGGACAGTAACACAAGTTGCGCACAAACAACTTGTAAGGAACTCCTCATGGAAATAGGCTAAGTTGTTAATTTCTGTCTTTCTAAATAATAAGTTTATGTCCAATTCACATGTCCAATTCATGTTTTAAAGTGTTCCAATATTTTCGTTTTCAGTGAAAATTGGCTAAAGGCCTAACATGCTCAATCAAGTAAAATGCATAATTTATTTTACCCCATTATGTAAAGTTTCAAAGTACACGACACTTACCTGCCATTTGCAGGGCATCTGAGGTTACCTTTGCAGATGTGCATCATTTCAATAAAAGTCCTCTATATGCCAAATATTAGAGTTCCACTATACGGATTGAAATGAAACGAACGGTATGTCTTCCGTAAGAGGATTAAACAGGATGCGCTTCCCCCTCTGTTTATTCTCTGGGCTGGTCCGTACAACAGGGAAGGTGCCCTAGATCCGCCTTTGGCTGCAATAAATCATCTCTTCCCCAAAATAATGGAAGTGAGTTGTTTCACTTTCCAGAGTGTCCACGCTGACTCCCCGCACGCTCCTCCACTTTTTTTACGATCGGTGCTGTCCCGAGATCTCAAGGACAGAAAACAAACGCTCCATGCAGGATCCCACCCCTCACTCTCTCCATCCCCTTCTCTCCCGCCGCACGGTCCCGATTTATCTTTCTATCTCGTCCCTGTTTTTATCTACTATGTCTATCTGTCCTGCCTATCTGGGCTATCTCTCATACCTGCCCCGCTCACTTTTACAAACTCGTTCGCCGAACAGCGATCACCTTCTGTTTTTTTGTTCTGGAACTCGGAAGAGATACAAATCAGGAAGCACTCATCCCTTATCGGCGCAGATCAGCTGTGGGGAAGTAGAGGAGTAGAGGGAGTAGAACTTCATCTGCCGCCCTGAAAGAGAGGCATCCCACCGGCCGATCACACCCCCTCCCTCCCAACGCTTAAAGGAGCAGCGAGCGAACAAACCTCACGGCCAGATTCATAGCCTATGGGGCGGATTTATTAAGATAAACCTGTACATGCACCTTGCCTGCGGCGTGTGGTATAGAATTGATTCTAGTGTGCCCAGAGATTTTAAATAATTAGCCTGCATTTCTTTAGCCTATAGGCTATTTTATATTTACTTAAACTGAACCTTTTTTGGTCCAGACTAGGCCTATTTTGATAAGCATCGATTTAATACACCCATTGTCATGGGAAAGAGAGGGTGTTAATTAGGGAGGTAACCCTAATTACCCTAGGCTATATGCCAACTTCCAGGAACACTAGGCCGATAGGTTTCAAACCAGGTCATTGCTTTTCGGCATTCAGGGCTTGTGGAAAGCGAGCTATTTTAAGAATCAAATGACAGGTCAGACATATGGCGGCCTTAGTCGCGGTGCATATAGGCTATTCGAGGGCTAATAACGGATAACATGAAATAGAGAAATAGTTTTGCATTCTGTCCTTCAAAACACCAACCTATTCTAACTGAATTGTAACAATCATGAAACATAAAATTTGCGGAGTGGGCTATTACAGTAAAAGTTTCTTCTCCACTCCAGGTAAGCGAGGGCGCTCCATAGGGGCGCTCTCTGTAGCCTATTGCCTCATTATAACTACATTTCCCAGAATCCTCAGCTCGTCAAATGACGTTGTTTATGCGCCTTTCTTGTGTAGCTCAAGAAAAATGGCGGACGGTATGAATGTCGGAGTGAATTTGGAAGCGTTTTCGCAAGCGATCAATGCCATTCAAGCTCTCAGGTCAAGTGTAACAAGAGTTTTCGATTCTCTGAAAGATGGGATGAAAAACAAGGAGACTTTGGAAGGGCGAGAAAAGGTTTTCATTACCGAATTTCAAGATAACTTGCAGTCAGTCAATCGTGACTTGAAGTAAGTGACGCCAAGTGTTACATAGCTTACATAGTTGTTATTATGAATGGGAATTTCATGGCTAAGGCTAAAGATTTGTAGTCAACGGTAGTTAAATCTCTCTAAGACCAACCAGTCTAAGCACATCTTATCTGACATATCTTGAGTCTTTCACGCTCTGTCAGACTTGGTTCTCATAAGAGAGTTTTCCCTGAAAGCTCATCCTAAAGAATACGTGACAATAAAGGTTAACGTTACCGAATAACTCACCAACTTCTCTATCAACCCTGTTGTTGATTAACCATTGTTTGACAGCTGAGAGTGTGACGAACCGATCAGCATGATTTGCCTTTTTAACATCTCCATCTCTTTTAACATATCCACAAATAGTCAAACATTATAGGCCTACGACAAATAGTCGCGATAAAGAGTTTGGTTTTCCTCAACCACCGTGTCATTGTTTGCAAACTCCTGTCAGATTGTAACGTTATTGTTTTATCTCATGTACAACAAGGCTGCAATTTGAGGTGCTCAGACAACTTACATCATGGTCGATGTACTAACGTTATCTTAACCTGCCTTATTTGTGAGATCACCTAACTGGGATGTGACCCAGAAAGCCCTGTTGTGACCAAAGATCTGCTCTGTTTCTTCAAGTGAGCTGGAGCGTCTCAGTACTCTGGTTGGTAGGCCGTCTGAGAGTCATCCCCTCCACAACAGCGGCCTGCTCAGCTTGGATCCAGTGCAGGACAAAACCCCCCTCTACAGTCAGCTCCTACAGGCTTACAAATGGTCCAACAAGGTAGGTCCTCCACCCCATTATCACTCACATGTCTGTCTTGTCAGTCCCACTCAGGTGTTGACAGAGTACAGCAGTGTAGAATAGGCCTAAAGTAGCCTTAGATAACAGCAGTGTAGAATAGGCCTAAAGTAGCCTTAGATAACAGCAGTGTAGAATAGGCCTAAAGTAGCTCCAGAGAGTACAGCAGTGTAGAAGTTGCCAGGGTAGAATAGGCCTACTCAAGGATCAAAAAAAGGACCAGCCACCAGCCGAAGGCTGGCAAAATGTGAAGGTGTTGGGTAGATTTCAGACAAAAAAATAGCGATTTACTAAATTGAATAGGCTAGCTGGTGTATTTCAGCTAATTTGTTCAACTGTGCCTCATGGATGTTCCCATTTCAAAGGGTTAATTTTGACTCCAGGGCCTACTCACACTCCACTCAAGGCCTTGGCCATCCTGATTCTGGCCCATAAACATAGTGCACTGTTCTGTATTGCAGATCTGTACCACACGCACAGCTCAAGCTTTCCGTCTGCAGAACAAATGCTGCAACAATTAGCTTCTACCGTGGAACTGCCTTCAGCAGATGTACTACTATTGCACACATACAGGATTTTTTGGGGTTTTTTGAAAGTATTCCAGGATGTGTGTGTGTTTGTGTGATCAAAAAAACCTGCTGTTTGCTTTTTTGCTGTTTGTTTTGGAGCTTTGGTCTTTGAGATAAAAGTCCTTTCTTAACCACTTCTACCATCTATCTCACAAACCCAGGCGCTACTTTTAGTGCTGAGGAACTTAGTCAAAGAAATGAATATCCCCTGTTATTAGGACTAACACCAATTATTTTTTTCAATTAGCTTTGTGAGCTTTGAGCTTTGTGAGTAGGGGCCCAGCAACAAAATAATTCTATACTGTAGGGTTGGATACAATAATAACACTTGGAGGTACACACTTTGTACTGTTCTTGTTTTTTTTTTCTTATTTCTTTTGCATTTGCATTTTTTTACAAGTCTGGTACAGGTGACATAGGTGATAGTCATAGTGCTTCCACTTCTTTCTCAAGAAATGCCACACTCACTATGCTATTTAAAGTCAGATGCAATGAGCCCTCCGGACACTGCG
>JASCQY010000293.1:15705668-15718220 GCA_030264315.1 Sardinella tawilis | reverse complement strand
GTCGTCTAATGGGTGGCCCGCCGCTTACTTTTCCGAAGTAAATGTGGCCCCCAGACTAAAACTGTTGCCCACCCCTGTGCTAGTGTTTGTAAAGCTCTTTATAAATAAGCTGAAACTGACACTGACATTGACAATCATAATAATAGTGCCAGTCTCCTATCTGTTTTTGTCAGAGCATAACATTAGTTTGTAAACTCTAGTGGGTTGTCATGGATGCTAGACAAACACAAAGGTCAAAGGTCACCTGAGAGCTATGCTGTACTGATCAATGGATTCCTGGTACTCATTCACCGCGAAGAGGAAATCTCCCAGCATCCTGTGCAGCACGCAGTCACTCTGATTTGCTAGAGTGTTTCGTAATAGAGCTATCCCTTCTTCGTACTTCTGTTCTCGACCTGACAATCAATAAACAAACTCATCATTAAAAACATTCCATTGCACGTCTTTCAAAATTGAAATAACAAAATATCCCCCAAAAGGTTCTTTCCTTTGTGCAAGATGAAATGAGGAAAATAATTATACTTGGTACACGGACCGTATTTCAACCTAAATGATTTCAATATATAACTTGCATTGTATGTTGCTTTGGATAAAAGCGTCTGCAGAGTACCCATAAACACAAGCATAAACATAAACATAAACACAAACATAAACTCACTGAGCAGCTCGGCCTTCTTGACCACAGCCTTGATGTAGTCTGGCCGCTGGGCCAGTGCCTTGTCCAGCAGGGCTTTGGCCTTGTCCTGAGTGAGGGGGTCAGCCAGGCACACTGTGGCCAGGATGGTCAGAGTCTGGGCGTTGGCCCCCAGGGTCTTATAGATGTTATTGGCCATACCCATGGCCTCCCGCACGCCATTGGACGCCAGGTAGCAGTCAATCAAACCTGGATAGAGAGACAGAGACAGAGAGAAAGAGAGAGAGAGAGAGAGAGAGAGAGAGAGAGAGAGAGAGAGAAGTAGAAGATCTAATGATGTTCTAATTGGACAGGAGTGTGTGCACACCAGGCCAACCGCTGGACGTCTGATAGTGTCAACTTGACTGCTATGCACAGGCCCCTTTGAAGTGTCTGTGTATGTGTGTGTAGATTTTCGTAGCAGTCAATTCAACAGGACGCCAACCGCATGGCTTCTTTGAAGTGTTTGTGTGTGTGTGTGTGTGTGTTTCTGTGTGTTACCTTCGTAACAGTCCAGTCGACAGGGCGCCAGCCGCATTGCTTCTCTGAAGTGGATGATTGCTTCCTGCACGCGGCCCATGTTGCGCAGTGCTGCCCCCTTGAGGAGGAGAGCCTGCACGCTGTTGCTGTTGAGCTGGATGGCCTTAGCGCCCAGGTAGAGTGCCCGGGAGTAGCGCTTGCTGTAGAAGCTGTGACACCTGGTCCATCACACAACAAAAACAAGAATCAGAACAGGCTAACAGCAGCCAAGTAACATTTGCTAATATAACCTGAGGCTCACTGTAGCCAGGTAACAGTAGAAAAGTAACACTTGCTAAGATGAGGCTTTCAGTAGCCAAATAACACTTGCTAACCTGAAGCTAACGACAGCCAGGTAACACTTGCTAAGCTGAACTATGCCTGTATTACATCTGCTGAACAACAATGTAGCAACAGGTAAGCATATAACTATGTTATGAAACTAATTACCTGTATAATAAGCAGTAATAAACAAACTATCTGAATATTAACTGTTACAGAGCAGAGTTATAAACCACAGAACACTTCTTATGGTGTTATTTAACTGTAGTAGCCAACATCTTTACTATGACAAAGCAATAAAAGAATAGTACACAAATTTAAAGCAATCGTCCCAAGTCAATTAACCCACAGACTTCTTGTTCAAGGTGGCCGGATGTTGTCGTTAGGATCAAGTGATTACGGCAGCCAATGCTAACTGACGAGGGCAAGGAAACTTTGCCTCTATTTTGTTTTCCTCTGCCCCACTGAGTTAACATTAGCAGCCGGTTCACACTCTCAGGGCTTGTTTACACGTGTCTAGATATTTTTCTAAACTGATATTTTTTTTATGCGTTTGGCTTCTCGTTTACACGTAAGCGGAGTTTTAGCAACCTCAAATGGATATTTTTTAAACGCTATTAAAAAAATGAACGGATAAAGAAATATCCGTTTATGAAAATATCTTGATACGTGTAAACAAGCCCTCAGTCTATATTAAACCATTCTGTCTCATTCCCATTTCTCCCAACAGCACAGGCAACCTAGACCAACACGGCTCTGGGTTAACAGAGTCCAGACTATCCCTTAAGCATCCTTTCACTCAGTACTAACAATGAAGCCCTTGTGTCCCCCCTCTGCCTCACCCAGAGATGACCCAGGGCTCTGCATGCTGGTCTGAGATGTTGAAGAGACGGCCACCCAGCACCTCCACGTCCTCTAGGTGACCCTCACGTGCCATCAGATACCCATACACATCCATACCTTCAACACACACACACACACACACACACACACACACACACACACACACACACACGGACATACAAACACATACAGGACACATACACACACACAAAACAAAGGATTTAGTCTTTTACCATGCAAGTAAGCATATAACCCCCCGAAAGCAGATAAACTTATTTAACTACATTTTATTGTTTCAGTATCCACTGGTGGAATCTGAAATCTGGAAAATCTTTGCTGATATTAAAAGTGTTGTGGCAAAACAGGTAAAAGCAAAATCATAGTATATAAAGGTCTTCGGCTGCAGGGTTACAATTCATTTAGCTTTTCACCCAAAACACAGAATTTTCTCTAACCTTTGATGAGGTAGGCATCGAGCATCTGGGCCTGCTCAAACTTCAGGATGGCGTTTTTGGTGTCTCCGGCCCTGAAGTAGACGTCCGCCAGACTGACCAGGAGATCCACATTGTCCCTCAGAAGTGTCTTTTTCTCCAGGGAACTGCACACAGACACAACGCAATCATAACATTACCCTAAGGAACTCCAAGGAACACTGTTCACTGTGTGAGTGGAACTCTATGGAACTCCCCAACTCCGCTTCTACTATTGCTACCACTGTCGCAGTAGGAGGGATTAGATCACTGATTGGCTGATTAATTGAGTGAGTGAGTGAGTGAGTGAGTGAGTGAATGAATATGTGCACAATTTAGTGAAATGTTCATACTTAAAAAATCTACTTATCAGGAAATTTTATACCCTGAAATTCAAGGGCTACACACCACCATATTGAATAACAGAGCCTAAAATCCGAGGCATCTAGTTATAGCCCTGTAAAAGATAACATATTCGAGAGTTCCATGAAAAGTAGCAACCGACGCAGGACCAAGTTCAGTGCTCACAATGTTTTTAAAACATTTTGCCACGGTTCCCATTCATCCCTATGGGTGACCTATGAAATGTTTTGCAACATGTCATTTTGAACTCGAAACTGCGGCCTCCCTACCAAATACTGTAGTTCTGAAGGCCGTTATGGTTGTCCCATAATATACATAATTCACATAAGAAACAGCTGCCCTACCATACATTGCTGATGGCGCGGTGGTTGATATATAATGTATGTTTATAGGGACCATTGCCTTACCATATAGTGCAATCTATATACTGTCATTGGATGCGATCCAATACACGTTCACATAGGGGATGAATGCTCTACCATATAGTGTTGATGGCACAGTGGTTGATATAAAACATATGTTCACAAAGGGGACCACTGCCCTACCATATAGTGCTGATAGCACGGTGGTTGATATATAATGTATGTTTATATAGGGGACCACTGCCCTACCATATAGTGCTGATGGCGCGGTGGTTGTCTCCTGCGTGGATGAAGGCGTGGGCTTTGATCCAGGTGGAGAGCCAGTCCAGGTTAGGGATGCTCTGGATCACGTCCATGGTCATAGAGGCCACCTCCGCACCCTTCACCGACAGGGACAGCAGCCCTGGAGAGGGACTCAAGAGTTACAATGGCACAGGCGCGCGTACACACACACACAGTCAGCAGCCCTACAGGGACCCACACACCCAAGACACACACACACATACAGGCCTACAGGAACCCCGAGACTCAAGAGTCTCACACACACACACACACACACACACACGCACATACACACAATACAGACACAATACAGACACAGCAGCCTTTCAAGGAGAAAAGCAGACATAGATGGCCCTGTAATGATCCAGACACTCCAGAGTTACTCTCTGGGAGAAACACAGACACAGGCGCACACACAAACACGGTGGCCCTGGATTCAGGAAATGTGAAATGACACACAACCACTTTAAGAAACTTGGGTAACAGGACAAGTCAACAAATCTACAAGTCTACAGCTGCAGTGCATCTCACCAATGATGGCATCAAGGGCCAGGGGACACTGCCTCAACACCTCCTTGTAGCTGGTGACGGCTGACCTCTCCTGACCGGCCTTCCTGTACAGGTTCGCCAGCATCATGTTGATCTAAGGGGGACAGAACGTTGGATTTGACAGGTGGGTGTGTGTGTTTGTGTGTGTGTCTGTATCTATGTGTGTGTGTGTGTGTGTGTGTGTGTGTGTGTGTGGGTATGTGTGCATTTGACTTGAGGAGAGAGTGAACAGTCTACAGATGCCATCTCATGCGGACGGGGCAAAAAAAAAAAAAATAGTAGGCAAGTCTACAGCTCAGTTTTATAAAAGGGGAGCTTGTTTCTTACCTTCGGAGTTCTCTGTCGAGATGGGATTCCATCCAAAACTGCAATAGCGTCTTTGTCCAGCTTCAGGTTTGTGTAACACTCAGCTATCTTGTATTTCACTTCAATTTCTGAGGGCAAGCTCTGACGACAACAACAAATGATTCATAACATAACAATACTGGCTTTCCTTCATCCTCAAAGTACACAAATATACAACACACCATGCATGTGTGCAACACAAGTCAAACAGCTAACCTGGCAAAATTTCAACTTACCTGTGCTTGGACAGATGACGTGGTGCCCCCTGTGGACGGGCGCACTTTGGAGCTTTTGCTGAGCACCTTCTTCTGCTGTAAAGCCGAGTTGTATTTGGAAGCCGCATTGCGGTATTCTTTGTCGTGAAAGATGGCATCGGCGTGATAGACCAGCAACTGGTATTTTTGTGCTGGAGAGAAAAGTTCTCTGCAAGAATTGAAACATCAACTTCAAAGTTATCATACGCATGCGCCGCTAAACTTGAATGACAATTAGCAGCCCATGCAAGCATTACAGTACAATACGGTATTTCTTTTCTAATGCCCGAGTTAAAGAATTAAAATGGATATCTTTACTGGACATCATCCAGATGTCTGGGTAACATTAGCTTATTCGCTAGCGAACAACCACATCTCGGGCGTACATTGCAGTAGTCGAGGGGAGTGCTATGCTAGCAGGTTCCCTGAGGAACCACTTTCACACTTTGTTCACCGATGCATATTGCTTTCGTTATAACACAATTATAACACCACAGGATCAAAGCAGCACGATCATATTTGATCACTAAAATTTGAAAACACAATTAACATTACACAACATGAACAGATGCAGCTAGCTGGCACTTACGGGTTGTTAGTGCTCATCGTCAACAACAAACTGCTCATAAGACGGACATTGGAATGTAGTCCTGCCGCTGCCATATCTCGTACGTGATCTACCACATTCATTTTTGCAACTCTTTACTCGATCCTTAATTTGCAATCCAAATCCAAAAGAAATCTTTGATTTTTAAGCTAGCCGCAGCAGAAGTTGTGATCACTGCCCAAAATTGTTCCTATCAAACATGGCGCCTCTTGGGCCCTATGACGTGATATTCAAATCGGTCCTTTCAAAACAAGAAAATTAAGGAGAGGGGGGAGCAGACGCAAGCATACCACACTTTGACAATACATATCAGCTAAGAAATTTTAAGTTTTAAATTAACCTTATTTTTTAATGTTCACAAAATTTTAAGAGGCAACTTTATAAACTAAACATACCAAAGTTTTGTATGTCGCATAGGATTGATAACCATAAAATAATGATGTCAAGGTTATGAATTGTTTGTCTCGCATGTGGAGATGTGCGCTTCATCATTTTACAAAAGATTTTTATTCAGGAAACGTGTGTGGACTCCTCTATCAGCTGCGCATGCGCTCATATCTGATTATTTGTGGCAGCTGAGGCTGGGGGCTGGAGGCAGTCCGTTTTCTTTTTTTATTTCTTGACGGTATCGTTTGTCGACAGTTTTGTTCAGTTTTGTGTTGATTTACAAAGTACCATGACTGAACAATCTGCTCTACTTCTCCGAAAACAACTGGCAGGTGAGAAGGAATGTGATTTTATATTTGGTGGCTAATCCGAAATTGTCGAGGTTGCTGTCGATAGCTTTCCAAAGCTGGTTCCATTCTCTCTCTGCCCCAGGCTGCCTTCAAAGACTGTTGACAGTCAAGCCGTTTGTTTACAACAGCAGTTCGCTTAGCTGGCTCAAACATCCCCATCTTCACGACGAGTGTCGCAGTTCTTTATTGGAGTCAAATGTGTATGTTGTCATCTCGAAATACTCAACTGATCTGTCGACTCCATTAGCAGCTGATTTGGAGGTTCGAGAGGTATTGTTAGCCAGCTGGCTGTCCTTGCTAGCGTGTTGTTCATTAGTATGTTGAAGAGTTAACGTTGCCTGCTATCTGCGATTTGTACAGTAGCTATCATGGCAAACATACAAGCAGTTGCAGACTCAAATGTTCACTATTTTTGCAATAACGTGCAGTGGGAGAAAGTATTCTAAATATGAGTGCCATTTATCGAATTGCCAGCGTTTGATATTCACTGTATTGTCGCCATAACAAATCGGAACAAAGGAACAATCCGCTCCCTTGTCCTGGCTGTTTGTTCTTATTGGTAGTGTCATTTGCAATCATGAATTCAATAAACGTATGATCGTATTTGATTGTAAAATTGTGCTACGCATTTAGTACGACAACAGCTTATATGAGTGTTCATAAATTCGATGTTGTCCATATTCCATCTGTTGTTGTTGTATGGCGGATTATCAGAGTTGAGTTGGCTGTGTTGGTGTTGTATGGAGATGAAATTGACGCATGCAGTCTATTATGGTGTGATCATGGTCCTGTTTTTCTTGTTACAGTACTTAGACAATTAGCACATGCGCAAGTCTACCTTTACCTCTACAGCACTGTGTTAAGGAAGGAGTAACCTACATAGGGTGGATTTCTAGCTGTTGCAAAGCAAAAGTCCTGTCATAAGATTCTACTGCATGGTGTTTATTTCGGCGGGTCATTCTTTACTTTTATTGTTAGACTGTATCTCTCGTTAGGAAAAATGCATTGTAAGTAAGTAAAATATATTGAAGTTGTATGTAATAAAACATGTTAAAGTTGAGCTATCTGTGTCTATTCCTTAGCTTAGTGGGCTGTTCTCCTAAATGGCTTCTTTGCAAAATCAGTTTCCCAACAGGAAGAAGGATTGCAAGACCTAGGCCTAGATATGCTGGAACAGGCAGTGGTGATTAGGGGAATCAGGTGGTTGGATAATTGGTTGAAAGTGGTTGATGGGGTTACCACCTCCCTACTTTATCAGGCTTTAGGACTTACACTATACGTGTGTGTGTGTGTGTGTGTGTGTGTTTGTGTTTGTTTCAGACTATGCTTTGTGAAGTGGGTCTGGATGGTTTGCCAACTAGTGCAATGTTCGTTTTTTTTTCTTCCTTTTTGCCAGAGCTCAATAAGAACCCAGTGGAAGGATTTTCTGCTGGCCTCATTGACGATGATGACATCTACAAATGGGAGGTTGTCATCATTGGCCCACAGGACACACTCTTGTAAGTTGTTTATTGTTTGTGTTTATGCTGTTGTGGTAAACATATATGTTACAGCAGTGTTGGGATATTGGCTCTGACTCTTGTTGTAACTCCCCCACCCCCCACAGTGAAGGAGGCTTTTTTAAAGCATACCTCACCTTCCCCTATGACTACCCTCTACGGCCTCCAAAGATGAAGTTTATCACTGAGATCTGGCACCCCAACGGTAACACACACACACACACACAGAGCGCGAGCATCCTCTCTCACCCAAGAGAGATTAGCATATATTGACAGGGGAGAATAAATCATGAATTAATTGGTGTGCCCAGGGCGTCCAAAGCTCCCAACAATCATATTTTGTTTATTGCTTTGATATTTTTATTTTCTCTTCAGCAAGTAAACAAAGTAATCTAAATTCACATCTGGTAGGATTCAGTGAGAAAAACATCCATTGGTGATATTTTAGAGGAACTGTTTATGAAACACCATCTGAAGATTAATTGATAGGAAGATGGTGTGTGAGCGTTCAGGCAATGCCATTTAGTCTAAAGATAAACAAGGATACAAGGCAAGTTCATGAAAAAGTGTGTTCTAGACTAGTCCAGTTGCTTGTACCCTGGCCTTATCCTAGCTCTCAATTTGACGAGGTCTGATGCACTCTAGCTAGCATTTACCTAAAAACATGTGTTAGAGTTATGAAATATGTCCTAAATATGGCCCTCTCATTTTCAATCAATGATGTAGAAAATTGGTGAAATGCAGGCACATTGAATAATTTTGCCCCTGGCCAGTGTCTCATGTATTCATCCTCTGTCCAACCCTCACCCCTCCCTGGATCCACCTCTTCCTCTTCCTCCATGTGGTCTTCCTCCTCCTCTTCCTCCTCCTCCCCTCCTCTTCCTTCTTCTTGCTCGCCCCTCTCTTCGCTCTGTCTCGTCCTCTCTGTCCTCTCTGACTGCTGTAGTGGCCAAGAACGGCGACGTGTGCATCTCCATCCTGCACGAGCCGGGCGAGGACAAGTTTGGCTATGAGAAGCCCGAGGAGCGTTGGCTGCCCATCCACACAGTGGAGACCATCATGATCAGCGTCATCTCCATGCTGGCCGACCCCAACAGCGACTCGCCCGCCAACGTCGACGCCGCGGTGAGCACCCCGCGTCCGTCGTGCCCAAGGACACCAGTCCCTTGCGCTCAAGGACGCCTCCTACTCCTTTTCCTTTGTGTGTGTGTGTGTGTGTGTGTGTGTGTGTGTGTGTGTGTGTGTATTGATTAAACGTGATGTTTACATTGGGCCCACAGAAAGAGTGGAGGGAGGACCCCAATGGTGAGTTCAAGAGGAAGGTGGCCCGCTGTGTACGAAAAAGCCAAGAGATGGCATTTGATTAACCCCCACCTCTCCTCGTCTTTGTGGATAATCCCATGGTAAGAAAAACATGTACAGTACATACGCATTCACACGCTCACAAGCATGTTTCTGATGAATGGTACAATTTAAAACCACAGGAAGCCAATTTAAAGTCTGCTCGTGTGTTTGTGTTTGTGTGTGTGTGTCTGTCCTCTTTCAGCTAAACTAATTTGTTTCATGAGGGAGGCAGCGTTACCCTCCAGTGGACTCTTTCACCCAGCAATTGTAAATAAAGAGATGTGATCAGCTGAGCTCCTCAGCTCCCCGAGGTCCGTCTACGCCATGCGCTCTCTGTCCCAGGGAGCCCCCAACCCCACCCGAGAGACCTACCAGCTAAACCACTCTTTGTCTCCTCCCTGACCCAACACAGACCCAACCCCCCCCCCCCTTACCCGGAAGTGTATATTTCATTTTATTTATTTAAGAAATGACAATGTAAGATAATGTCTCTACTGTAAAATAGCTCGACTGCTTTTTTATTGCTGCTGAACAGTTTCTACTTTGTATCAGGTTTCTTATGCAATCTGTGGATGTCTGTGTTTCATGGAGGCTATGGAGCACTCGGAAGCCAGAGTTATCATCACAATCATCATTACTGTAGTAATAATATTAGAACGATTATTATAATTATTATTATGATTATTACTACTATTATGACACTTGTTAGTACCAATCGACCTGTGTTCTCCCCCCCCCCGCACCCCCCCCCCCCCCTCACTGTTGCCTTATGTTGTTTGTTTTCTTGCTCTTTCCTGAATATTTGGCTGTGACTGTAAGCGAGAGGCGTTCAAGTGTGTGTTTATGGGTTTGTAGGCATAGCCGCTGATTGGAGTTAGCAGTACACGATATCCACTGGCCCCCTGACGGTGTCCAGCTATGTCTGTCGCCCCCCAGCACCCTGTTCCCCTCCCCTGACTCCTGTCTAGACTCAGCCTCTTGTCCAAGGATCTGTGGAACTGACTTACAAATGCACTGGAACCTTCACTTACCTCTGGCTATTAGTGTGGCTAATAGGTGTTGTTTACATACAATATGACGATAAGGTTTAATTGGACGTCAAATCTCAGCAATGCATGTGTAAAATAATGTTTTATGTCTATGTAGCATGCTTGTCATTTTATTTAATGAAAATAAAAAATGGGTATATTTTAAAATTGGACATTATTTGATGGAGGGAGAATCCACAGTTCTGGATGCTGTATTGTCTCTGTTTGCTGGGGCCAACTGAGGGTGTGTGTGTGTGTGTGAGAGAGAGAAGATGTGAGGATGGTGGTGTGTAGTCGCATGGTTTGAACCAGACTAGTAAGTGACATTTTCAGGCTGGTTCAAACCAGGCTAACTATAGACATTCTTACATAGAAGCAGAGAGGCTTCAACATCTGATCAACAGAATTATGGATTTTTCCCCTCTTTTTTATTAAGAAAGATCTGCCAGTTGGACAAAAATTTGGTGGCAATTGTAACCACTTCGTTCTGTTTTTCTCTAAAAACGCTGATGTCATCAAATGGCTGTAGCAAAGGACACTTTTGAGCTCGGTGTGACGATGCTGATATTATGTATCGTTTGGGGGCAAGGACCTCCCCAGAAATAGACTTGAAGCACGTTCCAGGTCGCTCGCTTGAGCTGCTGTTTGGGGGGTGCAACTATCCAGGAGCGTAGCATTTTGATTTCATCAAGGGGTTTGCAGTCGGATCTGCAAAAGATGGTGATGGCTCAGTTTTTGGTGTTCCTGCGTTCTTGCTTATTTTATTTTTCCCAAACCCTGGCAAACCTGGTGACGTTACCGTACTGGCCAGACCGGTGTTGCACTGTATTGGCCCCGGGACGCTGCATGAAACATCATGAAGCAATACTAGTCACTCACTCAATGCCACCATGCAAATGTGCTTTCAGGTAAATCTCACTTCATCCATCACTACGTAGATATTTTACAGCTCTTCGTTTTGTGTAATGTGTGTTTAAGATGAGCCCAATAAATATATAAATAAATAAATAAATAAATAAAGATAACCCTCTTTTTCATAGAAAATTATTCATGTCTTTCCTGGTGTGCAGTGTCTTGAATGTGTCCATTGTGATGGGGTGGTCACCCTTGGCATCATTTGATTTAAGTGAGCAATTCAAGTAAAGCTAAAAGGAGAGTTAGTCTAGGAACATAAGTGTAAACTGACTAAGAAAAACAATATTTGTCTCAGCCTCAGATGCTTTTGATAATAGTCTCTGGCCTGGCTACGCAAGCGCAGCTGATAACGCTATTGCGCACAGCCCCAGACCTGTCAATCACGCGCCTGCTATGGAGACGCAAGTTTCCACAACTGCAGGGCTGCGCAACAGGGAACGCATCCGCAGCAGCAGCAACACACCTGCTAAGACCAAACAAGACATGAGAAAGCAGGTCACCTTCTTGGAGGAGAGGAACAGACAACGTAGCCAACATGGAAACGGGTTCACGACAACAAGGTAAGCAATCCAAGAACTGGATTTTGTGCTCCAAAGCCTGTAAGTAACGTGGACGCGCACCTCGTAATCTATCGGGTAAAGGCCGTTTTATGCATAATTTAGACTTAATTGGAGAAGCAAATGAAATGATTACATTATGTTACTTAATTTACATCATCTATGTCCACGGTTTTAGGTCTGCGGGATCCCCACACGTTTCTCGGGTCCATTTGAACGGTAGGCCTGCTACTCCCGGGGCCTTTTGCTCTCAGAGGGGTTGGGACGGTATTGGATTTCTCAGGGGTTGAAACATGACCCAGGCTAAATGAGAAAGGCCACCGGGAGGGTGAAGGCTGTTGCCCAAAGGAGACGAGATTCAGAGAGCTTATACACTTCTGAAATCCTGATCAGCAATTTGCAATAAAAAATGTGTTGCCTACTGTGAATAGAAACTGGGTTGTACAATTCTAATTTATGTTTGTGTGTGTGTGTGTGTGTTTAAATGTTCCCACACAGGTGAAGAAAGGTTTGATCAAAATACCCGGATTCACAAACCTTTGTGTTATAGGCCACTACCACAGCAAAGTTCAGAGACTCAGCACTTGAAAACCATCCACATTCCAAAGTCAATGATGATGGCTCCCTTCCTACAGGTGACAGCGTTATGATATCCATCCATATATGGTTTTCACTTGTTCACGCTCATCATTAACAAATATTGAAGTGGTCACTGCTGATGGCACCTTGTTAGAAAGGGTTAAAACCTATAAGTATTTAGGGATTTGGCTTGATGAAAAATTAAATTATGAGGCGCATATTGACCATGTCCTAAAAAAGCTTAGACCAAAGCTGAGTTTTTATTTCCGTTTTAAAAAGTGTTTCCCTTTTGCAGCCAGGTTAAAGTTGGTCCAGAGTACATTTTTACCCATCTTAGACTATGG
>JASCQY010000293.1:15677190-15687535 GCA_030264315.1 Sardinella tawilis | reverse complement strand
TGTGTGTGTGTGTGTGTGTGTGTGTGTGTGTGTGTGTGTGTGTGTGTGTGTGTGTGTGTGTGTGTGTGTGGTTTAGTGCTCTGGAGGGAAAAAGCATCAGGGGCTCACATAAGAAGACAGCTTCACAGGTTCCTTTAAGAGCTGAGGGAAGAGGATCCTCTTGTCCAGTAGATAACCTTACTCTCTGTGTGTGTGTGTGTGTGTGTGTGTGTGGTTTAGTGCTCTGGAGGGAAAAAGCATCAGGGGCTCACATAAGAAGACAGCTTCACAGGTTCCTTTAAGAGCTGAGGGAAGAGGATCCTCTTGTCCAGTAGATAACCTTACTCTGTGTGTGTGTGTGTGTGTGTGTGTGTGTGTGTGTGTGTGTGTGTGTGTTTGGCAGATAACCTTACTGATAAAACAGCCATGTGTCCTCCCATAGGGGACAGCCAGGAGGACTGCAAAGAGAGAGAGAGAGATAGAAAGAAAGAGAGAGAGAGAGTGAGAGTGAGAGAGTGTGTGGATAGAACAGGATAGGAGTGGATAGTGTTTCAAAGCCCACCCGGAGATAGACCCCCCCTCACAAGGTGTGCGAGATCATCCTTGCCTCACACCTTCTCTCCTGTGCAGTCCAGTTCAGAGCCCATGGTAACCATCCGTCAGTTGTGTCCGTGGTAACAGCCTGTCAGATGACTGTTCCACCATTAGAAGCGCTAAGTCCAGGACCAAGTGTCCATTCAATACCAGATAAGACAGGCCTCCATCTTCAAGCCTCTTGAGTGTGTGTGTGTGTGTTTGTGTGTGCATGTGCGTGTGTGTGCATGCGTGTGTGTGTGTGTATGTTACTTAGGTCTAAGATCATGAAGCTCATCCTGTGTCTTTGCTCAGGAGAAATTAGAGCGTGACAAAGACAGCAGTGCTCTTGATGATGTAAGTGTGAAGCGGATGCCATAAGATTAGCATGTTTATAATAGGGAGCAGCCATTGTCCACAAACACACACACACACACACACACACACACACACACACACACAGACACACAGACATAGTGTGCTCGCCAGTCACCAGGTGAAATAGACACCTGGTCCAGTACAACACCAATGGGACATCCTGGATCCTGGACATCACACAGAGCTTCTACGGTAAGTGCAGTATTTGCAGTAAGTGAATCCCTGACCAATAATCAGTAATAGCATACTGAATTATGCATCCACTTGTGTGTGCTCTACTAGGTTAGGGCTACATGGCTGTATAAATACAAGTATGTTTATACAGTACTAATTAGCATGTTATACAGTGGGTTGGTGTAATTACAATGTAATTATGCCATAGTAAAACACAATACAACACAGTCCACAATACAACTTTGAGTGGTAAACACATACACACACACACACACACACACATATCATATTCTAGTATCGTTCTGTATTTTGTCTTCTGTTAGTTTGCTGAAACTGTGTAGTCGTATTCTGGGTGTGTTTGTGCTTCTTCGGTCTCCTCCTGTGTTAAATATTGTGTCTAAGGAGGCCCAGTCCATAGCTCAGCCTCCTGCTGAGTCTGTGTCAGTGATCTCAGAGACATTAATCTGGCTATAGATAGAGAGATATGGTCCTGAGATTCACTGCCTTTCTCAGCCACCTGGTGGCGCTCATGATCTGTACGGCATATCACAGATCTCAGATGCAACCTGCTTACCTGATGAACGCTTGATTTGTCCTGAATGTATTGGAATGTGTTGAAAGATGAAAACAATTCCAAAATGCAAACATTTTTCTCTCAACATTAGACTCTCCCGTTTCAGAAACAGAATCTTGTCTGGAGCCAAACTAGAGAGATGCATCTACAGACATCAACAAACTTTAAAACTGAAACTCAAAGTCACAGACTAACCCTTTAATTGGGCTTTGTCCACAGTGTCATTCTCCATCAGTGGTGTATTCATATAGATATGTGTTCTTGTCATCAGTGACATTCTCCATCAGTAGTGTGTTCCTGTACAATAGTCTGTGTTCTGTCATAATTCCCATTCTCTGTTAGTGGTGTATTCCTATAGATTAGTCTGTCTTCTATCAGTCCCATTCTCCGTTCTAGTAGATTATTCGGTGTTCTGTTATCATTCCCATTCTCTGTCAGTAGTGTGTTCCTATAGATTAGTCTATGTTGTGTCGTATCAGTGCCAATCGCTGTCAGTGGTGCATACTTCTCTAGACTAGACTCTCAGCTGTGGGGAGAGACATAATGATGTGCCATTGCACCATGATGCAATACCAAAAACATGACAACATGCATTGTGGGTTTTAACAATGCATTGTAGTATATCATAGGTGGTTCAAAAACTCACAAATGACAGAATTAGCATTCTATAATATATCCACTGTACTCTTCTGAAATTCATGCTCTTGTGAAAGTGTTTAACCGAGCTTTGTGGCTGTGGCTAATCACATGGTATCCTCAGGGCCACTGGGTCTGTCTGACCCTCTTACCTGTCTGATTGTGCTTGGTAGGCCTGTGTGGGTGTGTGTGTGTGCGCGTGCGTGTGTGTGTGTGTGTGTGTATCAAACTGTAAGCCCTTTGAGCACTGTGTCTGCATTACCCTCTTACCTGTCTGACTGTGCTTGGTAGGCCTGTGTGTGTGTGTGTGTGTGTGTGTGTGTGTGTGTGTGTGTGCGCATATGTGTACGGGTCACTGAGAAAAGCCTTAAACCACATATGTAGCCTAACCGAATCATGAGACCTTGTTCCCCTCCTATGTGAGACCAAAGGCAAAGGCTGCCCTGCAGTGGGTAGGGTGGATAAAGTCACTCGTTCTACACAACACACAACACACAATACATCACGCATGGCTAAGCATGGGGTGAGGTGTACTAGAGAGAGGAATCATGATGGCATTTTAAACATTGTTTTTTATAGGGAGGGAAATTATATGAAAACACAACACACAGCCTCACACGGCATGGCTCTGATTTAAATTTCAAATTTGCCAAAGACTCTTTGCCAAATAAGATCGGTTATTACTTTCTTATAAGATCCATGCGTGTATTTTCCCCCCTCGAGCCAGGAATAAAATGCAATAAAAATGAAACTTTTAATAATCACCTTTTCCCTTCCCTGGGGGTTTCCCTGGCTGGAAAACATCATATGCGCATGTGACAGTAATGCCCTGTAATTACCTTAAAGATGAATGACTTGCGTGTTTTCAGACTTATTGTTCGCATCCCACCATTTATGATATCTCTCCCCCCAAATGAAGCTTTATTTGGCTGTCGGAGGTTAATATCTGCAATAATCCCATGACGAGGGGAACAGGAAAACAAAAAACCCCTTCTGGGACTTTTCAAAACTCACATTCCTCTGGAGAGCTCTTTTTTTAAAAAAAAAAAAAAAGAAAAGAAAAGAGGAGAAAAGATGAGTAGGGGTGCGCTGATCAGTAGGCCTACGGGTGTGCTCATCAGTAGAGGTGCGCTGGTAGAGGTGTGCTCATCAGTAGGGGTGTGCTCATCAATAGAGGTGCGCTGATCAGTAGGGGTGTGCTGATCAGTAGAGGTGTGCTGATCAGTAGGCCTAGGGGTGCGCTGATCAGTGGAGGTGTGCTGATCAGTAGGCCTAGGGGTGCGCTGATCAATAGGGGTGTGCTGATCGATGATTATTCAGGGTGCGCTTATCAGTAGGGGTGTACTGTTCAGTAGGGGTGCGTTGACTCAGTGCAAGGGCCACCGACAGTGATATGATTGTGATCCCAGGTCAGTCATTATTCCCCTAATAGATTATAATCCACTAGCACACAGCATCAGATAGGCTACTGCTGGGCCAGTATATGGCCAATAAGGGCCTCTGGCCCTAGCTGACCTTTCTCAGACAGTGGTGTTACATTGATCCGTTTGGACAGGTGATTTTACATTGTAATGCGCTGCAGCACCTACTCTGTGCCACAAGAGGGGGCAAGATGGGAGGGAGACATCTCTAAGAACAAAAGAAAAGCCTGCAGGTTATTCCAGGGTAGAAGTAGTCAGTTGATGAATGATAACGAGGGGAGTTCAGCTCCGTGCTACATGCCAAATATATCTGCATTTGTGCTTTACCTCAGTCACTGTATGTGCAAATGCCAGAAGTCCATTTGAAGACCAATATTCTCCTACAGAATTAAGATGAAGGTGCAATACCCCCTTTTGACCAGTCTGACCACAAACAATCACAGCACAGTTTGTGTGGGCATCTTGATGTAATATGCATGTTACGGCCCAAGACTCCCATAGCTAAACAAAACTAATTTCATGAAGTAGGACAACCCCTCATGAGGGAGATTACTTCCCTTATCTAACGCTCCACTGAATTTGACAAACACATAGCTGGCCTATCATGTAAAAAGTGGCCATATGCCAATTTAAAGAAAATTGTAGTTATGGTGACTATGAAACAAAAGAAAAGAGAATTGTATTTTTGCATTTAGACTGTGTAACATTAAGGTAATTTGTATGTTTGTATCTTGTATGTGCACTAACAAATAAAATGTTAAAACTATTAAACTTATAAACCCTAATTGTGTTTAACAGATCATAGTGATCATTTTTCCCAACTGATCTGTATAATAATTACGCCTTTGCTGTTGCCATAACCACTTTTATTGTAACATTTGAAGTGTTATATTCTCACCTGACTACAGCCTACATTCAGACAAGTAGCTTTCATGATTACCCTACACTTAATTTTTCAGACTTTAAGCAAATTTAACAGCTCAGGTGCCCTTGGAGCACTGGCATTAAAAAAATAAATAAAAAGTCTAAAATTTGCACGCAAGGATGGAAACTGCTTCAAAAGTCAAATCTTATTTCCTGTTTCATGCAAATATGAAATGTGCCACGTTCTACATTTTACTGGGGAAAGTGTCACTGAGTAAGTATGGTTATTTATTCCAACACCTGCGTCCCCAATCAGATCCGCGAGCACCAAGAAGTTTAGGCTACTAATATTTTCGCATTCGGCGCGTCATCTTGAAAGTTGCGCGTTATCTTGAAAAGATACATTATGACACTGGAGTCACCATATGGTAAATAATGGTTTAACTTTATCTAAAAGACAACATTCTCAAATAAAAGCAAAGCTCTTAGTCTAACGGTTTAATTTGTTAAGTATGTAAATCAGTCCGTAAGTAAACCACAGCGAATAGCCTATACACTGGTTAATCATTCTGTTGTTCTCCTTCCCGTTTCCAGACGATATTGATCAACCCGTTACGTCAGTATTGATAACTTTACCAAACCAAAATCAAGTGCGATTGCCCAGTTAATCCCGGACCAGCTCAAATGCATGGATATTCATGTACTTCTAAAAACACCTCGGATTACCGCTGGTAAATATCGCTTCGTTTTCAAATACATATCCGAGCTAAGTTTGGGGACTCTTTTATTTTCATAAGATTTTTTTTCATGTGAGGCGGGAGAGCGTCAACGCTGTTTAACGAGGGGAATCCAGCCCGTATATTTATTGTAGCCGCTGAAAAAAATCTCTTCAATATCCCCCAAGATGGCCGCCGATGTGGGATCGATGTTTCAATATTGGAAGAAATTTGATCTACGGCGGCTTCAGGTTAGTATTCTCCTTTACCTTTCTGTAGTATGTGATAACGCAAATAGTATTGTACATAATCCTGTAGAGAAATATGTTTTTGGTGACTTTTTGGGACTGTAACAGGCGGTGTTGCATTGATAGTTATTAGAAATTGATCCTCTTCTGCCTTTGTTCAGTTCAATCATTGATCAGTGGTGGAGCGACCGGAGCAGCACAGGCGCTCTGTGTTCGCTGCTCTTCAGCCGGGACCAGCCGAGCCATAAGGCGTATTTTAATGCGTTTTAGGACGTTTTTCTCCACTTTTGGGGTGCTTGATAGGAAACGGAAACTTTTAATGCCTTCCTGAATCAGGGCCTTTGGACTTAACTTTTTGCCAGCGTAATGTTTTATTCCATTCCCCACACGATGACGCGCGATTTGAGAACAAGTGCGGTTTGTACGTGATGCATTCGGGATATGTTATCATATTTACTTGTGTTTAAAATTGACATTGCAGTTGGAATAGCTGATTGGATCGTTCCGAACACTTTTATCGCTTGCGTATTTTTTTGAAAGATCACATTTGAAAGTTGTCGTACAGCCTAGGTTGCTAAGCTAGCCTAATTCTATACGTATGTTTGTAATTCAACATTATTTAGGTTATTTGGAGCGATAGCCTTTGAAGATACTCTTTCGTCCTGCAAAATAGTAAAGACAGGGCTATGCATATCCGAAAATATAGATTGTTATTGCCATTGAGGCTGCTCAACATCTGTCGTGATCTTGAACCTGATCTTGATTAATTAGATTCTCTACGTTTACGTGTATTAGACGTTGTTGACTATTGAGTATTAGTCTATGGAGTATTTTTGCAGATAAAGGCTAGAATGTGACGAAATGCAATTAGACAAATCCTTTGCGTAAAAGGCGAATTCGCTATTACATTTTACCAGAGGGAAATTGCAGTAGGCTACTTTGGCGAATAAGAAATAAATGGACCAACTTTTATGCTTAGGCACATTTATGCCGCTGAAAATGAAGACTAAGTATTGATCACTGATCAGCGTTCTTTCAGTGTAACAATAATGGCAATTTTTCCGAGCATCACTTTTCTTAATACAGTAGCATTTCTACTGTTCGCAACTATTGCCATTGCCCCCGCGTTTATCGCTGTGTGGCACCTTGCAAAACACAAGCGGTTTTGTTTTGCCTTCCTGTCTGTGCTCCAGCCGCATTGTGAGCAGTTCTCGGGCAAGGACTGTGTAATTGCATTCCCTGCTAATGTTTGTAAATCAGGGCCGGCCGGCGCAAGGGCACAGTCGCAGCCGTATGATTGATGTTCTGTAACATGAGAAATGACAAGAGCATGCCAAGCCAGGTCCCGCGGAAAAAGGCTACCGAGGAGGAATCAGATCTGTTCAGGGTTGTGTGTGCGTGTCTTTCTCTCTCTCGGTGTGTGTGGCCGATTGTTATTCAAGCCTCCGAACGCCTTGCTACTCATGTAGTCTTGGATGCATCCGTCGCCGAGGGGAGAGCTCCGCCGGCTCCATTCACATTTCCACAGAAATGAAATAGAAAGAGACAGCAAGCGTCCTTGTTACGGCGTCGTTACGTTGACGTTATCCGGGGTCGAATCCGTCCGCTTCCGATAAAGCATTAACACTTATGTCATGACACTGAACGACAAAACCCGCATACTTTAATGCTAACCGGAGAAAAGGCGCAGAAAATAGCCACACATTTTCCATCGGTTATCCTACAAAATGATAACTAAAATAGGAGAAAACCACTCAATGACATTGTTTAGATTAAGGCACTGAACAATGTATCATCACGGGCCTGTTTTTTTTTAGTGTAGACTACTAAAGCATTCTATTTGTGAAGTTTTGAGATCACAAACCTGAAGTGTCTTTTGCTAAGAATAAATGAGTGTTTTCAGAGCTGTTTTGTGTTGGGGTTGTGGTGATGGTTGTTGTTTCATGTAGTATAACCTCTTCAAATAGATCCCCTTTGGACATAATTCTCACATTGCATTGATTGATTTCATGTTGTTGCATTTTTCCTCTTTGTTGTTAAAACTTCAGAATCAGCAACACCTTTTTTGTGATGTCTCTCTTGGGTGGCTAGCCTACTCCAAGCTCAAATAAACAAACACAAGTGGAGTTGAGCTCTCAGTCCACAGAAAATCCTTCATAAATCAACTGGCTCTGAAGGACAGCTTGGCCCCCCCTGTAGTCCTCCTTCTCCCTGATTTGTGTTTTATCTTAATAAACGCCAAATGGTTATCAATACAAGCACACTGCCAACATTATCACCATGAGCTGAAACCAGTGTGAGCATTTAGCGCCTCACTTAATTCAAATTAAGCTAATTAAGGGGTATTCGGTGCTGTTTTAATAAATTGGCATTTGGATGAATTTCTCAGCACCTAAGCTATCTTTCCACTGATGGCCACCTGCTGTAATGTGCTTAGAAAAAAAAAAAAACGCAGTTGAGATTCCGTGTTTTGATAAATAAAGTAGGCCTATGTTTGTATGTTCCTTTTGTTAAAAGGAGACATTTTGAAGATGAATTTTAAAGAAAAACCATGCGTGTAAAGGTGTGTGTGAGTGTGCGTGTGTTACTGTGTGATTGGCGATTGTGTGATTTGCTCCAGTCCTCAGCGCCTGTGTGTTAAAGTGTGTGTGTGTGTGTTACTCCTTATTAATTCCTGTCCTCAGTGCCTGTGTGTTAGTGTGTGTGTGTGTGTGTGTGTGTGTGTGTGTCCTTATTGCTTCCACTTCCAGTCTTCAGTGCCTGAGTTCCTTTATCCTTTTTATTGGTTTGGAGTCCAAATGTGTCCATATCCGGAGTGATTAACTCGGAGTTTTACGCTGTGTCTTATGTTAGACAGCAGGCCATTTTTGTGTGCTTGTTGTACAGTATTTAAATTCCCATCACCTTGTGAGATGCTGCAGACCTTTGCACAAGTCTCCCAGGTGGTCGGTTAAATGTTAAATGGAAGCGAAAAGCGCCCTTGTATTCTCTTGGTGTCACATTTAAGTATCGTAATGAGCGGGTAATTGTTTTGACTGCATTTTCATTCAGAGCCATTAGGAATATTCATTGGATTTTGCATATGGCCCGCAACCTCCCTTTTTTTGTTAATGTATGCCCTTTGGAATTAGCCAAGACCGGCTAATTACTATAAAAGCCTCCGCGCTGTCTGTCACCGGCAGCCAGATTTGTGCCTCTGTCACACCCGTACTGCCGTGGGCATCTGAAAAGCAGGCACACACACACAGAGACACACACACACACGTGCATGCATACACACATACACATACACAGACACACACACACACACACACACGCACACACACTCAGATGCATTTTTTCACAGACATTTCTTCCTTATAAAAAATAGACATGCACACACTCTTTGTTTCTTTCAGACAAATGTTCATGCACACTCTTTGTCTGTCATTTCTCAGTTTCACACACACATACACACTCAAACACACACATACAGTACATACAGACACACACACACACACACAAACTCTGTAATTTTACTGAGAAGGTCTGTGGCCATAATAGGCCGTCACGGCTTTGGTAAGGCACTGGCTGAGAAGTCTGTTTTGAAGCTGAACATACTCAGATACACACATACAGACACACACACACACACACACACACACACACACACACTCACACACACACACACAGAGACAGCAGTGACCTCTAGGGATGGGCTTGTGCAAAGCTGCCGGACAGCCCAGGCAAGGAGCCGCACTGTGCCGCGCTGTACCGAGCCGGGAGCCTTGTAAACAAGCCTGCTTATTAAAAACTGATTCACTGGATAACCCCTAGCACACACACACTCACACACACACACACACACACACACACACACACACATATACACTGCTGCTCATACAATGGTCCAGAATAATTCCTTAAACACAGGCCTGTGGTGCCACTAAGGAGGAATACCTTTCATTCTGTACGATATCTGTCCACAGCGTGCATGTGTCTGTTTGGTTCATTCTCTCTCTCTTTCTTTTCTCTCTCTCTTTTCCTGTCTATTCTTTCTTTTCCATGGCAAGAAATTTTTAAAAAGACTTATTAGATGATAAGATTGAGAAAAGTCCCCTCTTTCTCTCTCTCTCTCTCTCTCTCTCTCTCTCTCTCTCTCTCTCTCTCTCTCTTATTATATGTCTGCCTCTTGTTCGCCATCCTATGGCTGTTAATTCCATGCACACTTAGTAAAACCGCTCTCTTTTTCTTTTCTCTCTCTCTCTCTCTCTCTCTCTCTCTCTCTCTGCTATCGCTCCTAATTCTATACACACTGTGCTCAGCTGATCTCCGGCCAGCAGACTGGTGATGTTGCCTGTGAACTTGTGCAGCTGGTGACCCCTATAGATTAGTCTGCACCCTCAGGCTGAGGTCACTCTCCCTTAATGACCCCTGACCCTACACACACACACACAGTCACACTCACACACGCACAGGAGCAGCTGGGGTGTGAGGCGTGCGAGGTGTGATGTGTGCGTATAGGTTGGGTGATTTATGGCTCTCTTTTGTGTGTATGTGTGTGAGTGTGTGTGTGTGTGTATGTGTGTATGTGTGTAGTGGTCACTGAGAAAAGCCCAGTGTGTAGCATCTGCCATTGTCAGGTGGTGCCACCCCCGCCTCCCCACCACCACAAGTAATCTTTTTTTTCTTTCGTCTCCCTTACATCATCTTGTCCACATCACTGCTGCTCTCTCTCTCTCTCTCTCTCTCTCTCTCTCTCTCTCTCTCTCTCACACACACACACACACACACACACACACA
>JASCQY010000293.1:15610490-15622990 GCA_030264315.1 Sardinella tawilis | reverse complement strand
TCTATGTTTGTCTTTGTGTGTGTGTGTGTCTGTCTATCTGTCTGTCTGTGTGTTTATATGTGTGTGTTGTTTTTGTGATTGTATGTCTGCATACATTGGACTAGTTGTTGAGTTTTACAGCGGTGTTAAATCATCAAGTGATGTGTGTGCCGTGTGCATAAGTTGTTTTTCTCTCTGGGAAGAGTTTGCATGTAGCCAGAGGACATACTGTAAAGCAGATAATAGGCAGATGAGACAAGAGTCTCTTGTTCAGGCCAGATTATCTTTATCGTCTCTCTCTTTCTCTCTTTCTCTCTTTCTCTCTCTCTCTCTCTCTCTCTCTCTCTCTCTCTCTCTCTGTGCAAACCCATGAGCACCTCAGGAGGATGCTTTGCATAGAGATAAAGCTCTAGAGCAGCGGGCTTTAGATATTCTATGACATCATTATTACTATGGATACTCTATGACGTCATTAATACTATGGATGCATTATGACTTCATTATTACTATGGATACTTTATGATATCATTAATACTATGGATACATTATGACTTCATTAGATGCTATGGACTCTCTATGACTTTTTTATTATTACATAGTATGGACACACTGTGTGACTTCATTATTACTATGGATATACTCTATGACTACATTAGAGGCTATGGACAGGCTATGACTTCATGCTTACTATGGACACTCTCAATGACTTCATTAGAGGCTAAAGCAGGACACTGAATGACTTCATAAGGGGCTATAAACACTCTATGACTTCATTATTACTATGGATACTGACTTCATAAGGGGCTATGGACACTCTACAACTCTATAACTATACTATGGATACTCTATGACTTCATTAGGGGCTAAGGCAGGACACTATGACTTCATTAGAGTCTCTGGACACTGTTCATAAGAGGCTATGAACTCAGATCAATGACTGTATACAGTCATAGACTCAGACATATGGATATAGATGACATCATAAGGGGCTGAAACAGGAGACACTGGGAATGGCTCTTTCTCAGTCACATCCACATTTACCCCCTCTCTTCTTTTTATGCACTACTGGCGAAGGAACCTCACATTTCACTGCATTTTTTACAGTAGTAACTATATGCATGTGACAAATAAACCTCCTTGTATCCTTGTATCCTTGAAAGGGGTTGTCATGCCAAAAGCCAAAGGTCAAAGTTCATTGTTTACTTTCTCACAGTGCCCTCGCTAACCAGTATGTGTGCGTGTGTGTGTGTGTGTGTCACTCTGCAGCCTACCTGAAGCGCCGGTATGGTCTGCTAAGCCCGGGTTCAGACAGTGACTCCCCAGGCACACGCTCAGACTGTGTGAGCCCCGGACTGGGGGCCCTGGACCTGTGCCCGTTTACCCAGCAGGCCAAGAAGCCACGCGTGGTGCTGGCCGCCGAGGAGAAGGAGGCCCTCCGTAAGGCCTACCTCCAGGAACCCTATCCCTCCCAGCACACCATCGAGATGCTCGCCTCCCAGCTCAACCTCAAAACCAACACCGTCATCAACTGGTTCCACAACTACAGGTCTCTACAGATCTATCTATCTAAATGTCCTATCTATCTATCTATCTATCTATCTATCTATCTATCTATCTATCTATCTATCTATCTATCTGCAGATGTTTACTGGAGATTTTTTTAGTGGGGTTACATGATAAAATGTTAAACATTAAGGCCTAATATTTAAAAAGTAATTAAAAAAACTGTGTAATTGATCAGTTCCAAGAAGTACTATTACTACTACTATTCTATCCATCCATCCATCCATCTATCTATGTATCTGTCTGTCTGTCTACGTCTCTAACCTAATCTGTTTTATTTATTTATATCCAGATAACGCTTGTGTTAAACATAACAAGGGTAGATATTAATGGCTGACTCTATGTGTGTGTGTGTGTGTGTCCCAGCAGGTCCCGGATGCGTCGTGAGGTCCTGATGGAGGGTCCTCAGGACAACGACACGGACGCCGAGCCCACACCCTACTCGCCCCTGCCATCCCGCAGCCCTGTTTCCGACGGCGACGACAAGAAGCTGCCGCCCCACATCCGCCCACTTAGCGCCTCCCTCCGCCACCTTCCCATCCCCATCAAGCAGGAAGCTAGAGACCCCGAGCTGGAGGCTCCAGGAGAGGGGGACGCCATTAGCCGGCAGCCCAGGATCAGGCACTTCCCGCTGGGCTTGCCCTTCCAGTCACTCAAGGCAGAGCGCGAGGAGCTACCGCTATCGCTAACTGGAGCTCCACATCGCCCCCATAGCGCCAGGGAGGATGAGGCCAGCGGCAGCCAGGTTCAGGGCCTCTTTTCTGGGTCTCTGGGCTCAGATGGCCCTCAGAGGTCTGGTGTGACCCAACAAGAAGGTGGGGAGGACCCCGAAAAGTCTCCCGTGGACCCTGTCAGCTTCAAGGCCACGTCCGAACCGTGTCGCAGCAGCCTGGAGGTGTCACTCAACTCGCCCTCTGCCGCCTCGTCCCCCGGGCTCATGCTCTCGGTCTCTCCTGTCCCCTCGTCCTCTGCCCCCATCTCTCCATCCCTCCCCCCAACGGGGGGCACAGACCCCCCCTCCGCAGCCGGCTACAGCCTGGACTCCCCCGCCCCGCACAACCCCAAACTCAGCAAGAACACGCAGAGGCGCAATGAGAAGATGGCCAACCTCAACAACATCATCCACCGGCTAGAGAGGGCTGCCAACCGCGAGGAGAGTTTGGAGTGGGAGTTCTAGAATAGAACCCTCCTATCTCTCTCTCTCTCTCTCTCTCTCTCTCTCTCTCTGTCTCTGTGTTTGTATGTGTGTCAGAACCCTTGCACTTGTTCATCCCCTGAACACTCTAAAAGAGAACCTTCTAGAGTCACCTCAAGACTCTGAAAAAGAATCGTCTTGAGTCAAGCTCAAGATTCTAAAAAAAAGAACCTTCTGGAGTCACCTCAAGACTCTTAAAGAGAACCTTGTGGAATTTCCCCTCAAGGCTCTAAAAGAGAACTTCCCAGAGTCACCTCAAGATTCTGAAAGACAACCTTCTGCAGTCACCCCAAGGTTCTGAAAGAGAACCTTCTGCAATCCCTCCAAGATTCTGCTGGAGAACTTTTCGGAGGCTCTAGAAGAAGCCCCAACCCCAACCTGGACCACACGGTCCTCTGCACTGACCGGTCCCTCAAAGGGAACCCCAACCTACAACACTTAACACTGATTATACGTTATTCTGGATACATACCTACTCACACATTCACACACACATTCACACACGCATGTACATACAGATGCACACACACACATATACACTCACGCATAATATATTTCTAAACGTCTTTTAGGTATTTTGATAAAGCATCCTACTTTGAATCTTCTGTATCAGCACATGCTGTTGTGTTTTAATGAAGAGAGGCAAAGAGGTCAGGAGGAACTCTGAGTTGAAGACTTGCAGCTATCGTGTCATGGACACTGAAGTCCTGTAGATTGCCACTGGGTGAGATTATTGAAAAAAAAAAAAGGCCACTGTCTTAAGCCATTTCAAAAAGCACTATACTTATTTAAAATATGACACTGACCAAAATTTGCTACTTTTTGAATAGCAATTTTTCAGATTTTGTCTGTAAGACGGGACAGAAAAAAGATGCGCAACTTATGAAGAAAAAAAAAAAAAACACATGATACATGATCTGACTAAGGGATAGTCCTGAAAAGACTCTAAAATAGTGAACACATCGTATGTACTTAGTTTCTTGGTGATATGTTTTGGAACATTTGTTACACAGACGTATAATGTGTGGTTGTCCGTGTTGTAGAACTGTCTGCAATAGCCTTCTCCGAACAAGATGTAGCATGGAACCAAACGTACCCTCCTCTCCTCCTCCTCTCCCTAGTTAGTCACATGTGATATACCTGAGC
The DNA here is from genome assembly GCA_030264315.1 of Sardinella tawilis. Taxonomy (NCBI): domain Eukaryota; kingdom Metazoa; phylum Chordata; class Actinopteri; order Clupeiformes; family Clupeidae; genus Sardinella; species Sardinella tawilis. The sequence goes on along the minus strand of JASCQY010000293.1, from coordinate 15,619,107 downwards.
TTAAAAAAAGAGAAAAAAAGTTGAAAAATCTGCAAAAAATACGAAGAAACGGAAATGTTTAAACCTTGTTAATTGTAGGATATTTTAGTGAACACGTTCTTTCTTTCTATCCTTCCTTTCCTTTTAATAATACTTAGAGGTTTACATAGGGGCTGTGGGCATGAGTGTGTGTATGATAGAGAGTGTGTGTGTGTGTGTGTGTGTGCGCGTGCGTGTGTGTGTGTGTGTCTGTTTGGGGATGTGCGTGCCCAACAGTATGGTGAGGCTTTCACTACACCTGAGCACCGTTTACTCGTCCTCAATTATTCATTCCGGCGTGTTACCTCGTCTCCCCTACGAGGCCCGGGCCTCTTCCCCTAGGTGGCGGCAGCCATTACCTCTCCTCCTCTGTATGCACATCACAGCCTCCAGCGCTCCCTCCCTCCTTCCTTCCCTCCTTCCCTCTCGCTGGGTCTCCTAACCTTCACCCCTCCTCCAGGACTCCAAGCCCACTCCTCTGCACTCGGCCCCCAGCGCAGCATCAATAATGGAGGATGCGTCTCCAGCACGCCTCCCCGCAGGCCCAAAGATCAACCGCTGGACAAGCCCCCCGGGCGGTGTGAGCATGCAACTCGTACATTTGGTGGGGATTTTTAGACCCAAACCATCCTTCCTCAATGGATTAGAACTTCACATACACACCTATCAGCACACAAACACACACACACACACACACACACACAGCATAGAGAGAAGTCTTTGGTCTCTTGCATGGTAGTGTGTATGGCTGTGTGTGTATCTGTTCACTCTTGACCCTTCTTACAGCTGCCATTTGCAGAAATTAGAGAGCCACTGATTTCATGATTTCACAGCACTTTGGGCCCAGAGCTACTACTGCCCTGGTCCCCCGACACACACAGACACACACACACACACACACACACACATATGAATACACTGGTTCGGCCCTGAGTGACACAGATCCTCCCACTCAAATGCTGTGTGAAGTTTAAACCTGAGAAGATCTATGCTGGGAAGATCTATGCGGTTAAAGCTGAGGATGATGCTGAGGATATTGTATATGCTTTTTGAAACTTAAACCTGAGAAGGCCTAAGCTGTAAGAGGTTTAAACCTGAGGAGATGTACAGGAAGACTCTTCTGAGATGGTGTATGAAGGTTAGACCTGAGGAAATCTGTGATGTAAGAAGTCTAAACTTGAGGAGATCTAAGATGTATGAACTTTAATCCTGAGGAAGATCTAAGCTGTGTGAAGTTTACATATGAGGAGATCTAAGCAGCATGAAGTGTACACCTGAGATCTATGCTGTATGAAGTTTAAACCGGAGGAGATCTAAGCTGTTTGAAGTTTAAATCTGAGGAGATCTAAGCTGTATGAAGTTTAAACCTGAGGAGGTCTATGCTCTAAGGTTAAACTTGAGGAGAAGTAAGCTGTATGAATTTTAAACCTTGAGAGATCTATGCTGTAAGATTAAACCTGAGGTTTCTAAATCTGAGTGGTGCCCAGATTCAGGTGTCCTGAAATAATAGTCAAAGTAGGGGAGGAGGGTTTGTGACTATTTTAAATTCACGTCAACATTTCAACACACATTTGGTCAAAGGCCCAAAGAAGTAGCACTTAATTACTATGATTTGGCATCATTTTCATCATCCCCTTCCTATCCATACTGACCACTGACCATTATCTTAGCCCATGGTCAAAGCCTACAGAACCATGCCTTCATAAGAGGGATCGAATTGCTCGACTGAAACTGCAGGACCAAACATGAGAAGAGTTGAAGTAAATAGACAGAGGTTTCCGCCATGCATGAACCATATCTTAATGGCAGGCATGTTCTGCTCTTAGCTAGTATTGTCACTGAACTGAATTAATCTGGGAAGGTTGCCAGGGTGATTTGCTGCTGGCCGCCACGAATACGTTGTTGTTGTTTGTTTGTTTTTATTTGTATTTTGTCATACTGGCATTTCTACTACTTGTGTGTCTCTTCCGTTTTATACTCGGGTTAACAAGATTTATAGATCTACAATACCTCGTGAGAGAACTACGCCGAGAGCAGCTGACTTGTGTTGGGATCCGGCTTAGTTCTGGCCCATCTCTGGCTTGGGTCTGACCCAGCTTCGCCCAACATCCGGTTCAAACCAGGTCATGTCCTTCCCGGTCAGCTGCTGTTAGCATACTTACAGCACTTATCCTGGCGTAATCAAGCTGATTTGGAGAAAATTTAACTTTAGTGTTCCACAAGTCTTTGCCTTTTGATGTATTGTAAAAGGTGGTAGTACAAACTTGCACTTGTTTTAATAGTACAATACAAAGGATTGGAATTATATATGTATAGTTATATGAATATTACACATTTACTGAAAATAATAATAATAATAATGATACTATCTTAGGTTCTTGACACTTGTGTGCTGATTATTGAAATAGAGTGTACAGATATATTAACCAAACTCACAAGCCAGTTGAGGTCTGTCAGGCTTGCCCACCTTCTAGAACTTCTCTCAGGGTAGTCTTGCTTCGAAGCTTTACTGAACCGGTCAGGGTGCATCACTGGTAAAGTTTGTCAAAACATAAACACCATGGGAGTCTCTCTGAGCTGCCACTTCTTCGTCTGCAGCTCAGACTTACTGGTCATTCGCTCATTCGTACAAGTACTTCTCAGTGATCATGTAAGTCAATGGAATACTGCATTTTGTGAGCATTGGATGACTCTGTCTTTGTTTCTATGATTGAATTCCAAATGGTCTTGAATAGTGCACAGGATAAAAAAGGAGGTCGGGAAGTATACCCTATATACAGATTAACCAAGTATGCTTTTGTGACCACTAAGCCATGACCACTATTATTCCCAGTGCGGTACACCTCCACATCGGAGAATTATGAGATTGTTGTTGTTTATATCAAAAACACTGATGGCACTGCCAAGCGTGGCTTGAATAACAGAAGAACAATTTTAGATGTGTATTATACCTTTGAAGAGAAAAAAAACACTGTTGTGAATCCACAGAAATTTCTGGAAAATGTTGCATTCACACTTAGGCACAGATATGTGTGTATGTAGGATATATTTCTTTAACCGTTAGGAGCGGGGGTCAAGTATTTATCCAAACAACAAACTTTTTATTTGTTTGTTTGATTGATTGTTGGTTCGTTTGTTTGTTCTTTTCCTCAACAGACATGATTAAACAAAATAAACTGTCTCCAAGACAATGTAAATGAGAAGAGATGTGCTAATTTCACCATGAGGTTCCTCTTCCACTGCACTGCACTGCACTCACCTCACTGGATTTCTGTGCTATGAGGAAGTCCTCCCACCACATGACTCTTTCACTGTTTCTCACTCATTCACTGCTTGTGTTAGTGATATTTGTGACATTCATTTTTATTCAAGTCAGTGGTCCTCAATAAAGTTTTTTTTTCTCTTATGTCCTGTAGCCTTGTTTATTTGTTTGTAAGTTTACAACTTACAACATGACTTTGAACAAGAATTTATCTGCCCTCTCGCAGATCTCGCAGAATCTCTAAGATCTCTGACTTCTTATCATTCTTCTGGAATTCTTTGCATATCTCAGATGTGGGTGAGATATGTGGCAAAAGAGACCACTGCTCTGATGTGCTCAGGATTCAGGATCGATGGATCGAACAGCTGAAAGGGTGTTCTTATGTTGTGGTCACATCTTACTGCTTCTTTCGATCTGCCCGGTTCCTATTAGCCTGGCAAACACCAGCCTAAATCTCAAGTGAGATTTAGTCTGGGGACCACTTATACATTCAAGTTTCGTTTGTCCAAAAGTTTGCGCATCGTCTTGCCATCTCTCCCCGTAGTGTGATTGGTTCCCAAATTCATGCAAAAATTTCGGCCATGGTCTCCAGGCTGCCGTGCAGTTCGGAACGAGCGCGCAAGGCAGCATGGGTATTCCCAGGCTAGGTTCCTATGTCAACACACACACACACACACACACACGCACACACACATAATATATATTTATTTTTATTTTATTTTTCTCATATAAATATAAATGTACTGTGGTTTGATCATTAAAATGACCGAAATGTTGAAATCTGTAAACTTTTAATGATGAATTCAAGATTTCTCTTTCAGTGTCCCACTTCTTAGAACAGATAATAGTACGGAGCCCTGCTAGGGTCATGGTGGTGAATATTTCTGAACCGCACTTTTGCGTTCCCTTGCAATACTTTTGCGTTCCCTCGCAATAGTTTTGCATTCCCTCGCAATACTTTTGCGTTCCCTCGCAATACTTTTGCGAGGGAACGCAAAAGCAAAACTATTGCGTTCCCTCGCAAAAGTATTTGCGAGGGAACGCAAAAGTATTGCGAGGGAACGCAATAGTTTTGCGAGGGAACGCAAAACTATTGCGAGGGAACGCAAAACAAAAAAAATCCCCATCATGACTCTAGCAGGGCTCCGTAGCCTATAATACGCCTAAATAGCCTACATAAAATCACTTGGCCTAAACCTCTGCTCTTAGCCCACAGTTAAAGTTCAAAGTTCAACTTATTTGATAGTAGTAGAAATAGGCCACAGCTAGGCATGTAATTGCATGAACAGAAGAAACATTCCTTTAATTGAATAACTTGGTGAAAATGATTAGGCTATAAGCCCCAAGTCTACTCTCTTATTTAGGCTATTTGAGACATGGCTAGGCCTATTTGAATTTACCTCGTGTTCCTTTCTCATGTCATAGACCTATCATGTCATGTCATATCAGATACGGTCCTTCAATAAATTCTCAATTTTACTGAAGGGACATTTCCATAATATAATATTCAAATACCTACCCTTCCCCCATCAAGAAGCAGACACTAAACGTGGTTACGCAACAGCCTGTCATTACGTGACTACGTCACATGCACAGTCTGGTGGAAACGCGGCGATGACGGTCAGAGTCTACAGTGGGACGGGCTAAGACTGCAAATGGATCTGAATATCTGTTTTTGTCGATTATTTACAGTTTATTTATATCCGGATGCAAGGATACACCATCAACTACATGTTCATTCGTTTCTAAAGCTTCTCGTAAGGTTAGTGTGCGTGCTTGGTTCTTGCTCTGCTCTGTTGGCTCTGCTCGGGCCTGTGCTCCTCCGGGGTCCGCCCTCTATCGCATAACAACAACAAAAACACAACCTACTCCGCTAGCCCGTCAGTTAGCCGTAGCATCCGAAAAGGCCCGCTCAAGAGAGAAGCTGGAAGAACTGGGAAAGGAGGAAGGTACCGACACCTACCGACAAACACTACTGTTATTCTCATAAGGTAGTGCTGGAGGTTTACTCTCACGATAGATACCACGGCCTCTTAATGTATCTCTTGCAAATGAACAGTAATGCTACGAGATTGCACTGTTAAACCGTTAGCTGGTGTTAGCAAGCTAACTGGAAACGCTAAATAGTTTTTATTAGCGTTAACACCGTGCTACGATAGTGTTGACAGCTATCGCGGAGTCAGCATCGAAAGGTTCAAAACATACCATAGCAGAAATGTTAGGAAGTAAATGTCTGATCCCATCTGTCTGGGTAGTTTTAGAGTGGTTGTTAAGGTTATGATTAAGGAAAATGTTTTGGCATGAGTGATATGGTATTCGTATGTGCCCTAGCTAATCAGATAAGTTATCCGGTTGGCTTGCATAGTCGCCCAGTCAGCTGGCAAGGATCTGCTAGCTAACATTAGCTGGTTAGCTATCGTGTTAGCTCTCTGGATATAGTTGTATGAATGAAATGATCGATACTTGCTGTTCAGACAGACTACACTCCCGTAACTGGTTTTGATGACGTTCCAAACAGTGATATCTGTTAGCAGTGCAGTTGAGAAATTCTGCTCAAGCCACTAACTATACTTAGCTTAGTGTTTTCGCTTGTTTGATAGCAGGGAGTGCAAGCAGAGCCAACTTGTAAACATTAGCTACCCAATGGCCTGCTATTCGATCGGAACTTGAATGCGTGTAACAGAAATTAAGTATACATACACTCTTCATGTTTGTTATCGCTGTTTTGCTGCTTAGAGTGCAGTTAATATCGAACGGTCAAATACCTATAGCTATTCCGATGTAGACAGACACAGAAACATTTGCTGTAGCCATCTCTCCTCAATGCGCAATGTAAACAGAGGATGCACTGCATCCCAAACCCTTCATGCACTAAAAGAGCTAGTAACGATGGAACAAGTTTGCCGAACTAAAAGACAAGCATGATTGTTCTGTTTCTGAAAATTGCACCCCCGATTTACTGTTTGCAGTGCATGTATTCCTCTGTGGTTTTGTTGCAACAGCCCGAAATGTTAGTCACAAGGACAGCATTCAGCTCCTTCTAAGTTCGAATTCACCAGTGTGGTTATTCCAGAGCAGTACATACTTGTCACAGTGGAAGAGGCCACATAAGGTAACCTTATTTGCAGGGAAGGCAGGCATGGGTGCACCCATGCAGACACACACTATTGAAATGCTCTTGGATTGAGCCAGGAGATGAGAGTGGAGGGACTGCTGGCCGTTTGTCTGGTATGTTGTTTTTAGGTCTGGGTTTCAGAGGCCAGTTTTGGCAGGCAGGCAGGCCAGGCAGGTCTGAGGTCTGAGGCAGGGAGCTACAGACTGACCTTCTGTCATTGTGAGGGCGATACCTGAGCACCAAGGCCCACTGGATGCCTTCCACTTGTTCTCAAACCAAGTCATTGCTCCCACTGAAAACCCAGTGTTTTGGAGAAAGTCTATCTGCCCGTCCACACACAGAGAGCTCTGTTTTTGTTTGTTTGCTTTTTTTTTTTTTTTTTTGATTATTTGTTTGTTTTGCCGTTGCCAACATCAGACTCATCAGGGTGAACAGAGCCTTATTTGTCATGATCACCCAGCACCATCCTCTGACCTGTAACACAATATGTACTGCAGATATTTCCAGCTATTTTCAGTCACAGGGGTATTTTCATGTTTGTGGTTCAGTGACAAAGCAGGGTAGGTTAGCTCAGTGGTAATGCTCTGAATAGAAGCGCAGATGGTGTTATTCTGTTGGCAAACCAAGACTATATGGCCCTTCTATTAGAGGTTTACCATTTGCAGTGCTCTGAAGTTACTTGCTCAGGTTTGCCATCGCACCACAATCTTATAATCTGAGAATCTTGGTCTGATGGGCCGAAATGTTTGCCTGTAGAATGTAGAGGTCTACCACTTGCAGTACTCTGAAGTTACTAGCTTAGGTTTGACAGCGTACCACAATCTTGGAATCTCAGTGTGAAGGGCCGGAACGGATGGCTGTAGTGTATAGAGGTTTACCACTTGCAATACTCTGAAGTTACAGGTTTGTCAGTACCACAATCCTGGAATCTCTGTGTGACAGGCCAGGATCGATGTCTCTAGCGTGGCATTGGCTCGTCTGGCATTAGGGGAGCTGATGAAGTGTTAAGATACTTAACCTGGTGCCAGCGTGCTGGGATGGGCCTGTGTGTGCACACTGGAGCATCCGGTCACGAGTTCTTCTCTGATAAACAAACACACACACACACACACACACACACACACACAGAAGTGCATGCGCTTGGGTGCGAGTTCCAGATATGCCTTATCAGTTGCCAGCAGAAGACACCAGCCTGTTGCGCTGTGTGTGTGTGTGTGTGTGTGTGTGTGTGTCTATGTGAGAGTGATGATGATGGTGCAACGGCTGGGCTGCTGTGTGTGTGTGTGTGTGTGTGTGTGTGTGTCTATGTGAGAGTGATGGTGATGGTGCAATGGCTGGGCTGCAGTGTGTGCAGTATGTGGATGCTGCAGGTTGTGCATCTCAAATGCGTGCATCTTACAAGGAAGTCATGCCACTGCTCTCTGCTGCTCCTCAACCGCGCCCTCCAAAGACATGGAATCTTTAGGAGGTTAACAGCTTTAGGAGGCCCCCTCTCCCTCCTCTCTCTTTTCCTCTTTCCCTTGCTCTCTGTCTCTCTTTTTCTCTCTCCCTCTCTTTCTCTCGTCTCCCTCTAGGGCGAGATGAAGGCCTTTCCTGAAGGCTTTTCTCTATTAAATGGATCTGCTTGGTCAAAGGGACTGACAAGGTTGATGAGTTGTTTGAGTGTCACTCTTCACACACACACACACACACACACACACACACTTCTTCTCTCATACAAACTCACACTCTTTCACACGAAGACAGGAGGAGGAGGTGGTCGGCTCCGAGGGAGAGCGAGAGAAAGAGAGAGAGAATGAGGAAGCAAGAGAGTGAGAGAGTGAGGCGTGACAGACATGAGGAAGTCCACTGGTGGCAGATCTGATCTACTGGGCAGCGCTGCTTATCCAATTCTCTGTCTGCCCAGCAGTACCATCTGATATGCCACTGATGCTTGGCACCATCGAGCCCTCATACCCAGCTGTCAGTCATTCATGACCACATTGCATTGTCTGCCATTTGGTATCCAGGCACATTCTTCTCAATCCTAGAAGCACGGAGGGTCACGGTAGTCAATGAAGCTGAGTCGCCTTTGCTTGGCTTGGAACTTTCTCTGGCTCTGTGTTAGCTGATGACTGTGCAGTTTCACCCCTCTGCTACTAACCCCCTCAGGTGTGTGTGTGTGTGTGTGTGTGTGTGTGTGTGTGTGTGTGTGTGTGTGTGTGTGTGTGTGTGTGTGTGTG
>JASCQY010000293.1:15584219-15591719 GCA_030264315.1 Sardinella tawilis | reverse complement strand
CGAAGCGCCCTGAGGTCCTTGTCTTTGGCAACCAGTCTGTTTCCTGTTCTAAGATGTTGGGCAGAATAAAAGTCTAAACTAGACCCATGCATGTGTCCAGTGCCAGTTTAGGACTGAGAGGGAGAGCGAGGCACCTAAACTAGATCCATGTGTATCTCGGGACTCTTTAGGACTGAGGGAGCGAGGCAGGAACCTAGACTAGATCCATATGCGTCTCGGGACCCTCTCTCTCAGTCCTAAAGAGAGGCACCTGAACTAGATCCATGTTTAGGACAGAGGGGTGGGTGGGGGTTGAAGTGAAGTGAGCTGCCCTCCAAGTAGTCTTTTATTCATTAGATAATAAAGGTGATAATCCCAGTGCCCCCTGTAGCACTGGTCCTAGCCCTAAGCCCTAAGCCCTGGACCCTCACGAGTAGACTTGATGACTGACCCATTCTTGCCAGTTAAAGTCTTCAGGGCTTAGAGTGAAAGAAGACTCTAGAATTCAGCCTCTTTAACAGGCAAAGGGTCCAGTTGGTGACTTTGACTGTCGGTACTTCAGATGCATAAGATCACCAGGTTGCTTAGAGGCATAAGGTGAACTTTTGGACGCTTCGCTTGGCCCAGTCAGGTCAGAACCGTGACCCAGGGAGACCCTTACTCCTGCAGGGGTGCATCTGACCCAGTATGACCTTGGCCCAGCTCTCCTGGGAGACTCAAACCTCAGGAGGCTAAAGGTATCGGACTGTGAAGCAAATTCTCCAACTTTCCTTTCCCACAAAACACAATCAATCACCACCATCAATCCATGAATGTGAAGTTGTTCCCGACAAGAGAGAGAGAAAAAAAAATATTCCATTGTTTTATTTTTTGCACAGTAATCTTTCTCTTCTTTACCATAGATATGGACACAGACATGAAATAAAACTGAAAAATTTAATTCCAATCCAACGGTGGTAACATTCTATTCTAGGATGCCTCACTTTACTGAGATGTACTCTCTAACCCCCCCCCCCCCACACACACACACACACACACACACTCACACACACACACACACACTGCCCCGCACTCGCATATTTTTAATTATTATTTTGCTGTCTAAATGCCATTTTCACACAATTCAAGGAGGAGTGTTAACTGTTTATATGTACGCCTTGCCTATAAATGTTGGGCTGTGATCAAGGTCTGCTGCCTGTTATAGTGCAGAATAGTCTCAGAATCAACTCACAACTGTGCAGAGTTTATAAAGACAGTTCCTTTGAGAGAAAGAGAGAGTGCATGCGAGCGATAAAACACTTTCTCTGCATAAACACAATCTGATTTACTAATAGGGAAAAAAATCTCAAGACATCTTTAGAGTACTCATGTTGTATTTTTAATTTAGATAACATTTTCCCTTACAAATCAGGTAAAGCTTATTTGTTATCATTGAACATCAATATTTTACTCATCAAATACACAATATAAGTGATAACTTGACAAGAAAACAAACCAAAGAAATTGAGAAAGATTTGATCTCATGCTTTGAGTTTGTGACGCAAGTGCTCCTGATTTTTTTTTTTTTTTGGTGACTCCATCCCCTCTCTGAAGACCAGTTGATGCAGTTCGGCTGATTTAGAAGTGCGAAGTGAGGAAGTTTTCACAAGGTAAAGCAGTAAGAGTCCAAAACAAACAAACAAACAAACAAACCCTGAGGGCAAGTGGAAGTAGACGGTCACAGCACAGGGGGAAGGAGGGGGGAACATCCATCTCTGAAGCAGCAGAGGGCGCTAGAGGGCACCGTCTGGAGGAGGATGATCACTCAGCTGGGGCTTGTTCCAGCTCCTCGCTGAGTCCTTAATCAAAGGCCTAATAACCTCAAGAAAGTACAAGTCTACAGGAACAGCACAAGGACACTTGTAGCAGAACACACCCAGTCGCCTCTGTGTCATGGATCAAAAGCTGAAACAGCCTTCCCTCCTCCACAAAATATAATACACATCAGTCCCGTACTATAGAAGTTGAATTACTTCCCAAAACAACTAGTCCTGCTATCTCAGAGGATTTCATCACTGTCGTTGTTTTGAGCAGGACAGTCTGACCTCAGCACTTGTTACAAACACGTTTGCTCATAAAAATAGTCTTGGCTCAACCAGCCACGTCTCCCCTTTGACTAGAAAAACAGAGAGGGTTCTATGTACAGTATTGGATTAGTGGCGAAACCTACAGTGTGCTTGAGCATGGGCCTCAGTAGGATTGGTTTGTAACTCTCCTTTCTCTCACTGTCAGGCGCCTCCCTAAGCGACATACAAACTGTACACACATCGCATGGATGTGTTCACAAATGCACGACTCTCTGCTACACTTGAAACATTCAGAGTTCTGAATGCAAACTTCAATCTGAAGAATAATTTCCCGAGTACTGTTACACAGGAAGATTATAGGCAAAACGGATTTGCGTGTTGCTTGTGGCTTTGGGCATTGATAAATCACTCTATTTAATAAATTAGACTTTTAAGAGTTTAATATATTAAAACAAACATACAATGCATTGTGGTGACACTAGATTGAAGATGGTCCACTGTGCAAAGGGAACGTTTGAGACAGAAAAGCAAAGGGACAGCAAACGCGCAATGCACAGGCAGTGGGGCAGGTAATCTGCCCTCGATGGGGTATGTAAATGAATGGATCTGCCCTCTTAAGGGTACAATTATGGCTGTTGGCTTGTTATTGCCCCTCTCCTTCCGCTGACATCCTCCGATGGTGTCCTCACACTGAAGACTGGTCCCACACCTACACACACACACACACACACACACACACACACAGTGAACAAGATCAAGGGTTAAGGTGAGGCCTGAATGTCTTCGTGTAAGCTGTCTTTTGTTAGTGCACAGCTGAAGACGAATGAGTAGTTTTAGTGAATTTGCAAATAGCTCAATGTGTGTAACAATGTGTGTAACTAGCGAGCACAAGCCCATGCAACTTTAGGGGGAACAATGATGCTGCTTTGTACACTACTGTATATCGTTATGTTGTCATGGCAATAGTGTACCTTGTTGACAGGTGTGAGCTGGGTGCGGACGGAACTGGTGTGGAGGCGGCCACTGCTCCGCTGGTCGTCGAAGCGGGCTGGTGACCGCTCTCTGCGGCTGTCCAGGACTCTGCCGGGGGACTTCTCGCGGTCGAGCGGCCGTGCAGGAGACTTGTCGCGGCGGAACTCGGTGCGCCCCTCACGGTAGCGGTGTGGGGTGCTGGGCTCGCGGTGAAGCCCCCCGTCCTGACTGGCTGGCCCCGAGGCCAGGCGCTTGGTGATGTGCTCTGTGTAGGTGGGTGGCCCGCGTTTGCTGGGGCTACTGTTGTGGTCGTAAAACAGAGCGTCGACATCAGAGCTGTCCCCTGGTTCCAGTCTGCTTGGGTGACCATAGCAAAGGAGAAGAATCAGAAAAAGGTTAAACCGGAACAATCATGGTAATGAACTACAGAGAAGAATCCCTTGCACTGCTACGCCAATGCACCGGAGAAGCAGGTAAAATGATCTAAACAAATTCGCGGGGTGGAAAACAAATTTCATTATTTTTAAAAGTCATAATATCTCTCAACCAGCTGGCAGATAGGCAGCTCGTTTAGTCTTTTTGTGAGGACACAAACAAAGCACAGCAAAAAGACGGTGGAAAAGTGGAAAAGTCCTCCAGAGGTAAAAAAAAATCACAGACTTTGGTTTGCCTTTAACAAAGCCGATCACTCAAATTAGATGGAATACCTGGCTGAAGAGATCAGCTGATTAGAATCAGCTGGTTTGTGTGAGTGCTTAGAACAGATCCAGTCATTTTCTGAAGCCAGACTATTCCACCTCTGAGAGCCAATTGAGGAATCTAGAGCTGTCTCATAGGCGCACTTGCACTGCAACACTGCAGTGTGCATGGCTACTTATGGCCATAGAGTGCATTTTTGACATAAATTGTCCCAAATGGAGCACTTAACTGAAAACACTTAACAGAAGTGACAAACGTAACTGCTGTTTAAATCGTGATCCCAAACAAACATTCAGAATGCACCAAGACATAGTGTTTGCAGTGTGCAAGTGCGCCATGTGAGACGCAGCCCATGTTTAAGCAGAAGGCCTTTCATTGGCCCTCTGTTCAGTGTGCAGTGAGTCAGGTCAGTCAGTTAGGCTCTCCATATAGTGCATATCATATGGTTGTCTCAGCCCAGCGGCCCTCACCTCCGGTTAGAGCCTGTCCGGTGCAGCTCCCCAGACTCCCGTACTAGGCTACCCTTACAGCAGATAACCCGTAGCTTGTTCTGGTAGGATGAGGCCAGGTAGATGGCACTGGAGGAGATGGCTGGGCCCAGGTAGCGTGGATTTGGGATGTCCAGATGGGCACAAGCTGAAGGACTGTGGGGAAGGTCAGAGCCAGGGTGAGAAAAGGACAGAAGAATAGGTTGTGTCAAGGTCACAAGACAGAAAACTTGTGGTAATGTCACATGGTTCTGTGTTTTTTTTCAAAGAAGAGATCATCATGGTTTTTCTGTGCTGAACATTATGTAGAGTTGTTTGAAAAATAGTGCTTACAGTATATGTCTGTGTTCAGATGCGAAACAAACCCTTCTGGAAAATGATGCTCAGATATGCTCTATAAAGCTTATAATGTTGTGAGTTTTACCCCAGGGGAGAGTGGCTTAGGACCTCCATCACGTCCAGAGAGTTGAAGTAGGTCACAAACAGATACGGCTCTCGGAACGCTGTGGCAGAAGACACATTACATGCCTAAATACACACAGCTCTTCCAACATACACCTGAATTTACATGGAGTAAACTTTATACGTAGATGACATGTTTCTATTTTTGGCATTTCTGCAGGTTACAAGTAAATGTGTATACTTAAGACTTACACTGTATCACATCTGTATATTTGTTTATAGATGAATTTATAGATGTACAGTATATCAATGTATTTTATGTATTTCTCTATCTAATATTTCTGAGGGTTAAGACAGGATATTTACCAAAGGCCAGTGGCGCGCGGCTCCACTTGAGGTCATCAGGACGGCTTCTCCGGCCGTACGAATCCACAAACACTCCAAACTCTGTCATAGAAGAAAACCACACACATACACTGAAGTTAAACACACATGGACAATCACTCATACAGTTATTCACCTGTCACATTCACTACTTCAAATGAATTTGAAGATGATACCAAAACAGATTATCGGGAAAAAGGATGTGGCAAAATGGCAGTATTATGGTTTTTGGACTTCTTTTCTAACATAAACTTCTCCAAGTCAGATCAGTTCTAAGCTACTGTGCCAGAGGTCTGTACAGGTGCTGGGTGACAGACCGTGGAAGCAGAGCAGGTATTCCTCCTTCTGGGGCGTGCTGGACACCTGCATGATGGCGATGGGGAAGCTGTGTGCTGAAGCCGCAAACACGGCCGACGCCAGAGACAGGTCATTCTTATCCAGGAACTCTGTAGCAGCAGCAGGAGCAGACAGAAACAAGTTACACACTCTCTCTCTCTTTCTCTCTCTCTCTCTCTCTCTCTCTCTCTCACACACACACACACACACACACACACATTTCAGAATAACTGTCCCATAGGAAAGGATTAGCTTCTGTATCTCTGATGTTTTTTTTTTTTTCCAATCCTGACAAACACTTTAATCACCTTTGTTTAGTAAGGTGACTTACGTACATCACAGTTTTGTGTTGTTTTTAAACTTATTTATAAATATACTTGATGACCACCAGGTGGTGTTATACAACCATACTTCTCTATTAGTCTAGGACCTGAGCCTGGAGCCTCACTCATTCAGTCATTCACTCAGTCACATCTACTCTCTCTCATTCACTCAGTCATTCATTCACTCACATGTCTCTCAGCCATTCATTTACTTATTTACTCACTCACCAATTCACTCACTCATTCATATACTCTCACTCATTCATTCATTCATTCATTCATTCATTCATTCATTCACTCACTCACCCATTCATTCATCCATTCACCCATTCATTCATTCATTCACTCACTCACCCATTCATTCATTCATTCATTCACTCACTCACCCACTCATTCATTCATTCATTCATTCACTCACTCACTCACTCACTCACTCCTTCACTCATATCTACTCTTTCTCAATCATTCATTCCCTCATTCACTTTCACTCTCATTCCCACTCCCTCACCCTCCAGCACGTATTGCTTCATCTCGATCTCGTAGAACTTGTTAGTGCCGATGATGATGCTGTAGCTGGTGAAGTGGATGCAGCTGCAGGGTTCCAGCGTCTCGATCTCCTGCAGAACCGAAACCATCCAGGGAACAGACATCATTATTAGACCACTACAGCTCAGGGCTAGCCGAGCCCAGGGGTACACAAGGGATCTGGGTACCCAGACCACACTGTTCCCTCATTCTAGAGTAGGGCTAGTTCTCTCAAACTGTATGAAGTAATCTCAAGAACAGGAAATATATTTACCTCTAAACATTTCCCCACATTAATCTGGTCATATTTATCACAATAGGATAGTCCAATGGGATTGAACACATAGTGACAATATTTTTTTTAAAAGCTAAAAAAAAAAAATCCACTAGCCTACCTTACGGATGCAAAACTTGCTGAGATTGTCATTGTAGCGTAGGATTGTCACTTTGTTTGGCATGGCAGCACAGATACAGGACCCGTTGTCAATCTGAAACACAAAATAATCTCTGTAAATGTCTCTGTACTGTAGATGAACGAGTCAGGACTAGGACAGGATAGTGTGTGTGTGTGTGTGTGTGTGTGTGTGTGTGTGTGTGTGTGTGTGTGTGGTCTGACCCTGCCTGCGGAGAACAGATGGCAGCCCTTGACCGTCTCAAAGATGAATGGAGTGAGTTCAGGCAGTGTGGGCAGGTGTGCCTGAGAAAGCGACAGCTTCACCTTCTTAATCTCCAGCAGACACAGTGCCCTTTCATCCCCTACAGGGCAAACACACACATTACAACAACATTTACTAACAGTGTGAATGACATCCACCACACTGGCTCGGACAGGGCTAAACAACTGATCACTGCACCTAGGCTTGATTTTGAGAGACTGGTGGGGTGCTCAAACAGCCTTTCCATTTTTAACTCAGAATCTATAACAGGGACTATAACACTTTGTCTTACTTGTGTGTCTTTATTACATTGTTACTACATTCAAGAACTCAGTCATTAAGTGTAATATACTAACACTAATACCATATCATAACAATGTAATAAAGATTAGATTACATGACTGCACGATGTCGTGTGTGTGTGTGTGTGTGTAGTGCAGTGATATTTGTGCTTACCGACGATCATTAGGAGCTTCTCGTGCTCTTTGAGAATGTGGATCTGGAAGACGCTGCCCAGACCAGGGATGTGTGTGAGTGAGTTCTTGATCACATTCAGGGCGTACAGACCCTCCTCAGAGCCCACCAGGACAATCTACACACACACACACATACACACACACACACACACACACACACACACACACACACACACACACACACACACACACAC
>JASCQY010000293.1:15540740-15545183 GCA_030264315.1 Sardinella tawilis | reverse complement strand
CACACACACACACACACACACACACACACACACACACACACACACACACACACACAGAGACACACACACAGAGACACCCTGCTGGCCTTGGTGCTGCCCAAGCCTTTGATTTAAGCCTCCTGTGCTGGTTGTTAAAGGCTTGCCTGGTCCACTCAGGGGAAATACCTGAGTTCAGACAGCTACAGAGTGACCGTCTGCGGCAGCCAAGGAGCCATATTACATCGCTACCACAACAATACGGTCCCAGTAATAAGGAGCCATAACATACACATCTGTGTGGTGCAACCACAGCTATATGGTCGCCGCAAGGAGACAATTACGAGGCTTTCAGGGGTCTTTCCAGTTGAGGTTTAGACTCATTAGTCTCAGTTTTCTGTCCGACATGATCAGTGGCACAGGACATGTTTTTCCATTGAAGGGACTGTTTCGTGTGCCAGCAACACAGGTAGGCTATGGTTCTGATCCAAATGCGCAGCTGCTATGCAAAATGAAAATAAGTTGGCAGGCACTGCAGGGGCTTTATGTGCTAACAACGTTATTATTAGTGTCCATTTTTGAAAGGGACACACACTGATTAGGCAGTTTGTCAAGGGCACACATTTAGGAAACTACTGTGAGAAAACATCGTTTTCAGTTGTGTAGGGAAGCTGGTGAACTTGTGGTCACCCCCCATCCTCTCTGACAGCCGCCCAGTGAGAGTAGCACAGTGTGACTTAGCAAACACCACCAGTTTCGATCTCCTCCATGTATATCGCAGGTTTGCCACAACAAAATAAGCTTTTTTTAATCCGCGAGTGACTTTTGAGGCATAGCATACATTACAAACTCTCTCTTCTGCTGTAGGCCGACGTTTACTGGACAGCACTACTTTATGCAACATGGAATTACAAACATGTGTGGTGTTTCAGAAACACACACACACACACACACACACCCTTCGCCCAAGGCATAATACCGCACTTCCCATGTGGCAACATCCCATTAAAACCCACAAAGCTACTAAAAAAAAAAAAAAAGCTTGCGAGCCGCCAGTTTTACAATATTAATTGTGTCTATATAATTTCACAAACCATCTGCCGATGATCATTTAAGCCGTTAAAAACACAGTGCCATCACCTTAATCACGAATTATCACAAAGTGAATTTTAACTGTTATAAGCAGTTACTCTTTTGATTGGATAGATCAGATGACCAAAGACTAGTGTGTGAATTATAAGGTTATTGATATACCGATAGATAACCTACTGGGAGACAAGGTAACGCTGAAGTCCATAGTCCACATAAAACGAAAGTGTTAGGCTACACGATTAAATGATTAACCAATAGACTGCCTAAAAGCGATGATTTAGTAATGCACTACGTGCAGTAAAAAAAAAGACAAAGACATACAAGAAAAGTGTAACATTATTGCATAGATGACATGTGAGACCAGATCACATCATCGTTTAGTTGTTCACAGATAACTTAACCGGATTTTAAGGCTAACAGAATGCACAGTTCACATCCGGCCTGGTTAGTTGATAGACATGCCCGTCATAGCATTGTCAATACCAAACTATCGCCATGTCTTTTATCTGCCCGACACCCCTAAATCGACAACCGACATCAAAAGTTCTCGTATGAACAGTTTGATTCCAAGTGTAACTAATGAAATACACTGTACATGCAAAAGATCAGGCTGCTAGCATTTGAGCTCTCTCCCACTTAAGCGCATAACATTACACCACTGAGCGACTCGGAGGGCAACCACGGGCTGCCAAGAAAGGCTGTCACAAGTCATATTAGCACACTAAAACTCGGGTGAAACGGTTGTTTACCGACTCACTAGGTGCCCAGTGAACATAGAAAACGAACAGGCCCGTTTCCCGTCGCACATCCCCGGCATTTGCTTACCGCTGTCCCCGATGATGAGCAGCTTAAAGAGGTAATCGTAGTCGCGGGCCATGCCGGTAGTCGGTGGGTCACCCCTGCCTGGTTAGCTCCCCGGCTCTCCTTTGCTCTTTCCGAACCGAACCCGGGGTTCGGGGCGAACCAGGAGCGACCCCAGATGCGTCGAGATTTACAGCAGGCGATTAAACACACGCTTTCCAAGAAGCAAAGGGCTTTTTCGTTGGGGTTTGGCGGCGTCAGCACTCTACTCAATCGGTAGCAAGAGCCGGAAACTCCGCTTCCGTCTCGAGTACGAACTGCGCCCAAGCCCACTGCGCAGACGCCTGACGCGCGTTTGAATTTGTGTCACTCCCGCGGCTGGCAAACCGCGAGCACCGAGAAGGCATCTGCACGGTTTGTACCGGCCGACCTGCCCTGCACGCTAGTGAAACCACAGCTCAAGGTTCAACACACTGGAAACTTCACCCAGTCACGCGCTGGTACTGCATGGTCAGCGCCGCGGTTAAGTTTTGTCCCCCTTTTTACAGTATTTGAAACCTTAAGGCCTGATGTACTAGGCACAGAAAATCTATTCAAAGGACAAACTCAGTTAAATAAAAACAGATGTGCTCAAGCCTGAAAAACTCAACCGACTTCCACTGATTACATATCATTGTTTCGATAACAACTGAAACAGTTAAAACACACTTTTGGTCATTTCTTCAGCCCAATGGCAAATTTCAGATGGAGGGAAAAAAACAGGCCATCAAAAGGGTAGCTTATTATGGGGATCCAGAAGACCGCTTGTTCGTATGATGCAATATGTGAAGTGTAGTTTTAAACCAATCAATCCATCCACATAATAATTTGAAGTCAGAATGCCACTAGAAGTTAAGGCAAGTGTCTTTATTAGGGTTTGCTCTCCATTCGGCCACGTGAGGGATCCGTCACTGATCCGTCAGCCGAACATCTCAGCATCTCGGGGAGTGCCGAACTGTCGCTCGAACACACACACACACACACACACACACGTCCTCCTCCCCAAAAATTATGAAAACAACCTCACACACACAAAATAAAAACAGCAAGAAAAAAGCAGAGAAAAGCAGGTGCACTGTGGACACATTTAATCTAATCCAGATTCTCCTCAGTCTTGCTCTGAACTGCTTTGGAATAAATTGAAATTTACTTTTAATTCAACAGTCTTGGCACATTTCTTTATTCAATTGCCTTGTTTTTGTGTGTGTGTTCATTAAGCACCTGCGGAGCTGTACAACAAATCAGAAGCATTTAAGTAAACTATAGCCGGCATTCACGACCAAAAAGACGACCACCATCAGAGGGAGGTGAGAATGGAAGGCAGATTCACATTCGGTTCAAATCTGTGTCAGTTCTTGAATGACATGAACACTTTGGTGCTCTGAGGCAGAGAAGGGGAGAGAGAGATCAAGTGTGTTTGTGTGTGTATGTGTTAACAGTAAGTGTCCTCTGAACCGTGTAGTCAGCCTCCATCACACTCAGAGACTGATGACAGGTGTGTGTGGGTGTGGGTTGGGGGGGGGGGGGGGGTGGTAAAAGGGGATGCGTGGGCCAGGCCAGAACTTAAGTGGGTGGGACAACGGCTCCTTGGGGTGGTCCGATTGAGGCAGATGGGTCCATGGAGCGTTGTGATTGGGCGATCACGTGAGGATGGTGTCGTCAATCTCCTCGTTTGACTCGGGCTGACCTGAGATCTTCTTGAGGGAACGGCGGTGGCATTCTGAGAGCAGGTCATTACTGGCGGAGTCTAGTATGGCACTCATGCTCTGGAAACAGAACACAAAAAAACACACACACACACACACACACACACACACAAATATGAGTGTAAATAAATTACAGAACAAGAATGCATTTAAATATAACCAATATAACTTATGCATTGCTGCTTGTACAGGTCGAAATGTTGGGCATTAGTGATAAGCGGGTTAACGATTTTTGACCACCTCGACCCGTCGTGATGGCCAACCCGCTCCACTCCAACCCACAAAATTACGCACAGGTTTTTAATCCAACCCGAGTCAACCCTAGGCTGGGAATATCCATGCTGCCTTGCGCGCTTGTTCCGAACTGCATGGCAGCCTGGAGACCATGGCCGAAATTTTCGCATGAATTTGGGAACCAATCACAAAACGGGGAGAGATGGCAAGACGATGCACAAACTTTTGGATTAACGAAACCTGAAATCCCGTACGAGAAAATATATAGGTGGTCCCCAGACTATATCTCACTTCAGATTTAGGCTGGTGTTAGCCAGGCTAAGTCAACCCACTAAAACGGAGAAAGTGGAAAAAAAGAAACCTATGAGGCTACGTTGTGATCTGCGATAGCCTAGAGCACTGATGCCCAACCAGTTGATCATGGCCGCGCAGGCAGATTGCGAAACTTCCCAAGACAAAACGCTCTGTCTCATATTTCTCCTCGACTTGACTTTGAAATGCAACTGACATAAATGCGGTCAGCACAGCTGCTGCAACCTATGGCCTAACCTGCGGTAAATTGACTTTTTGGTCCCTTTTCTCTACGAGGTAACAT
>JASCQY010000293.1:15510939-15522830 GCA_030264315.1 Sardinella tawilis | reverse complement strand
TTAACATAACATATGGAATGTTAAACAGGAAGTGCTGGGGGAGCCGTTCTAGAACTAGAACCTGAAATGGTCTATAGTTGGAGGGAGAACAGACTCCAATGTGAGAACAGACAAGAAGAGACGAGGAGAGAAGAGAAGAGAAGAGAGGAGAAAGAGGGACAGAGGAAGAAGAGAGAAGAGAGAAGAGGAGGATGCTGGTTCACATGTATCTGTGAAGAGTGTGGCAGAAGAGAAGAGAAACAGAAGAGAGACAGAGGAAGGAGAGAGTAGAAGAGAATTCTGGTTCACCTGTATCTGTGAAGAGTGAGGCAGAAGAGTTTACACAAGCCTTTGATGGCCGGCTCAGGCAGCTCTGCAAGAAGAACAAAAGACAAGACACACTTTTAAAGAGGCCACTTCCATACTGCTGAAAAACACCCAGCCGCAGACACAGAGATAACACCAGAGCGCCACCACCAGGACAGGTGCTGCCATCTCACCTTTCCCACTGATGCAATGCTTCAGTTCCCCGAGGATGTCCTTCCGCTCCTTCACACTAGACGTGGTCACTTTCACAGCAAACTTCTTCAGAGTGTCCGAAACCTGATCCAGGGTGCATACACAACACAAGAGTGAGGCAGAGGCTGACCCTGGCTTAGTGAGCTCCAAGTAGAACAGGAAGAATCAAAGCCTAACGTTACTGAACTACACACCAACACACATTAGCAGGCCGGATTTGAAAAGGTCACTACATACTAGTGTTTCTCATTTATATCGGTATAGTCCGGCTATTTATTCTAAACAAAGGCAAATATGGTGAGTGAGTGACTGTCGTAGAATCTAAACCCAGTGACACCAGAAAAAGTTTCACTTCAACATCAAACATTACAGTGGTTGCCAACGTCCTGAAAATCCCCCATCAGACTTGGCAAAAGATCTGCACACACAGTGATCTTAATGCCTGTGTAATGCTACTAGGTAGCAGATTAGGCCTTCTGTAGAGTGACTATCTTCTTTAGCGGCTAGTTACCATTACCTAGAATTAGTTGTGGGACCTGAGGGAAGAACTTCCGACAGTTTCTTCAAACCTTCACGGGCCTCACACTACTTTACGAAGATTAGGAATCCAAGTTCATGTCAGTTGTGTCGGTAAATCAGTGTACGATTTGTGATCAAAAGGCCAATAAAGCATTCTTCTAAGGAAAAAAAAATCTGCACAACTGGCAACCTAACGTTAACTTAAAACGTTATTGATTTCAAGCGACAGAGAGCCTGTGGTGGGAATGCAGCACTGTTTTAGGAATGTTAGCCGGGTTAATTTGACTACCTTTTTTATTTTAAAAATATTCTGCATAACATAATCAAAACACAGGTGCTGATTCTGACCAGGAGGTTGTATAGCTAAAACTTGGTATTACTTTAGGAGATAGCGGTCTAGCCTCTAGCTAACGTTAGCCTGCTTTCTCATAGCTTTACTTCTCAATATGCTTAATCTGTTACAGTATTTGCGTCACTAGGGGGACTCTTTATTCAATGCAGTTTCAAGTAATGGCATGGTTCAATGTTGCCAGATCGTCGAGGTGAAAAGCACAAACAAGTAACATGTCATTTGGATTATTTCTAAACCCAGGGCACACATGTAGCACGACTGCACCCCGTGTTAGTCACGAACAACACACCAACCTGCGTGTCCGCCGCCATCTTGCCGGTCTCGATCTGGAACGACTTATGACGTGTCTTCCGGTTCATTACATCACGCTACCGGGGTCACGCAAATACGGCACCACAGAAGGGTCATTTCCCGATAGTGGAGACAGAAGAAATTTTGTCGTAGGCTATTATATGATTATAACAACCCAAATAGGCTATGTGTAGTCTAGTTAGTTAGTTGAAAGCAGTCCTTCCAGAATCATTAAAAACGGATAACATGGAGTGTGGTGTGACGAAAAGGAAGAAATTCCCTGCCACTCAATTTATGGACAGATCATGGTGTGTGAATTTTGTTTTTGCATTGCATTTTTCTGTCTGCCACAGGTCAACAGGTCAGGAAATGACCTGTTGCCACCTTATGCCACCTGCCACCTGAAGAATGAGAGGAACATGGCAGCCATGATCTCTGAGTGGCTGACAAGAGAAATAATTTGCCATTGGTCTGACTGGTCATGGTCATCCTTTGTTGCATCATCTGCCACAGTTGAACTTATCAAAAGAAATAGGTGTCTACACCAGACACTCTATCTCTAAGTGTGCATCTTTGACTGTATGCAAGATTATTCCTATGGTAACAGATGAGTGCTGTATCAACCCGTAGCCAACATAATGGCTGCCATGGCCTCATGTCTGTGTGTACTGTAGGCTACTGTAGATGGAGCAGGCCATGGTCTGCTTACTGTAGCCTATCCCTATAGAGTGGACACAGAAGAGCACAGAGGAGTGGAGACCTCGACCTCATGGATTCCCCTGGAATTGAGACAGGAAGAACCACCACTGTGTCATCACCTAGGCCTACAGATGCAGGAAGCACTGTGGTTCTCACATGGTTATCTGTCTTATATTTGTGATCTATTTTCATCGGCTGCTGCCTGTGACAAGCCAACAACTGCATGGGCACCGTATTAGAACTGGGTACTGGCTGCAGTGATGTTTGTCAAAGATAAGAAACTAAAGGCATAGGCCTACTGTACGTCATCATCACACAGCTGTTGCTTTTACAACATCAATCCTGTTTCAGGCCTATACTGGTCAACCCTCTTGTTTTTACTCTAGACACTTAGTTCAAAAAATCAGTCTTACTTTATAAATGGAAGAAAATGAAAACAAAAACACTTCATCAGTCAAACGCCAAAGCAAGCAGTGGACATACACTCCTCTCTTGCATAGCATATTGTATGAGTCCCAGGAATCAAACAACATTCTAGTACAGATCTATAAGTAGGCCTATGTGAGTTAGTAGAAAGTAAGTATTTACTTTCATATGTATCAATGTATGTATCAGCCAGCTCAGCATTCGCTCTTATGCAAGAGAAGACGGTTCAAACTGTTTGTTTTGCATTGGTACCCTTCTTGCCTATATTCTTCATATTCAAGGAAGATGGGAGGTGTGTGTGTGTGTGTGTATGTGTGTTGGGGGGGGGGGGTGGTAATACCCTAGGGTAATAATGTTGCAGCTCAAATAGCAGCTCAAATAGGGAAGTTGTCTGAATACTGTAAATTCCTTGAGTGTCAGTCTGTCACTGACAAAGTTCACCTCTTGGATAATAAAGGTTCATTTGAACTATGAACTTACCGGAATAGAGACTGTAGGTGGAGTTTTGTGCGGAAGATCATTTAGGAAATTCCAGTAACATGGTCATGTGCAGAAAAGAAGGAGAATGAAGCAAGCAGCAAAAACAGTAAGGTAAGGAGATTCTGTGAGTTTGTGAAAGGGCTGTCTCTTAAGCTGTGTGTTGGTGTGGACTGTATGTCTTAAAGGAGAAGTTTGGTGAGAATCAATCCATAGCTATGTCGTTAGAGGTCACTGAATGCGGTCTGTAGCAAAAATAACCAAAAAAAAAAAACAACAACAAATAAACAAAAAAAGAAACGATGCAACATAGGCCGAGTTATAAACCAACTAACTAACTAACTAACTATTGTTAACTGAATGGGGCATCGCAAAATGAAACTGAAAGTAAGACACTATGCCCCATGTACTTAGTGTTAAGCAGCATTCAGTGACCTTGAACAACAGGGCTATGGATTTATTCACACCAAACTTCTCCTTTAAGCAGTGGACTGCTGTGTACAGTATATGTAAGAAGGTATGGGAATGTTTACATATTGGGTGAAGATATTTAGTCTTAAAGGAGAAGTATGTAAGTTTGTGGCCAAAAACTGGTGCTGAAATCACATTCAAAATACTACAGAGCATAGTATCCTCTCCTCCCAGCTAGGTTGCCAAAATCGGATAAGTTTAGGGTGGTGCAACAGGCCAAAACATATACACACAGTAAACACATAATGACAACGTCAACACAAGTTGAGGGCTGCAAATGCACTTTTGTAATGGCAATATTCAGGTTGGATTACTGTTGTCAGTGATAAAAGTATTGTATAGGCTATATATTGTATTGCATAACGTCTTGTGATATATCAGGGGCATTTTATGATTAATTTACATGTATTTCTTACATACGGCTCCTTTAAAAGACTGACAGACACTTTATTAATCCCACAGCAAATTAGGTACAGTCTGCACTTAGGCAGTCATTTCTGAAGTTCCAAGGCCAAATTCTTAGTAATTAACGCATGCAGGGAGGAATTGTGTGTCTTTCTCCCTTTCAGAAGTTTGTTAAGCATCCATCCAAATATTAAAAAACTTTTGAGGTGAAAGTGTTGCAAATAACTGGGGTGAACTTGTTGCAAATATTGTTGGCTTTAATTGTACCTGAAACAAGAGGTGAAAGTATACAAAATATATTTTACAATATTTTGCTTTAAAAAAGTGCCCTTTTCCTGGCCAATATTATTTAGATGTTTCCAGCTAATTTCCATAGACACATACTGTACTTGTAATCATTCATTAGGACCAAGTCTGAAAGTAATATCAGTGATAACACATTTACAGCGTTGTGATCAAGCCTAAAGATCAATGTGGGGACTGTTAATGAAGCAATTAAACAAAACAATGATAATTAAAGGTTTCATGAAAGCCAATCGAAGCAGAGGTTGCCTCTTTTGCCTAATATAATTCAGATTATATGATGGATTACGGGCCCATTCTCTGTGTCATGCCCAGGTAGGGGATGAAGAACAGGCAAAATCATCATCTATCAAAATGATTATGGGGGCGCTGTAGCTCAGCGGGTTAGTGCGCCGTGCCATGAGTCCGGGGACCGGGGTTTGGGTCCAACCCGGAGTCATTACCCCCCCCCCCCCCACACACACACACACACACACTCGTTTCTTGTTAGTCTCTACTGTCCTATCTGAATAAAGGCAACAAAAAGCCCCAAAAATATCTTTAAAAAATATACATATATATTATTAAGTGATTGGGGAGCAGTTGGAGTCACAGCTGAAAAGAGTCAATAGAAAAGCTCACCAATTCACTAACTTGACATCATTAATTAATTTATTACCATTAGAACAGATTTTAAACATTTTGTCGATTCCTCTTTGCTATTTTTTTTTTCCCAATGGTGTGCCAGGATCTTTTGTGTCACTTAACAACAACTTACCAATATCACAACTAATGTTTTAATGTTTTGTGTATTAATATAACAAGACATTTACTCAAAAGGTGAAAAAAATGAGTTTTATTTATTCTGAAAACAATGAAAGGCTGAGATTTTACTCTTCGAGTAGCAGCCCTCAGATACATGGCCAGATTAACCAAGAAGTAAAGGACCAGAATTGACTGCATCTTTTGTTTCAGACAAAAAAACAAATGAGACATGGGCAGTCAATTTTCCAAGAAACACACAAGTCCTTCCTCCTATTCTTCTCCTCCTTGTACCTGTAAGTGTGCAGAGCTGAAGTCTGAGCCCGATGTCCCAGTAAGAGACTGCCTTGACAATCTCCGGAGAGAAAAGTCCAGCCATGGTAAGCAGGGGTTTACACTGAGAATTTGGATTTTATGTTGGCTAATAAGGGTCCAACACCATATGAGATAACATGCAAGACAGCAGTCCTCTTATGTAACACATCCCAGAGGAAAAAAAAAAAAAAGTTGGATTATATTTTCTGAAGGAGTGAACGAGACAATTACCAATGAGGAGTACACTTCACTGCATGTTCACTAGAAAATACAGACTGTTCTATAAGTCACAAGGGCAGAATTTCACAGCAGTAATGACAGGTCTCTTTATTATCAAATATCAGGTAGGCCTACATTACTGTAAAAAACAGGCCTTACAGACAAGGTGCACACATTTTCATTCACTGTCCACTAGAGGCGCTGATAGGCACCTCCTCTGGCTAATGCTGAATGAGTGGAGCATGAAACTGAAAGGGAGCTAATGGCCCCATTCAGTTGCTAAATTCAGGCCGTCTGAACAACAGGTTGGAAGTACACCTGCTGTATCCCAATCGTGTCCCTACAAGCCTGACCTACTGTTCCTATACTGTAAAGTTTTGATGGTGAGACCTTGGCTCGGCGATTTATCATGTTTGTGTTTCCCAGTCATGGACAAAGAGTGGAGCACACTGGACTGGAGGTGAGGTCACAATTACCTGAATGGGTAAATATGCACAGTATATTTTATAGTGTTTGGTAGTCATATACTTTTTTTATTTGCACTGTCAACCTGGTGTTCCAACCTGATATATATAGCCTTTATATTTTAATCCAATTTTTGTCACATAAGTCAAGCAAAAGAGTGTAGTGAAAAAAAAAAAAAAAGTAACACTGTATCGATTTACAGCAAAAAGGAGGCAATGAAAGAAGAAGTGCGGAATGTTAAAGTCCGTAATCCAGACATTGATAAACTGCGCATCCTGCTCCATGGCCCGATGGCCGCAGGGAAGTCCAGCTTCATCAACTCCATAGACGGTATCTTCCAGGAGCACATTTGCAGTGGCGCCATAGCGGCTGCGCCCACTGATCACAGTTTTACAACAAGGGTAAGACAATTTAACATGACTCTCGCCATCTGAATTTCGTTCCATCTAGCTCCACACATTCATCTGGAAGTACTCCATTGGAGATGTATTTCAGAAGGCAGGGCCTTACCAAAAATCCTTTCATATGATTGGATAAACCACTTGTCCGTCCCTTTATTGACGTGTTACTTCAACCACTCACATTGCAAGCAAAAAGTGACGCTAATGAGAGTGTCACTTGTCCGCTACATCACATCAATCAAATCCTGCCTGCGTTCGTGATTGGTTCATTATTTTTTGCTGCCTTGAAGTCCTTCCCATCGCCTGTGAGTCCAGATGAATGTGTGGAGCTCAATAGAACGCCATGTGGAGCTTGGCGGAACTACATTCAGCTGGCGAGAGTCAGGTTAAAGGCAATTAGCTATACTTTATAATTGTCAGCTACTACTACAGTCGCTATACTAATGTTGTAATATAGAAATAGTACAGTAATAATGTAATAATACTAATGTATATATAGCAGTCGTAACACAGTACTACTCATATGTTACATAAGTGCTGTAAGAAATCAGTAGTCAAGCTGTAAAGGCCGCCACACATTGAGAGACCTTAGGCAACTGACCCAGACACGCCTGTCGGCGACAGTCGTCTCGAGTCCTGGGATAACTGGCAGTAGAAAATTTTATATTTTTCACATATCAGTTGTATTTTTAACAAACCTTCTTCAAACATTTTGGCTACTGTCTCTGATAACTTCTGTGTTCAATAGAAGAATATGGTTCCATTTCCAACTCTTCTCTGTTGCATGACACAAACATCCAGCTTCAATATCAGCTCATACAAGAACTCACGTAAATGATATTGCTTTATCCAATAATAAAACAGGCTGGTCTCCCTCCGATAGAAAAGTAAACAGATATCGGCAAACAGCCAATGAAAATGATACCCCATTACTGAACTCTCCCAGCTTGTTAGCTGATTCAACATGTAGAATCGGCGGCAAACAAGTCGGCAGGTGGCTTCAAATATCAGCCGTGCTTCCAAAACCTCTCTAATTTGGCACAAAGATGCTCAAAGACAGGGCCAACACTAGCCGACGTTTGGCCGGTGTGCCCTCTACCTAAGGGCTACATTGCAGTTTATTGGCACCTTATTGTATAGTGTTAACATATTGCACCAGTGCTACCATATATAATTTCACGTATGTACTGTAGCCTAGGGGTCCCCAAACTTTTCCATGACAAGGCCCCCCATATACTAGCAGATTCCAGCTGAGGCCCCCATATGGAAAGTGTATCTGTAAAAAACATACCGACAATAGCAAAGATCCTCTGGCAATAGGCAACTGTGACAAAATTAAGGTTGACAGGATTTCGAAGCAAAGAACACATTTTGGGGTAGTCATATCCATTTGTATGACTGTAAATCCATATTTTATATATGTTGGCCTGTCTCGTACTGATGCAAAAAAAAGTTTTTGCCATCAACATTTGGTCAGCTAATTAGGCTGCTCATCAGGTCTTTTTCTTTTGAAAAATGTGTCCATTTTAGCAGATTAAAGTAGCTGGTGCAAAAGCCTCTGTCACCAAGGCTACTCTGGTTTGTTTACATGATCAATCATGGAACCATAGATGATTCAGGCATGTTTGAATGCCAGCCAATCAGAAAGAGATTATAACAGGCTCAACAGTCGTAATGTTCAGATATGCGACAGATTATTGTGATGTAGTTTTATAACAAATGGGAGCATTTGTACAGTTTTGTTTATTCAATTAATAGTTTCCCTCCAACTTGCTGCAGCCCCCTTGTCACCCTCTTTGAAAACCTGAAAACCTGGCCTAGTGCAATGAGGGGCTCTTGCTTGCTCTCATGTGATGTACACTTCAGTGAAATGAATAACTCTTATTTGCTCTCATCTCCAGTATAAGACCCACTACATAAAAGATGGTGCCCTAGGAGACTACCTGCCATTTGTCCTCTGTGACACCATGGGACTGGAGAAGGAGTATGCTGAAGGGGTGCTCCCTGAAGACATCATCCAAGGGTTGGGTGGCCACATAAAAGATGACTACAAGGTAACAATGCAGAAATGCTCCCAAACGTCACTCAAGACACATCATCTCTTGCTGTGTAAGCACTGTGTCTCATTCTACTGTACAGTTTGATCCAACAGCCTGTGTTTCCAAGGATGAAAGAGGGTACAATGCCACACCAAACCTCAGTGATATGGTCCACTGTATCGTCAGCATCATTCCTGCAGACACCATCGCCATGATAGACAATGGCATCTTGTCCAAAATGAGACACGTGAGAAGAGTAGCCAGTGAGAAGGGTATGTGGCTTTAAATGATTGTCATGGCAATTTCAAGTGTTTTCTATATTGTAATTTTAGCAAAACTCTTTTGCAGAGATCCCACAGGTTGTGACC
This sequence comes from Sardinella tawilis, assembly GCA_030264315.1. Taxonomy (NCBI): domain Eukaryota; kingdom Metazoa; phylum Chordata; class Actinopteri; order Clupeiformes; family Clupeidae; genus Sardinella; species Sardinella tawilis. The sequence goes on along the minus strand of JASCQY010000293.1, from coordinate 15,513,841 downwards.
AAAGTGAGGTTGTAATTGTAGCAATTTTTTTTTTTTTTGCAGAGATCCCACAGGTTGTGGTGATGACCAAAGTGGACATGAGGTGTCCTGAGGTGGCGAAGGACATCAAACTCATTTACAAAAGCAAAGATATCGAACAAACTGTGAGCTGTCTTTCTTTGTTTCTTCAGAGGGCTTTAGTTTAGTTCAGTTTAGTCTATTGGGTTTCAGCATTATTGCAGGTCCATGAAGACTACATAAAAATAGCGATCATCGCACTAAATTGTTTGTGCCATCACAATAAAATGTGCTTTTTAGAAAAATGTTAATCTTATACATAGTTATAAATTAGTTATAGTTACATAGCATGTAACATAGTTATAGTCCCATGCCTGACCAGATCTACACATAATTTATTACAGTGCATGCAACGCATGCTACAGCCTGTATTAATAAACTATAAAACTTATCTACTTATATTCGTGACTCGTATTACCTTGGCGAAGGTCTGCGCTCTCTGAGTGCTTTTCTAGTCTTCTGCTTTCCTATTTTCAATTTGTTAGTGCACTTTTTAAAATGTATGCTTTGCATGCACTGTGTAATTCCTGGGAATTGCAATTCTAGTTGTTATTAATGATCTTCAATCCATAGCCCTGTTGTTAGAGGTCACTAACTGCTCTCTGTCTGAAAAAGAACCAGAAGATTTGATGCACACAGACCGAGTAATGAGCCAATTATTAATGATGAATGGGGCATAAATGAAACTCAAAATAAGTTACTATGACTCATTTACTGAGTATTAGCTGATAGTTCACTATTCGGCCTTTGTTCCATCAAATGTTTTCATTCGTTTTCCTATAGACAACATTCAGTGACCATGAAAAACAGAGCTATGGATCGATTTATACTGAATGTCTCCTTAAACTTGTATTAAAAACATTGCTTGGCATACAGTCCTGTGCAAATGTCTACGAACCTGCTCAATCCAACCAACTCACAGCACAGGTGATATTGCCACATATCACATATCATGTCCCTTTGGAAACCACAAGATCAATTCTGGATCTTAGGGGATTATCTGGAGTGAGTGAGTCAACCCATAGCCCTGTTGTTTCAAGTTTTTAAATGCTGTCAGTAGGTATGAGAACGACGGATTAGGTACAGCATATAGGCTACCACATAGCAAACTAGCCAATGGTAAATGATGAGTTCTTATACCCATACTGACAGCAGCAACAGGGATATGAGGTGACTGACACTGGATTGTTTATTTACCAGTTTGGTTGTCAGTGTGGATCTCTTGGTTACCCCTATGTCTCTTCTGAGACGTGTTCGTTTTTTATTACCTTGCCTCTTATTAACAAAAAAAATACAAAAATATAATATGTGTGCTTCATTGTTGAAAAAAAAAACCCTGGACCTGCACATGCCTCCTTTAATAGTTTGATGAAAAAAAAAAATCTCCCATATGTAAGCAGTGCTAGTTTAGCAGAATGTGCAGCAGGGGACAAAATAACTTTTATGTGTGTGTGTGTGTGTGTGTGTGTAGATGCAGGAGTGTCGTAACACCCTTGGAATTCCCATGAACCACATCTTCCCAGTGAAGGCCTACCATGATGAGATCCAACTAAAAGATGACTTGGACGTGCTGCTGCTGTCGGCACTGACACACATCTTGAACATCGCTAATGACTATGCGACAGAGATGATGAGGAAGAGAAAAGCCAAAGGTTCTGCTCCAGATTGTTTGGAAACCTCTGCTGTGTGGTGATAACCGTAGATTTTATTTGACAATAATACTAATTTATATTGAAGTGTGTGTCTCTGTGTGTGACAGGATTGCTAAACTTTTTGTGTTACTCAAATGACAAAAATAGTGTTGTGCCACACGTTCACAATTGATATTAAGGCAAGATGTTATTTCTCATCTAGGTGAAAAATTAGGTGAGATGGACATGGAATCTGGGCTGGCCTTGGCAGATAGCATAGCCCTACATCAACATCAGCCATTCGATTCCACAAGGACAGACTATACAGAGACACCAATCAAGCCCGACAGAAATCTACTTTCTATAATGTCATAGAGTTTTGGAATTTTGTTAAACAATATTTAAATGTTTTATTATATTTTATTGTTAAATGACGGGGACACTTACATGCAGATTTGTGCAATCACCTTCTTTTGATCTTAGTCTTCTTAGTATTCAACATCCCTATATAGAATCTAGAATCATTTGCAAAGCCTTTGTATGGTGGGATACATTGTTATTGTGTGTGTGGAGATTTTAATGCAATGACTGGCAAATGCTCCAGGAATTTTGCAAAAAGACAGGCCTATTGTTGAAAGACTGTTTCCGAACTCTTTATCCAAGAGTAGATAATAACATCAAAACATGGATTGAGTTTACGTACAGTACACACAAGTCACCATGACATCCTATCACACTAAATTATAGATTCGGACCATTTAGCAGTGCTTATCTTTTGTGAGCTCGAAGAAAGAATCGGGAGTAAATTATGGAAATTAAATGAAAAGTGTCTTCAAGAATTCATGTTCTGCATGAACTTCAACAGGATATTCAGAATTGAAATGACTTCCTCTCATTGGGAATCAGTGGCAATCCGCCTGCATTTTTTTCTTTCCGAAATGTTTTAAAATGTAGAATTCTGAATGAAGAAAAATAAGCTATTTTAGAAATTAACTGAATATATTGAATTTAAACTAAATAAGGCAAATTACATTGAATTGGAGCAAATAATTTGGAAAAACTAGATGCCTATAACAATGAGTCGACCTTGAACTTAAAATGATATAGGCCTACTGGCCACTTTCTTTAGACCTATTCCAACGATTTTGTCCTCATTAGACAGCTTCAGTAGGAAGAAGAGAACAAACTTGTAGCCTATCAGAAAACTTAAAGGT
>JASCQY010000293.1:15489427-15503761 GCA_030264315.1 Sardinella tawilis | reverse complement strand
CCCCCCATCTACCACCATCACCCCCCAGCCATTCTCAGCCTTCTTTCCATTTACACACACACTCTCTCTCTCACACACACACACACACACACACACACACACACACACACACACAGACACACACACATACAGTACACAGGTCTCTCCTCTGTTCTCCTCTCTCCATCCCTCTCTCTCTCTCTTTCTTCAGAAGCAAGTAGCACCATCTCCATCTCTCCCTTTTCATTCTCCAACCATGTTCTTACTCATGCTCTTCTTTTTTCCCTTTACACTTTATATCTCACACACTTCTATTTTTCCTCTTGTTTCTTCTCTTTTTTCCTTTTGTTTTCTTTTTCCTTTTCTGTTTCTTCTTCTCTCTAGCTGAAAGCAGAAGGTCGTAACGACCCTCCCAATCCCCCCCTACCGTTCACCGAGTGGACAGACTGGGAGGGGAAGTGGGGCACAAACAGACTGCTTTAGAGACAATGCTGAGCTCAGAGACTTCAGGCACTCAGAGACTAATAGAGACCCTTGAAGACGATGATCTGTCTCCTGCCCTGTCTGCCTCCTGCCCTGTTTGTCCCCTGTCCAGTCTCACCACCCCTGTGTGAGAGGCTAATAGTCCATGGGCCAGCCAGACCTTCCCCCCCCCCCCCTTCTCTCCAGGGATTCCTGCAGACGATTTTTTTCTGAAAGCTTATTCTGTTGTGACAATGAAATGCACCTGGATAAGGTAGACATATGGAGACCCCTGGCCCTGCCCCCTGTGACTGACAGACTGGCCCCCTGGCTCCGCCCCCTGTCCAGTCTCACCTCCCATTTTGTACTCCGTCCTCGTCTTGTCTGGTGCCCTCCTGTGGACAGACAACCCTTCTACCCCTGGGCATCCCAAAGAAACCAAGCCTGTAAGACTGGGCCACAGCCTCCCCGCCCCGGGCTTCAGGATTGACCAGAGTGACCACTATTGTAAACTCTTACGGTGCTGTAAACATGGAACTGGAACAAGGAAGGAAGCAATCGCTCTAATGTGTGTGTGTGTGCTGCTTCTTCTTCACGTCACCTTGTGTTCTGTTTTGACCAAGGTAGCAAGGGGCTAATCGTGTGCGTGTGTGTGTGTAAATGCCCCTGTAAGCACACCTGCCTGCCTGCTTCAAGGTCTTGTACAGTACAGTATGTGTGTGTGTATTGTGATCATACAGGCAAACACCCTGGTGTCTGACCACAGCAAGGGGGCCTCAGGTGCAGTCTGCCTGGCACAACCAGCACAACACTGCCCTCTTGTGGATGAGCTTGGTAGTGCAGTTCAATACTGAGTATTTACTGATGAGCACAAGCGTAATGTGTCACTGGTCTCTCTACTTCACAAGCCATTAGCACCAGTGCAGTCAGCATGGATGTATAAACTTTGATGCGTAAAGTGTGTACTTGTGTTACACTTTGTTCATGTTCTGCTGTGTAACTGGTTGTGTAGTTGCAGATGTTGTGCAACAGAAAGTGGCTGTGTGTGTGCTTCTGTGCTTCTTTGTTCAACCTCCCAGCATATGACTGGTAAAGCATCCGTCTAACACTTTAAATCCCAGGTGTTTTCAGAATTCCACACAACTTGGCAAGAGGTAGCAAAATTGAGATGGATCAGTGTGTGTATAGTTTGGGCCAGAGAGGGAGACCGGTATCAGGGCAGTTTAAACACACATCACATCAAGGGACGAGGACGGCAACCACAACAGCCAACCAAGACACATGGGCAGGTCTAAAGATCAGGACTTAATCTGTGACAGAGCAGGTCTAAACCCAAACATCAGGACCAAAACCAAGACAGAGCAGCACTAAGTCAGACACAGATCAGGACCAAACTGGAGGGAGAACAATGTTAAAGCTGGAGATCAGGATCAGAACAGGTCTAAACCAGGACCAGACTAGAGCTACAGTAGAACAGGGCTAAACCAGGACAGGACTAGTGACACAGCAGGGTTAAACCAGACATAAAACCAGAGAGGCTAAAAGCGAAGCGAGAGGAACGTTCGTTAAATTCTGTGTTCTATTTTTGCAAGGGGGAGGGGGGCAAAATCCCCCTTTATGCAGACCAAAGTCGAGCCCTCATTCGCTAATACAGAAAATCTGGTAAAAGTTTATATTGTGACGTGCCGACTTATGCAGACCGGAACTATTCACGTTCACTCCTGTTGTAACGTATTATGTTGCTCTATCTTGGTCAATATTTCATGATATTTGATAACACGGGACCAAAGAGCTAGAATGTGCTCTTCCAGATTAGGATTAGATTAGAGGCAGAACAGGTCAAAACCAGACCATGGCCAGACTAGAGACAGAACAAGGTTTTCTAAATCTATGGTTTCTTACCACTAAACATAAAACTAGACCAAACTAGAACCAGAACTATACTGTACCAGGAGATCAAGACCAGAACAGGGCTAAACCAGACACAGATCAGGGCAGGACTAGAGCCAGGACTGGTCTTACTGAACTAGAACCAGGACCAGATCTGGCCAGATCCAGACTAAACCAGAGACCAGCCAGTGCTGAATCCAGCCCAAACTGGAGACTAATCAGGACTGTATCAGGACCACTAGGATCGGACTGTCGAACAGACAGAGAGACAGACAGACTGACCGTCAGACAGACAAACAGAGAGTATGATTTGGTCCCTGTCTGGAGTCTATATATGTATGACAGTGTATAAGGGTAGTCTCCCAAAGCACACCACTGACCAATTGTCTTCAAGGCTGAGTGTATGTGTGTGTGTGTGTGTGTGTGTGTGTGTGTGCTCGCAATAAAATAACACATTAGGGTATACATTTTTCTTGCATTTGTGTCATTGAAGATGCAGTTCATCCTTTATGGGATGGTATACATAAATACATACAGTATATTCACAGAATTAAATGAGCAAAACCATCTCCTTTAGGCTACAGATATATCCCATACAATATTGTGAAACACTTAATTATTTCATCTTTATTCATCTATGAGATGAGAAAAGCAATCATAAAACATACCATAAATTTATATTTGCCCCTTTCTTGCTCAGGAGCGTACAGTTTCACTGTGTGTGTGTGTGTGTGAGAGAGAGAGAGAGAGAAGACAGAATGAGAATTTGTAGCAATGAAGACATGTTTCTAGAATGTGAATTCAGGTATGCCATTGTGTTTTTTGTTGCTGAATAAAATCTTTGATAGATAGATATGACTGCTTTTCACAGAAACCTTGTGTTGATGTATGCCATGTACTGTACAGACCATCACCATGGCGATGATGACGATTATACTGATTCTTGCCAACAGAGAAGATTACACACAGTGAAGAGATGATGATTGATGCAATGAAAAGTTTGTAAAAAAAAAAAAAAAAGTAAATAATTCTAATTTCAAATGAACGTTCACTGTGTCATTTCCTCCTTTCTAATGTAGGATGGATTTTTGTTTTGCGTGTGTGTGTGTGTGTGTATCTTCTATCTTTTGTGTATGCGCCTGTGAGTGAGCTTTTATTTTGGCAGTCATAAAAGTCATTCCATTTGTTGGGTTATTGTCTCTCATCAACTGGAAGACAATGGCTGAATCCTAATGTTCATCTTAAACCCTGAACCCTCAAAAACGTAAGTTGCACAAGCCAGCCAATCATGTGGCAGATTCATGCTGTAGTCTTTAAGGGTTCAGGTCTCAGGGCTTAGTGGGGACACTGGGATTCAGAGAGAGAGTGTGGCTCATCCACAACTACTGTACAAGAGCTTGAGAGAAAGGGAGAGAGAGAGAGAGAGAGAGAATGTGGCTCATCCACAACTACAAGAGCTTGAGAGAGAGAGAGAGAATATGGCTCATCCACAACTACAAGAGCTTGAAAGAGAGAGAATGTGGCTCATCCTTAATTAATGAACAACTACAAGAGTGTGAGAGATGGAGAGGCTTATGTCGACTTATGTCATCGCAACTCAACTCTATATATGGTGGTCTTGGTTTATCCCCTGTGAGTGTGTGTGTGTGTGTGTGTGTGTGCATACGTATGTCTCTGTGTGTGTGTATATGTGTACGTGCATTGTGTATGTGTGTGTGTGCATCTAGTGAGGGAGGGGGATACTGGGATGATAAATGTTTACATCCTCGAGCCAATAGGAGCCTGTATTTGAGAGGGATAAAGACAAACCTACCCTGTGAACGCGTGTGCGTGTGTGTGTGTGTGCGTGTGTGTGTGTGTGTGCGTAACTCAGTCAGTCAATCTATGTGAGCCAGATTACAGATCCATGACAGAGCAGAGAGGGTGAAGCTCGGTGACTTTATTGTGATCAACAGCAGCGGCACGTACAGGTACAACTTTGTTTCTCTCCTTTAGGGAATAATCTTGACTAGTTATTTGTGAATAACTTCACAATAATCTCTAATCTGAGTTATTATGCTACAGTATTATCAATGCACACAAAGTGGGACTAGGAGTAAATGAACAAGCCGTCTCTGCAAGCATGTTTGTTATTTATCTACTTAAACGGTGTCAGGGGTCTCTTGTTTGTTTATGACATACATATATGTACTGTTTGTCGTTATGGATGCAGTGAAATGTACATTATTCAGACAGAAGTAACGAGATTTGTTTTCTAAAATGTGATTGTATTGCATGTCTGTAGTGGTTTAGTGTGTAGTGCTCAGTGAAAAACCTCTAGGGTAGTAGAGACTCTTTATGACCGTCTGACTGTCTGTAGAGAGGGTGAGGAGGAACTCTCTCACACCATGCCATGAGAGACGGATTTCATGACTCTCTGTCAAGGTCTGTGCAGTTTAAAAGAAAAAAGAACCTCAGACCTGATGCACTGTAGAGGCCATGTCACATTCATCATGAGACAGCTGTCCGGTTCATCTAGATGTATGGTGTGCTCACATCAGGACGAACTTCAGAAGGCTGACCATGATGATAACGACTGATCACTGCTATTGGATCTTTGTAAAACATTATTGTATTGAATGTTTGTGGTGGTTAAGCGTATAGTGCGCAGTGAATTACCTTTAGGGTGGTCACAAACAGACCTTTAGCAGGTCAATGAAGCTCCATTACATTGATGGAAGTCATGACCTCTTCTGCAGTCAGTAGTCTACCAGATTCAGGACCATGTTTGGGCCACATCAGCACTGTAAGCCCATTGCTGTGTCGGTGTATCTGTATCAGGAGCCGCATCTGGGACCACATACTTTTTGGACCAACTCGAGTCTATTTAGGCCAGATCAGGGTAGTGTTTTGGCAATATTTTAGGCCATATGAGTGTATTTCTGCATATATTTTGGGCCTTATCAAGAGTTTATGTTCTTTATTTTGGACCGAGTTTATATGCTATATTTTGGACCATGTCGGGGGTTTATATGCATATATTTTGTGGCCATATGAACGTATCTACAGTATGCATATATTTTTGACCATATTGTGAGTTTATGTTCTATAATTTGAGGTCATATCATGAATTGTGTCATATTACGGGCCATACTCAAAGAGGAGCCTCCCTGGGCCGTATCGGGAGTTTATGTCCATATATTTTGGGCCATATTATGCCTTAACTGAGCCATTCCTGGGCCGTATCGGGGGATTATGTGCATATATTTTGGGCCATATCATACTCAAAGCTGGGCCGTATCGGGGTGCATATATTTTGGATCATATCATGCCCAAAGCTGGACCAGCCCTGGACCATATTGGGGGTTTATGTGCATATATTTTGGGCCAAATTATGCCTTAACTGAGCCAGCTCTGGGCCGTATCGGGGGTTTATGTGTTATCTACAGTGTTGTTCAGGCTGCTTCTGATTTATGAATGAGCTCACGCTTTCAGCTCAGAGTGTGAGAGAACAGGAGGATTAGTCTGGCTAAGGAGGACAGAGGCAGGACTGTATTTGGACCAGAAGTGGGCCACGCCTGGGCCGTATCTGAGGGAGACCGAGAGCAGAGAGAGGAGATTAGGTGATAATTATAGTGGAGTTGAAAGAACATCCAGATTAAAAGCCCTAATGCTGTTGGATGACAAGGACACACTGCATGACCGTCTGACTGGCTGACTGACTGAGTAAAGGGTGAAGAACATCTCACACTATATGTGTCTGTAGGACTCACTGTCTGTTACTTACTTACTTTTTACTGATCCTCTTTGTCCCGGTTGGGGCATAAGGCCATAATCATACACACTGGCACTGAAGCCTGTCTCGTGCTTTGGCCTGTGTTCCGTCCCAGGAAAGACCCATCGCCTTCAGCTCAGTCATCACTATCCTCCGCCAGGTGTTCTTTTGTCTGCCCCTTTTTCTTTTCCCGATTGGTGTCCATCTCAAGGCAACTGTCTGTCTGTACAGACCATAAAAGACAGATCCAATGACTATAATGGCTGACTGTCTATAGAGAGGATGAAGGCCGTCTCTCCCTGTTTGTCTTCAGGACTCACTGTCTCTGGTCTGCAGAGACCATGAGGGACATCACAGTCTGCTGCGAAATAAAATTAAAAAAAAAAAAAAAAGAGCGTGCACCGCTGCCGTCGTTGGCTCCTCTGCCAATTCAACATGTTGAGTGGTGAGAAAAGGAGGGGCTAGAGGGCTGCTAGTGTCAGCAGTGCTGTGTGCTGTGCATACCGCTCAGAAGAGGACCGTTGTTACCTTATCATGTCACATCTAAATATTTCATGAATATGTTATGAAATCTACTTCAGAGGCCACTGTACTATACATAATGCGAAGATAGATGGTGTTTATAAAGGTCCATATCAAAATATTATTTTCCTTACATTAAGTTGTATTACAATAACATCCTATGATGATGGAGAGAGTTGTATTACAATAACATCCAATGGTGATGGAGAGAGTTTTATTACAATAACATCCAATGGTGATGAAGAGAGTTTTATTACAATAACATTCTATGGTGATGGAAACAGGCACCATGTGAACCTGAAGCCCATTCATAATGGCAAAGCCTTAAGCATGTTTATTCCCACAGAGTTTGCTGTGGGTTAAAGATGGATTATGACTGTTGTGTTTGCCTTTTTACTGTTCTATTCTGACTTAAGTGCAAAGAGCATTATGTAAGCTGTGTGTGGTGGGGGTGTACTATACTGTAGGTCATGAGGCTTCAATCTCACTGGACTGTTGAGTCTTCTACAGAAAGTGCTCTCTGTCATTTTTCAGGGTCATGCTTGGCTATGCTTTGTTCTCATTTGGCACAAGTCATGTCTAACAGCTTACTCTGTTTAAGTTAAGGACACTTTTTTTGCTTTTCAAGTATAACAAGATAGACTGTAAGACTATAAGAATTGTAGGTTAATTTAACAGTTTCACAGTCACTTTGATGGTTACATGAGTCATTATGGTGAGAATGAAGGTTCTCTGGGCTCTCTCTCATTTAAAACATACTGCAGTGTCTTTGTCTTTGGCGTCCAACTATCCCCAAAGTCTCTGTATCTAAATCTTTCTGGTTCACATAATATGCACTGGAAAAACCATACAGTTGAAAAAACAAAACAAAGTGCCTGTTGTGCCCATAGAACTTAAGCCTTCTGGAACCAACACAACTTTCCTTTTTTCTTTCATTCACTCATTCATTCTTTCTTTCTTTCTTTCTCTCTGACTGTCTGTCTGTCTGTCTGTCCCATTTTAGGACAAATCCCATGATGGACCTCAAGCAAAAGATCAGCGTACTTCTAGTCGGCCTGTTGCTCCTGGTCACGGTGAACCCCGTGTTGGCACGGCGTGGAGGTTTCGGTGGCCGAGGGGGGGTTGGCCGTGGTATTGGCATGCGGAGCGGTGGTGGCTGGGGGGGTGTTGGCAGTCAGGCCGGCGGGGGCTGGGGGGGCCGTGGGGGGGCGATGCCAGCCCAGAGCTCAGGCTCCAGTGCGGGGAAGATTGCAGGAGCTGCGGCCGCTGGGGCAGTAGGGGGCGCTGTGCTCGGCTCCATGGTCCGACCTGGATTTGGTGGCGGCTACGGCTACGGTGGTGGCTACGGGGGAGGCTACGGTTACGGCGGTGGCTACGGCGGTGGCTACGGATACCCCAGGTACGGAGGCAGGGGTTATGGGGGGTCTGGCACCAGCGGCTACGTGGACGGAGAGCTGCGGAACGAGACGGATATGGACTACTACAACTGGAGCGGATCTGTTTCCACAGTCTCCCAGACATACACCATTCTGCTGGGATCAGCACTCTCCTTCCTCATTGGACACTGGGCACTGTGACACACAACTGCGTGTGTGCACGTGTGTGTGTGTGTGTGTGTGTGTGTCTGTGTCTAATGGACGAACAGAAATGGGTGGTGGATGAAAGCATGAATGAATGAGTGATGAAAGAACAAATGAAGGAATGAATAATAATGAGAGAGAGAATGATAAGTGGCTGAATCTGTGATGAAAGAGTGAAGTATGGACAGTACATTCTCCCTCTCACTAGAAGCCCCTGGACAGAAGAGTGGGGATGAGGCAAATGAATAAGGGAATGTGAGTGAGTAAGTGAATCAGTGTGGAGTCGCATGCAACTATTGAGCTCACTCTGAGGGACAGCTACTCTAGACTAGGACGTCATGAAGTTCTCTACCTCTGTACAGTCATTAGGTATATACTGGAGAATGTCTCCTTCTGCAAATTCACTCCGTGAATTTCTGTGTCAAAAAGCTTGTCGTATTTCAGGGATTTTCACTTATTGTTATGAAATCCATGCCATTTTATTTTGTTATGCCTGTTTTGTTGTGTAAGTAGCCCTATTTGGGTAATCCTGCCAGGTGTGTACAGCTGGATTGCTATATAAAGCAAAGCTAAGTCTAGCTGTTGCATAGGTTTTGACCCCGCTATGACTCTTAATTGTTCTGGGAATTCTGCTTTGGGAAATCATTATTGACATCTTGGTTTAAACTTTGTGTTTGTTTTGGTACCATGTCTTTTTTGTAGCTTTTTTTAATTTCTGTATGTTTGACGCTTGACTCTTCTGCTGCACTGTAGAAAAGGTTTTTGTAATGCTTATTAAAAATGAAGTAAGTAAAGATAACTTGTCTCTTTCAATTTATCTTTATCATAACTTGATGGAGACTAGTTATGGTTACTTACCTGGTTTGAGGCAACGAGTTTGCACTTATTTTTCAAGCAAGCATTACAAATCCTTTTTTACAGTCTGGGCTTTAAGCAGTAGTATGCAGTAGTCCCTCCTATCAGGAAACAACTTGTTCAAACTCTCATACAGCACCTCTTATCAGGAAACAACTTGTTCAAACTCTTGTCATGGATTGCAACAACGCCCTCAGGACTCAAGAATTTGCATTACGGGAAATAAACACGGTTGAAATGGTCTTTTGTTTGAGCTTGTGTGTGTGTGTGTGTGTGTGTGTGTGTTAGTGTATCAAGACTGATGTGGTAGGGCTTAAATTTTGTCTTTTGACAAAGTGGTTGTACTTAAACTCATATTTATACTACTGTGCTTGTGTGTGTGTATGTGCATGTGTGTATGTGTGTGTGTGTGCTAAACAAGTGGTGTTTCTGATGTGGTGGGCGATCTCAGGTGTGCCACATTTTTCCCCTACACAGTGAGAGCCAGAGTGAGCTGGCGCTGGATTAGTCAAGTGATTGTCCAGAGTATTTCCAAACATACAGTAGCCTTGTTATTCACATTCTCTGAGTGCTGGAAGATGAAGGTTGACCTGTGTTGGTTGGAAGTATTTGGGACAACTGCACAGGCAGTATCTACTGTAGCATGGGCCATGGTGGATTAACACTGACATACATACATAGGCAACACTACTGAGAGTCTATCAAGAATAGTCCGTTAGACCAGTTTAGCTGCTGCTTGCCGGGTTGGGGTTAAACCACTTTAGTGCTAATCCAGAGTGAAGTTAAAGCTGAGCGCACAGAGGGTGATGTCATCCACACAAGATGATGTCATCTATAGCCACAGTCTGAACACACACAAAGAATTCATTTCAAGCTGCTCAATATTTCTTTGTTACCTCTGATTATTATTAGTGCAATGCTCATGTTCTTAATGCAATTTGGCAGTTGCAGAAATATAGAGCCATAGACTTTAAATACTCACTCACAGACTTTAAACACGCACTCACACACACATTTAAGTGCCAATATACAGTACAGTGCCATTAATATGTAGCCTACTCTCTCAGTCAAGAGAAGCTTTTGACACTCTACACTTCCATGCTTGGATAGATGATTTGGTTATGTTGGCCAGTTGTTGCTACGAAGGACTAGTGGACAGCGTTGTCTATGATCCTCAGTTGCTTAGGTAACAGGCTTTTGTCTGGTCACACGGTCCACTCTCATTACATCATGGTGTTGTGTAGCATGGACAAGCTATATTTGCAGTCAACCTGCTTTTCAGCAGAGCTAAATATAGGCCAACTGTAGTAGAGGTCATTAGACCTGCCTGGAGTCTTCAACCACCCATATAGCCTAGGCCTATGCTACAAACTCACAAGTCAGGTTTCAAGAGCCAATTTTTTAGATTAGTTGCACTTACTGTACTTTCTTAGCAAAATATGAAATCCAAATTTACAGAGTGGCACAGTCTCAATGTCCACCCTTACAGAATTCAAATGCATGTTCACAGTAAGGGTTCGCGAAGGGTTTAGGGGTGTCCTGCTGTCAAAATCTATGACGGTGCGAGGGCTCGGTTGCGCCCAGTCTGAGAATGAAGTCGGTATGGCACGCAGACGTTGCTAAAGGGAATTACCCCCTGTACGTAGAATTATGACTTGAAACACTGGAGAAGCATGAAAATGTTACAAACAAAACCCACCTGTAAACAACTTGCAATTACCAAGAGATGGAGACAGAAGTGAGGACACCACATGACTCTATTGTTGATTGAATGATTTTTGTGTCCACATCATGCCAACACAAAGGTAAGCATTCATAGCCTTGCAAAGACTAAACGGCGTTAGTTAGTTCAGTACATCAGGGCTCACGGCTTAGTTTGCAGGGAGGGCATCAAAACAAAACCACTAAGTTAGAATTCTGAAATTGCTCATGGCTTCTCAAACCACAGCTCAAAGAGGACCTCTGCTGGCCAAAGTTGGAAAAAGCACAGAGAGGCAAAATGTTTCACAACTTAAGAATTTATTCAATTTCTCTTTCCAAGATCTTATCAAAATACCTACAGTTGACTTTCAATTTCGACAAGATGGAGTCATTCATGAGAAAAATAAAAATCCATTTAAATATCCACCTGCTTTCCATTTGCTTTGCCATGCTGGTATTTGTGAGGATATATCCAAGGTGGAAAAATAAAAATAAACCTTTAGTCAAAGAGGTTAGAGTAGCCACAGGAATAATTTAATAATTTCTTTATACTTTGAAATAGGCTTCTTTTCATGATTTCATTTATAGCCTTGCATGTAGTGATTTCCATTTGTATATAATTTTCCGAAACACAGGTACCATACACATGTCCCGTAGGTGGGACTATAAGACAATGAAAAAGATGGCATGTTTCATCGTAACAGAATTTTTATTGGCACGGGTGACTGAGACTGAGGACTTAAAATTGGTACAAAACACAAGCAGTTTGTGTCTCACCAACATTTTAGTGCATAATAAAATGCAGCAGACATGGGTAAGACTAACTGAGCATATGATGGAAATCTAAAAACAACACAAAACTTAAATAATGAAGCCATCTCTTCTTCTAGCCCAAAGTATTCATTATGATAAGGGAAAGGCGTAATACTTAAGCTACATGTATCAGAATTCATCAGCAGTGCTTTCATTTCTGTCCAAAGTTCACTTTTACTGCTCCCTCTTCAGAGTTCACCAGTTTACCACTCTCTCTTCAAAGACAGTTTACCAGTTTCAAACCATCTATGCCAAGAGTTTCTTCAAAGAAGTATCTCTTCTGAATACGCAAATCAATCTGAAAGAGGTCACTTCAGGTGTGTTATACCAGCACCAGTGCCAGCTGTGGCTTTGACTGATGAGCTGTGTGTACCAGTGGCTGTGCAACCAGCAGGTCGTGAGTTGGAAGTCAATAGCATAGGCCCCTGAGCAGCTTAGAAGCCCATGTCAATTTAGGGCCCTTGTAAGGAGTCCATCCTAGGAGCCCATGTCCATTTAGGGCCCTTATAAGGGGTCCATCTTAGGAGCCCATGCCAGTTTAGGGCCCTTGTAAGGAGTCCATCTTAGGAGCCCATGCCAGTTTAGGGCCTCTGTCAGAAGTCCACAGCTCGCAGCTTGCGTTCCTCCTGCTCGGTGAGGGGCTCCTGTGCCAGGATCTTGCCATGAAGCCGGTGGTGTTTGCCGATGCCAAGTCGCGGCAGGCCGCGATTGAGCCCCTCCAGCAGGACACAGGCCTTGCAGAGCGCCTGGCTGGAGATGTAGCCGCAGCGGGCGCAGGTGCCCTGCACGGGCATCCGTACACCCTCCCGTACCGACAGGTGCTCACCCGAGTGGATGACGTCCATGATGGCGCTGGGTCGGACCGCTTCCAGGTCCTTGAGGAAGGTGCGCGCATGGCCACGGTAGGCGTTGGGTGAGTAGATGCACTCCGTTGAGAAGTAGTCCAGCTTCTTGAAGTAAGCGTAGAGCACGATCTCTTTCTCGTAGGCGTACTTGAGCGGCTTACAGCGCGGGATCACTCCATCGCCCTCGCTCGCTGTGCTGATGGCCGTGCAACGCCGCAGGCGGGCGATGTCGCCACGCAGTACGTTCATCAGCACGGTCTCCGCCACGTCGTCTGCGTTGTGCCCTGAAATGAGAGCAGAGGGGGAGGGGAACACCAAAAAAAATATTACATTACATTACTTTCATGAAATTATTAATTAAGACATCATGGCATTAGCAAGCATCTTTCACCTCAGGCAGCTAAACCAATGTTGCTGTGTGCACATCCATGTGTGTGTGTGTGTGTGTGTGTGTGTGTGTGTCATGGGTCTGTGGTCCTTTGT
Organism: Sardinella tawilis; assembly: GCA_030264315.1. Classification (NCBI taxonomy): domain Eukaryota; kingdom Metazoa; phylum Chordata; class Actinopteri; order Clupeiformes; family Clupeidae; genus Sardinella; species Sardinella tawilis. Next base: position 15,490,877 of record JASCQY010000293.1, on the reverse strand, counting down.
ACAGGATATGCCCTCTAATTATTCCCAAAAGACGGTGGGCCGCCTGTGTCTTTCACACTGACAGAAACGTTGTTGGGGCTCTCTGAGGGTATATTTCAATGTGGGCCCATTCTGGTCTAAACAGGTTGTATGTCTGTTCACAAGTAAGCTTGCAAACCCATTTAGGGTATATGTCAGACAGCTGTATGTCAGTTCATTTCTGTTTCCTACCTATCTTGAGGGACATATGGGTCATGTCATCGAAGCTAGCTTTGCAGAAGTTGCTTGGATGGATGAGGAGGGGGAAGGCAAAATGCATCTGCCAGAGGTGCAGAGAAGAAGGCAAAGGAGAACAGGGATAAGACAAACAACTCCTGTGTGGTCCCATACCTGTACAGATCTTGTCCACTTTCAGCATCATGGCTCCCCTGTCGAGGGCCTGTCGCCTGAACACCCCGCAGAACGTGCAGTTGTTCTTCAGGCCCACCTGCTTCACAATAGCGTCCATGGTCCAGCCATAAAGCTCCTCGTAGGACACGATCTTCAGCGGTAGGTCATACTGCTGCTGGTTCCTCTTTACCGTCTCCAAGGAATCGTCGCGGTAGCCTGTGATTCCCTCGTCCACAGACAGGAGAAGCAGATTGAGTCCGTAGTCGTAGCGCTCATTAAGAACCTTCATGACGTGGGCCAAGACTGTGGAGTCCTTTCCGCCCGACGCTCCAATGCCGACTGTCTCTCCACGATTAAAAAGACGCGCAGAGGTGATGGTGTGGTGAACTTCCTCTTCAAATGCCCTGAAAAAGCATTCCTTGCAGAGAGAATGTCCGGTTTTCGGACGTTTCAGCACTGCTCTTTTATGTTCACAACTGGTACAGAAGACTGGCATGATCAACCAGTTCCTAAAAGACAGAGAAATTTTCCTAATTATACGACATTTCACCAAACAACCAGATAACACGTTATGCTACCATGTGTAACGTTACGTGTGTAGGTGAACAGCATAACTGACTAAACGAGCTTCATGACCTCGACAGTCTTTCAATAGGCTACCATCACAATGTTAAGGGTAAGGAAGTTTTGACGTTAATGGCTTCCGTTTCGTTTGGTCAAAATACGTTTTAAACCTTTACAAAGACTGATAATGTAATAACAAGAATAGAATAGAATAGACAATCTCGCAAACCTACCTTTAACTTCCAAGTCTAACGGTACTTTTCTTGTCAATGTTTTGATTGCTTCAGGAGGCTATTTAATTCAAGTAAAATGTAAAAGCTGACACCTGAGACAGCACCTGACAATACCAACAAAGCACATGGATCTTCAATACATTTCCGTGAAGAAAATAACTAAACTCGAAAAATGATAAACCTCTCAGCTTCTCAGCATGCTGTAAACCCATAGACAGTAAAAGAAATGGACAGAGGGATCCCGCTGTCTTCAGTGGGAGGCGTTGAAGCCCAATTTTGAATTG
>JASCQY010000293.1:15455741-15461312 GCA_030264315.1 Sardinella tawilis | reverse complement strand
GTGTGTGTGTGTGTGTGTGTGTGTGTGTGTGTGTGTGTGTGTGTGTGTGTGTGTGTGTGTGTGTGTGTGCACGTGTATGAGCCTGTATGTGTGTGTGAGTGTGTGCATGTATATTTTCTGTGTGTGTGTGTGTGTGTGTGTGTGTGTGTGTGTGTGTGTTTGTGTGTGTGTGCATTTGTGTGTCAGTGTGTGGAAGAGACTTTGCCCTCACATGTGTCTTTGGCACAACAGTGGCTGTGCATCAAAGAAGTTCAGCTGTGTGTGAGAGTGTGTGTGCATGCGTGCGTGTGTGTCTGTGTGTGTGTGTGTGTGGACCTGCTGTTGATAGCCTGCATTATTTATCACTGTGTGCCTCCTCCAATCTGTTAGTGTACCAGAAGTTGAGACATACGTTACATTACACACACACACACACACACACACACAGAGAGAGAGAGAGAGAAATAGAGAGAGAAGAGAGAGACAGAAAGCTCACGATGACTCCAGATCATCAGAACAGGATGCACAGTTTCCAGCAAACAAACGCACACACAAAAACAGATCAGACTATACTGTGAGTGGTGTGTGGGTGTGCACGCTGGTTTGTGTGTGTGTGTGTGTCTGTTTGTGTGTGCTTAAAAATATGCTTGTGCGTATGTGTATATGCTTGTGTGTGTGTGTGTGTGTGTGTGTGTGTGTCTGTGTGCGCACCATCATCAGTTGAGCTGTCACTTCACCAGTCCCTCTCTGGACGCTGTCTAGCGGTGCTAGCTGTCACAGCTGATGGACTGCTACGTCATGGCCTGTCTGATCAAACACTGTGTGTGTGTGTTCCGTCTCAGTCTATTCTGATCAAACACTATGTGTGTATGTGGAGAATGTGTGTGTGTGTGTATGTGTGTGTGTGTGTGTGTGTGTGTGTGTTTGTGTCCATCTCGGCCTGTCCTGATCAAACCCAACCAGCTGGGTCTCCTGCCATCGCGTGTCAGAGATGTCAGCACACTGTCACCCACCCTCATCTGAAGGTGTGTATCACACAAGTTGCCTGACACCTTGCACAGTAACCTCTCCTTATGTGTGTGTATGTGTGTGTGTGTGTGTGTGTGTGTTGGTTGAGAAATGCTGAATGCTATCGTTGGAGATAATACTAACATAGTGACTGTCATTGTACTGATGTTTGATGTGTGTGTGTGTGTGTGTGTGTGTTTGTGTTTGTGTGTGTGTGCTTTGTTAACCGTACAAACCTTTTGTTTTGTTATTGATTATATTGATTTGATGACATAGATATTTGATTATACGTCTGGGGGTATGTGTATCGATGTGTGTGTTTTTTATATTTTTATTTGTTTTTATATTTTCCTTTCCACTTCTCTCCTCTTTTCCCACCACTCCTCTCTTCTTCTCTCCATTCATTTTCTCCACTTCTCTTCTCATTTCCCACTTCTCATGTCTTCTCTGCTCTCCTATTGAGGTTTTTCAGATTTGACGTTTTGAGTCACGTGATTTATATCTGATAGGCAGAACGTCACGGTAGTCAATACAATTCTATGCAATTTCTGTGTGTTTTGTCTTCGAATTTTATCACTATGAACATATCAAATCTAGACGTGAAAAGTGAAAATTATGAAACTGTTCCCCACACTTGTTACAACACAGCCTGTTACAATATATCACTTCGTTATTTACTGGAGGAGAAAGTTAATTTCATGTTGTGAGATCATTTGCAGCCAAATTCATGGGCAGCGCTAGAAACACTATTCTCCGCTTTTCACCATGAGGTTTTCTCCGGGTATGAAAGACAGACAACAACTACAGTTTAAAACGAGTAAAATAACTTCGTTGAAGTTCATCACTGACATGTACTTCAATGGGAAAAATGAGTATCGGTCTTTAAATTACACAAGTTTGTAAGAAAGTTAGCAACCAATGTTGTTGGTTGAACGTTACTTAGCAGGGAAATTAGCACTTTAATGACTTCATGTCACATTTTTCCAGGCAATTAAAATAGCGTACTGACACACAAGTAGTTGTCATACCCGTTGTCAGTGTTTATTGAAGCAGTTGTTCTCAAATCAATTGCTGTCTCCCACTTACATGAATTTCAGTCCACAGAAGTTTTGTTGACCAATGTTAAATTCCCATAGACGGTTAGCATTATGACGTTGCAGGTGAAAAACCTCAATACTCCACTCTTTTTTTCTCCTCTCCTCTCCCTTTCTCTCCTCCCTCCTTCTCTCTTCTCCTCCACCTCTCCTCTCCTCTCTCCTTCTCTCGTTTTCCTCCTCTCCTCTCCTCCCCACCTCTCCCCTCTCCTCCCCTCTGGTCTGGGGCTCAGTAGGGGGTGGGCTGCTGGATTGCACTGAGAGGGAAAAAGACATCAAGGGCAGAAAACACTGCATGAGAAAAAAAAAAACAGAGAAAAAATCTGTGATCCTTTCTAAGGACACCCAACCCCCCTCTTTCAATCTCTCTCTCTCTCTCTCTCTGCTAAACACACAATAATGCCAACAGATACAATATCTGTCTGATGAAAATCTTAAACTCTTGTTGAAATTGAAAAACAGAACATTTTAAACCCTGTGAGATTGAGCTAAATATATCCAATCCAATGTGAATCTCTCTCTCTTCTTTTTGTCCACTAACTTGTATGGTGCATGATTGCCTTACTGTAAATGCTGGAGAATATAAAGCAGGGGATTCTTGTTCTCAATTATATTTTCATACATAATACGTAAAAAAAAAAAAAACCATGAACAAAAGATTTGAGAGAATGGAGGCATATATAGTATAATATGATAAAAAAGAACAACAAAGCAACAAACGATTGGAGAGAATGCAGGCAAATCAGCCCCTGTGCCGTCTCAACTTAGCAGCAGATTTTAGAGAGCAGCTGCCCACTCTTTCAGATCGCAGAAATCAGTTGAGTGGAGAAAAGGGTTACTCTTCACACGCGCACACACACACACACACACAGAAATCAGTTGAGTGGTGGAGAGGAGTGAATTCCTCTGCCAGGTGTCACATGGAGAGGAAGGCTGTTAAAGGATTGGCATTTTAATGCTCACACTACAAGAAGTGTGTGTGTGTGTGTGTGTGTGTTTGTGTAAGAAGGAGAGAACCAGGAGAGACAGAGAGAGAGTGTGTGTGTAAGAAAGAGAAAGACCAGGAGAGAGAGAGAGAGAGAGAGAGAGTGACAGAGAGTGTGAGAGAGAGAGAGAGAGAGAAAGAGTGACAGAGAGTGAGACAGAGAGAGAGAGTGTGTATGTGTGTGTGTGTTCGTGTGTGTGTGTGTGTGTGTGTGTGTGTGTGTGTGTAAAGGCAAAAGACCAGGATAGACAGAGAGAGAGAGAGAGAGAGAGAGAGAGAGAGAGAGAGAGAGAGAGAGCGTGTGTGTGTGTGTGTGTGAATGTGTGTGCTGCTGAGTGAGTTCAGGTGCTCTGGCCTGCATGTGTGAAGGAGACCCACTGCGCCAGCTTTTTACATGAGCCCTAAGTTAGAGCCCCTCCTCTCTTTCTCTGTTCCTTACATCCCTCTCTCTCTCTCTCTCTCTCTCTCTCTCTCTCTTTCTTTCAGCACCCCTCTGCTCATTCGCTCCTCTCGTTTCTCTCCTCTTACTTCTCTCTCTCTCTCCCCTCCATTTGAAAGGTGTGATATTCCTTTAATTGAGCAGAAACATGTGGGCTCAGTGAATACCTCAAGGGATTATGTGGGGGGAGAACATTTCCCCATACATACACTTTCACTCACACTCACACACACACACACACACACACACACTTTCTCTCTCTCTCTCTCTCTTTCTTTCTCTCTCTCTTACACACACATACACCACAGTACACTTATGCACACACACACACTTCACACATACTGTTTTTTATAAAGTGGACTGTATGCTTGTGCAGTGGAGCACCGAGGTCTGCTGGGAATGAATGTAGTTGCTGTGACCTTTAACCTACAGAGCTGTTGACATGGATGGCAGCCAAAGAGGGTCTTACAGAGCGCTTTTGTTAATCTCATTCATTGCTGCATTGCTACACACACACACACACACACACACACACACACACACACACACACACACATTCTCTCTCCCTCTCTCTCATACACACACACACATGCACACACACTCCAAACTGTGCTGGGCCTCACTGGGTTGGCCAGGAGGGGACGGGATTGAAGCAAGTCGATCCGAGCTGCCAGAATTCCTCAGTTTTGGAATGTTCGGCTCCCTTTTTCCCATGGTGCTTTGTATGAGGAAGCACTGAAGCTCCAGGCCAAACCTACACACCCCTCCACAGGACCAGCAAGGACCCAGCCCCCATGTTTTACCTGTGCCCAGCCCCTGACTGTGTCCTGCCCTCAGCCCCCAGCCCCTGACTGTCTCGTCCTCTGCCTCCAGCAACCTCTTCCTTCCTCATCCAACTCCTCTTCTTCCTCCTCCTGCTTCTCTTCTTCTTCCTACCTCTGCTCCTCCTTTTCTTCCTCATCATCCCTTCTTCTTCCTCCTCCTGTTCCTCTTCTTCTTCTTCTTCCAGCAGCCTCCTCTTCCTCCTCTTTCTCTTCCTCCACCTGCTCCTCCTCCTCCTGCTGCTCCCAGTGCAGCTTTGCCAACTGACACCACCAAGGTGCTGGAGGGCGGAGGGGGCAGAAAGCCTACTGTCTAATGGGCCAAGGCTCCTCTCTAACCTCTGTAACCTCTAACCTGTGTCTGTGTGTGTGTGTGTGTGTGTGTGTGTGTGTGTGCATATGAACAAAATGGATAATGCAAGAAAGAGATGGTCCACTCGTCAGCATTTAGCCACAGCACACACACTCACATGAGCTGAACACGTGAAAGTCCTGCATCAGATAGCACAGGAACACACACACACACACACACACAAACACACACACACACGCTCACATGGATTGCATGCGTGTACACATACACACACACACACACACACACACACACACAGATAGGCATCCACACAGACACACATGTATGGTTGTCATACTTTCATGCTTGTACTTCCAGTGGCATGTTGACATATCTCTCTGATAAATAACTGCTGTCTTATTTTCTTCATCCTGACTATAGTCAACTGACATGCAAGTCAGATGTTTATGTTGACATTTAAACCTGTTCAAAGCCTAGGGTGGCAATGAGTGTGTGTCTGTGTGTGAGAGAGAGGGAGAAAGAGAAATAGAATGTGTGTGTGTGTGTGTGTGTGTGTGTGTGTGTGTGTGTGTGTTTGGACAGGCATCACCCACTCAAAGGGACAGTTTGAGGCGCCGTCTGGGGAGAATCAATCAGATTAATGTAGCTCTCAATCGCTCATAATGACAAGCAGCAGGAGGGTGTGTGTGTGTGTGTGTGTGTGTGTGTGTGTGTGCGTGCCTGATTGTGTCTGCGAGAGAGAGAAAAGTTAAGGTGGAGGAGTCAAACCAGAGGTTAAGAGAGACTGAAAGGAAGAGAAACTCACAGAAGAGGAGAGAAAGGGAAAAAAGGAAAAGAGTGCAGAGAAGGGAGAGAAGAGTGAGAGAAGAGAGTGTAAGAAGGAGAGAGAGAGAGAGAGAGAGAGACAGAGAGAGATAGCTTAACTTATGGAA
>JASCQY010000293.1:15448241-15450741 GCA_030264315.1 Sardinella tawilis | reverse complement strand
GAGAGAAAGAGAGAGAGAGATGGAGAAAGAGTAAGAGAGGCTAAAGGGAGAGAGAGAGAGAGCGAGAGAGAAAGAGTACTATGTAGGAATAGGATGAAAAGCTAAGGGGAGAGAGAGAGAGAGAGAGAGAGAGAGAGAGAGAGAGAGATGGAGAAGAGTAAGAGAGTCTAAGGGGACAGAGGGATGTAGTGGTGTGTAAGGGGATCCTGGTTGTAGAAGTAGCTCAAATGGCCTCCAAATGTGGGGGTCAGGAGGACTTGTACAGTGATCCCTCTTGTCTTTTACGGCCCGGCCCACTGCACCACCCCACCTCTGAACCGGAGTGTGTCTCGATCTATGAGACCTTTCTCTTGAGAGGATCCCGTCCAGTTTGCAACACCACTTCTGCACCCTATATTGTTGTTGTCCCAGGCGGTGTGTCTGACCAGCAGGTACAGGGTGAGGGGCACCCCCCCACCCCCCCAATCCCAAACCCCCACTCTCCCCCAAACCCCTCACTTTAAGTTCCCCTCTCCCCTTCCTTTGTTTAACCTTTGACCCCAGCAGGCAGACGCGCTCCAGAGTTCTGAGGAACAGGAAGTGTCGGGTTGCAGATGAAACGCGTGTGTGTGCATATGTACGTGCACACGTGTGTGTGTGTCTGTCTTTGTGTGTGCATATGTGTGTGTGAGTGTATGTATATATATATATGTGTGTGTCTGTGTGCGTGTGTATGTGTCTGGGTTTGTGTGTGCATATGTGTACGCGAGTATATATATGTGTGTGAGTGTGTGTGTGTGTGTGTGTCTCATGGGCCATAAATCCACAGGTCCGCCTGTCTCCGCACGCACCAGCGGCAAGAGGCACAGAGGGTGGGGGTGGTAAAGTTTTACAGCTCCGCTTCCATCACTGTCTCCTTTAGCACACCACAGAAACACATCTGGCCCAGCTGTGGCCCACATACAGAGCAAAGACCCCTATACAATGTGCTGTGGAGACAGAAGCTGATGCTAGAATTAGAATAAGAATCTGACTCGTCTGATTCTAAGAAAGTACCCTGGATAGATTGATGGTGAGGCAGGGACCAACTGTATTGTATGTCAAGATCTTGTTTGTGGACTTCAGTTTGTTTTTTTGTTTTTTTGTTCAGCTCTACCTGAACTGAAATCCTGACCGTCAAACTCTCTCGACTCACTGTATCTCCTGCCATCTACCAGTGGTGCTCCAGCTTCCTGACTGACAGGACTCAGTGTCTAATACATGTCACATCTGGAACAACCAATACTGGTGCACCACAGGAGGGTGTGTCCTGCCCCCCCTGCTCTTCTCCTTCTGCACAAATGACTGCTCCTCCAAGGACCCCGCTGTCAAACTCTTATATTTGCAGATGGCACCACTGTCATTGGGCTCATCCAGGATGGTGACAAGTCTGCTTATTGTCAAGAGGTTGATAAGTGGAGACTGTGGAGATGGTTGTGGACTTTAGAAGCATGCCATAACCCCCCCCCCCCCATTTACTTTTTAATCATTTAAGCATCCAGTGTCAAATGTGGACTATTTCTGGGATCCATCATTTCTCAGGATCTGAAGTGGGAGTCCAACATCATCCTTAAAGGGCTGTTCACATCTACAACGATAACTATAAAGATAACTATAACGACATTTCCGTTCACACTGGCCAACGATAAAGTAAGTCTGCCCGCATGTAAATAAAATGATGTCTAAAATTCCACGGTGCTGATTGGCTGAAAACCTTTTATCTTTCAAAAAATCGCTCAGAAAGTGATCCCAATGATATCGTTGCACATGTCGTTGTTGTTATAGTTGTGGTGTGGACGTTGTCATTCACAATAATTAGAGCGATATTTTATTCTTGTTATAGTTATAGTTATCATTGTAGATGTGAATGGCCCTTAAAAAGGCTCAGCAGAGAATACACTTCCCACAGCAACTATGAAAGCATGTCTAACCACAAGAACTGTTGACTATCGTCTAAACTGCTGTCATTGAATCCATTTTCTCCACAGCCATAACCATTTGGCTTAGGACAGCTACAAAACAGAACAAACGCAGATTACAACGCACAATTCAGACAGCTGAAAATATCAATGAGGCCCCGTTGCACACAAAAACAACCCTAATTCTAACATAGTACACTGCACTCTCAAAGACTTAAGTGTCAGAAAAGCATATAAAATATCTTTAAAAAATATCTCTGCACACTTAGATCAATGCAAAAAAAGTGTTTTGCTACTTTGCCCTGATGAAGGTCTACTGACCAAAAGCTTGGTAGTAAAACACTTTGCATGGGTCTAAGTGTGCAGAGATTTCTTTTTTAGACACAGAAACAGCCAGACACACTGCCATCATTCTCCTGAACTGGACCAGTTGGGTCATCCCAAGCCCCAACATTCTAGGCCAGACAATGAAGCCAAAACTGAACATTCTAAAGTGCAATACCACAGTTGTCCACTGGGGGCTGGCTGCAAAAGCGAGTCAATTGCCATTGACCCCCATGTTA
>JASCQY010000293.1:15414205-15424289 GCA_030264315.1 Sardinella tawilis | reverse complement strand
CTTTCATTTTGCCATCATCTCTCATCAGAGAGCAGTAAAACTGGAATCATTATACCAGACAGGGCAGGATGTTTGGATTTTATTTTTGATTGCATAGAGATGATAACATGTTTAATACCTTTAAGGAGTATGTTATGAGATTTATTTACATTTCCTTTGACCCCCTTGGCGAGCTACTGTTAGACAGGTGGCGAGGTAGGCCTATGGCCCCCAAGCTACCTGTTGGAGACCTCTAACTCTTGTGATTTGTGTAGGTCTACCTGTTTCATTTATTACTAACTTGTTGGCATGATTCAGAATCTCACTAAAATCTGAATTTGTTCAATGAACTAGTTCAAGCGCCACATGAGTTATAACTTGCTGCAGCAACATGTAAGCTACATCAACAATGCACATCAAGGTGCATGATCCATGACATGCACTGCATTTGTAGACCATAGGCAGGCACACACATCTCCCATTCTTATCATGAAGTCTAATGCGCTGTTTCAGATATCATAAACAATTTTCACAGTGGATAATGTAAACTGGCGCAATGCCTGTTAAAAAATATAATAAAGCTCAAGGTAGGCCTACTGGGCTACTAGTTTTGGCTACCACTCCTACCTACGTAGCCAGCTGTCTACTTCAACCAGGCTTCAATCCAAGGTCCGAATTTCTTGGCGCCCAGATCAGAGAACAAAGGCAAAAGAGAGTGAGGGAGACGTTGGTCACTGACCAATGAGAGAGTACTACGGTAGATGACGCTTCACATGGGAGTGGCTTTTTTCTATTCATAGCATGTGCCACACTTCCTTACCGGCATTTCAGTATTCCGCTGCCGAGCAGCAAAGCCATCGTGTATTATTTATTTATTTATTGTGCATACTTTCAGTTTTTAATTAAAAAATGTTGTCCCTTTGTCTCTACGTGCCCGTTTCAAACTCCGATCCAATCGAGGTTGATTATTTCGAATCAAATGGACTGCCGTCCGAGTTGAAATCCTTGTTCAAGCTAAGCGTGCTACTCCCATCTCAAGAATTTTCTACTTATCAGAAATGGAGAAAGGTAAGGGCTAATAGCTTCTAATTTTCAGTTTCACGCGTACTCTATTGACATGCATCTTATTTTGATATAATATTTATTCCATTTTTGTCCTGAAATAACCATTTTCGCCGCGTTGCTAAACCGTGACTCATGCCGGTCACAGGCTGGGGGTTGGATTTCTTGTGAAATATGTCGACTTCCCCAACGTACTTCCCCTGCCTGATTACCGAATAAGGACTGCTTTTCCGATTCAGTGGACTGTAACTTTCTAGTGTCCAGCAGTCCAGCAGCTGGTAAAATGTGTTGATATTGCTGGGAGTTTTCATTAGAATATAAAATCCAGCCTACATTTGTCTGTTGTTGCAACGATAGAGAAATGCATTTTAACCAATGCTAGCTTGCTAGCAGTCCTGGTATGAGAGCAAATGCGGCATGCCAGAGATTGATTGACTGTGGCCACGGAGGGCGGTAGCACTTGAACATTGCAAGCGATTGCATTCTCATGCAGCAGAGTTGGAGCTGATGTGCTTTGCACATGTTGACCCGATAATGTCACTATAATAATTTAATCTTGATGCAGTGTCCTGTGCAAAGGTTTAAGACTACAAAGTCGGATACTTTACAAAATTATGGAATTCGTTTTTGAATATGCCCAAAATGCATACGTTTTTCCATAAAAGATCATGAACGACTTAGTTTATCCCCCTTAGTTTAACCCCTTTTCGTGACCCCAACATTGAGCCCTCCTTCTCGATTTGTAGCATGTGCGAATAATGTTAATGCTCACAAGCACTGAAGCATGACTTGGCGCAGACAGGGCACCTCTATCTTTATACTCGTGAATTGGGTCATCTTACCGAATCTCAGTATGCCAGCTCAAAGCACACAGGGTCGCATTGGTGCCAGCTGGTCAGCCCCCTCGGATGCAACCACTGTAACGTTAACCTGGTCGCCCTGATTATAGCGGCACCTGTTAAAGCCCTCTGATTTGCATGTGAATGTGAGTGAGCAGCTGTCTTTGGTTTCATCTGAAGTTAGTCTCTGTGCCTTTATTTCGTCCCCTGTCTATCTCTTAGGCCTTCAGCACATTGTCAGACTGCTGTAAATGTTGTAAATTTAGGTTTGGTCACACACAGAATTTCAGAAGGCACTGGTCAGGCCACACAGCCAGTACCCTAATCATAAGGGCGCAGTGGACAGTTTGACTTGGCAAGACTGCAACGTGACGAAAGTGCCACGTAATGTGCAAGTTACCCCAATATCTCCCTATAAACTTTGGCCTGATCTAACCGGCGAAACCGATCTAATAGGCGAAAGCCTACCACATGATTGTTATATGCAACCTAAGTCCTGATTATTTAACATCACTATGTTGAAATCTGATGTGTGACCTGCTTCTCAAGTGATGCCATGATTGGTATCTAATGACCTTACTGTGTGTGTCTTGTACACTGTGACATTTGGGCTGCCTAATATCTGTCCGGTCAGTTATGCCCACTTGAGTAACATCTTGATCTACATTTGAAATGAACTCCCCATCATGGGGAGTGCCGATGTCTAGGAAATTGAATGTCTTGTAGTAATGTCGGCCATCTTGTCCCTGCAGAAAACTGTGAAGGAGGAAAAGGATCTGGATGGCCAACTGGACTTTGAGGAGTTTGTTCATTATCTGCAAGACTACGAGAAAGACCTGAAACTCGTCTTCAAGACCCTCGATAAGAAGAATGCAGGTAGGAACGACCTTAGATGCCCACCAGATGGCTTCTTCGATTGACAAAATAGGGCATGTTTGTAGACTAACTAACTGCAATGTATTCATTGTAACGTTCCTCTTTTCTTTCAGGTAACGTTGATGCCAAAGAGATTGTGGAGTCGCTACGAGAACTTGGTGTCCGCATTACCCTGCAGCAGGCCGAGAAAGTTCTGGCAAGGTATGTTGAACCAAAAACATTAATATACAGCTTCAATAAGCTTTTTAGTGTCTCAAGCCTTTTTGCTTCTTGGAGCTTTGGATGGTGGCTGACGAATGCAGTTGTGTAATCTTGACGCAGCGTAGTCTAATTTACCTAAGAGCTCATGAATGACCATAGTGACCTGCTTACAAATCTAAAGCCTCTTGCATCCTGATTGAGTGGTGACGACTAGCCAGGTCCTGAGCGCCGGCCAGGCATGATGCTGTGCTTTGGGGGTGACGCTGTGCCTCTCTCTCTCTGTGTCTCTGTCTGTCTGTCTGTCTCCTGTCTTTCGCTTGTGCTTGTTGCAGGCAGAAGGGACCAGTCTTTGGTTCCCTGCCAACTTGTAAGTAACGCCCTTGTATGTTCTACTCGCTTTGCCCAAACACTTTCACTGCCTAACCTCTCTATCCCAATTGTCTTTTAACCAACTTGACTGACCATGTACAGTATATTGTGGTATTCAAATATTGATTTGCTCATAATGCATGGAGGTGAGAAAAATATCCCAAAACATCCTTTCCTGGAAGCCTTAACCCCTCCTTACAGTCAAAGAAATGAGTAAACAAAATACCTGTTTTTTATTTCTGTGTGGTGATTCCTCATTAACTATCCAGTTTGGCCAGTTGTAATGTGAGCGTTCTTCTGATTTGTATTGTAGCATGGACAAGAACGGTACAATGACAATAGACTGGAATGATTGGAAGAACTACCCCACTTTTCAGCCAGTGGAGAACATCCCAGAGATCATCCTTTACTGGAAACACTCAACGGTAAGTAGCCTGCTCTAGCAACATTTTGAATGTCATGGTCACATACTGTGTAAAACACACACACAGATATTCATATGCTTTCGTTTGACACTTCTGTCTCTCAGTCTTGCAATCCTGCAATGCATTGCCCCTTGGCCTCGAATAGCCTCTGAATCTTAGCCAGATCAACCGGTCATAACCGGTTCATCCACGACTAGACGGTGTCCTGGTGTTGGTGTTTGTATCTCTTACAGGTTAATGTATTTGGGTCTGCTCCCCGAGTACACTATCAAACACTCCTGCCAAGAGTCCCTCAAGAGGCTTTAATTTACCTCTCACACTCTAAGCGCAGTGGCTTAAAATATCCTCTTCCAAGAGGACGCGGTGAACCAGGCCGCTAGACAGCTTTGCAAGGCTAGTGTGCCCGACACTAAATCTCGAGTAGTTCGCCCGTATCCCATGCCAAGTGTGGGTTCAGTCTTGCCCACTGCTAATAATAAGGACTGGTATGCCTCCCTCGAGAAGGCCCTGGCCTGGCCGGGCCAAGCAGCAGTCACGGACCAGGCCAGGCAAATGTCAAGCGGCGTCAGTGTATACGGGACCCACCGCTTGACCTGCGTCACTGTAGCTGACCAGCGTCACTCAAAGTGATTTTTCTAAACACTCTTATGGGATTATTGCATACATGTACATCAATAGCATTGAAGTTTTCGTCCATTTGGGTGGGTGGCTGGGTGGGTAGGTGGTTTGAGGGAAGAGACACACTGATCATATTACTGGTGAGACTGTATTTGAATAGCATCATAGGCTGCATTTTCTCTCTAGGCTGCTACTGTCTGAGTCTCAAAAGTGCTTAATCTATATGGAAGCCCATACTCATACGTAATCTATAGTTTTTTATCTCGGCCATAGGTGGCCCTTGCCTTGTTATAGATCTGTCGCAATCATCCATAGTCACCCCCCCACCCCCCAGTGACCTAGAAAAGGAGGGGGGTGTTATGTAACTGTAGCTGTGAATTTGGTGACTCCTTCTGTGCTGGGGGGCCCTTTAGCCTTTTGCAGTAGGAAGCCCCTCATGATATGACTGGGGCCCCACTGACGCATGAAGTGAAATTTACACTATTGGGAGGAAGGGGGGTCGATCGGTCATCTATCTCTGAGCTCAAGTCCAAAAGATTAAAGATGATCAGTTTGGTGTGACTTTGACCACTGGTGGTGATGACTAGCCCACAATGACGCACATTGGGGCACCAGTCTCATGACCTGCAGATCGATATGTTAATAAGTGCCGGTCGTGTGTGTGTGTGTTTAGGGAAGGGAGGGGGTACAGGCAAATGGCACAAACAAGGGGTTACTCAAACTGAGCACTAGAACACTTTTAGGGTAATTGGTTTGCGTCAATGCCTGTCCTGATTTCCACAGATATTTGCCATTGGGGTGAACATGGGTCATGTTGATCCATTGCATACTGATTGGAAATGTGTATGTGTGTGTGTTCTCTTCTGCAGATCTTTGATGTCGGGGAGAACCTTATGGTCCCTGATGAGTTCACGGAGGAGGAGAGGCTGACAGGGATGTGGTGGAGACATCTAGTGGCCGGAGGGGGGGCTGGAGCAGTTTCCCGAACTTTCACTGCCCCACTGGACCGTCTGAAGGTCATCATGCAGGTGAGGAGGAGACACACAGACACACACACACACACACACACACACACAGACGAGAGTGACTCAGCCACTGAAAGAACATCTTGGCCCCAATAGTTTGGCCCTTTTACACACACACACACTCATTGATGAATTAAGACTGTCAATGTATGTTCTGAGACTGGCCTGGTCTACTTTGTCTATCTTGGATCTTTGAATGGGGTAGACTTTTACGCAACCTACATTTTTAACTTCCCTTGCATTTTTGAGAGAAAGTAGGTTGATTGTGCAACATTTTCCTAGTCTAGGGAACACTGCAATTTAACACAGATATCGAGCATTACGCAAAGGTGCTTACTTAAGAGCCATAAATTTGTTAATCAGTACATACACTCACGAACACACACACTCTCTCTTTAGTTAATGAGTGAGTATGTGTGTGAGAAAAAAGGTCTGGAATTCCACGTGAGCGCAGCTGGCTATGCCGGCCCACAGCCAATCAGAAAGGACTTTAGCCCACACACCCCTATCCCCGGGCTCTGATTGGTCAAGCCTTTGGCAGTTTTAAGCATTGCTCACTGTAATTGGTCATGGCTCCAGATGAGGGGCTAAAGGTCGGCTCTGCGTCGTTGCGACAGTCGTGCGTCAGCAGTATTGTTTGATCTGGGCCACTGAGGTGAAGCGGTGGACCAACTGCTCGACTTCCATGCCTTTACATCTTTGGGAAATGTTTGTCTTTGGTTCGACTTGGTGCACTGTGTGTTCTTGCCAAGCCAACACGTGCACTCAGACCCGAGGGCATCTCTGGCCTCTCCTGACCATATATAGGTTAACAGAGCTATTTTTGCTAAACAGTGAATAAGAAAGTTTTCTTATTACTATAATCTATCAATGAATTTGACCCCAACCTTGAGTCAGTGTTCAGTGTAAGTGACCTTAGCAAGAATAATAAGTGTACACTTTTAGAATATACAGTTTATTTTGCTTTAAAATAAATTTTGAGAAAAATGGGGTTGGTAAAGTCCCAAAAGGGAGTGAAATGATGCCAATAAGAATGTTTGTTTGTTTATTTTCTATACATTTATAATGCATATTTCTCCAGCATTTGTACTGAAGGCCTTGTTCTCTGTGCGTCTCCCTCAGGTCCACGGGTCTCGGAGCGGAAACATGTGCATCATGAGCGGTCTGGCCCAGATGATCAAAGAGGGCGGCGTGCGGGCGCTGTGGAGAGGAAACGGCATCAACGTCATCAAGATCGCCCCCGAAACGGCCCTCAAGTTCATGGCCTACGAGCAGGTAATGCTCCGACTGGCACCCACATGCACTGGCTGCTACCTGAGTGTTCTTGCAGCATTCCAGTGGGGGTTCCGAAACCCATTGCCGTCTCCTTAAATCTCACATGAATTGTTTGATCCTCATTAAGTGTCTGTCTTCCTTCCTTCCTTCCTTGTCTCCTAACCAGATTAAGCGCATTATGGGCAGCAACCAGCAGACTCTTGGCATTTCCGAGCGTTTCGTGGCCGGCTCTCTGGCAGGAGTCTTCGCCCAGAGTGTCATCTACCCAATGGAGGTGAGTGTAAGACGCCTAATCAGCCCACAGCTGCTTACACTGGCTGGCA
Source organism: Sardinella tawilis (assembly GCA_030264315.1). Taxonomy (NCBI): domain Eukaryota; kingdom Metazoa; phylum Chordata; class Actinopteri; order Clupeiformes; family Clupeidae; genus Sardinella; species Sardinella tawilis. The sequence continues at coordinate 15,417,297 of JASCQY010000293.1, read as the reverse complement.
GAAATGGGTTCTAAAGGTGTTATAGAGTATTAGTTAATGAGTTAATATTAATATGAGCCAACAAATGACACATTTTAAGTTAAAAGTTTTAATTAATGATTAAGTAGTATGTAATCTTGTTGAATTGGAATTCATATGGGATTAATAGGCTGTGTATGACGGATCGTTTCTAGATGTATACCAAGTTATCTCATTTTGCCCTTGCCATCTTTGCCCACAGGTCCTGAAGACCCGGTTGGCACTTAGAAAGACGGGCCAGTACGCTGGCATCTCCGACTGTGCCAAGCAGATTCTCAGGAGGGAGGGCGTGAGTGCCTTTTACAAAGGCTACGTGCCCAACATGCTGGGCATCATCCCCTATGCGGGCATCGACCTGGCCATATATGAGGTGAGTGGGCACCTGTCGGCTAAACCTCCATTCACAGTATCTGTATGACAGTCAAGCAGAGAAACTCCTACAGTCCTAAACTCAACGCTTTCAGTCTCATGCATAAAAAAAAAAAAACACAAGGTGTAAGCCATGTAGTGAAATTGCATAGTCACACTGTAATTGAGTCCTTGAATGCTGAGTTCTAACAGTTCCCCCTTTGCCCCCCCCCCCACAGACCCTGAAGAACTCTTGGCTCCAGCGGTATGGTTCCGAGAGCGCAGACCCCGGCGTGTTTGTTCTACTGGCGTGCGGTACCGTCTCCAGCACCTGTGGCCAGCTGGCGAGCTACCCTCTGGCCCTGGTGAGGACGCGCATGCAGGCTCAAGGTGAGGCTCTCTCTCTAACTCTAATTTCAGCCTCAGGATTACGAGTTACATCAGATAACAAAGGCACTCTGCACAGAAGCATCTTTTGAATAGCAAAACTATGAATATTAATAGCCTGCAATGGGATTCTGATCTGACCTGAATGTTGATTTGATTTATCCCCCTCATCATAACTTGAGATGGTGTTTACATATAAATACTGTACACGTTGTACAGAGAGCAGGGGCGCTGGCAGTGTTGCCCATGGCCATCTTTCATTTCTGACAGACTCTTGCCATCTCTCCCCACAGCTACGCTACAGAGCGGCAGCCCCCAGACTTCCATGACCGGGCTCTTCAAGCAGATCCTGCAGACCGAGGGCCCCACTGGCCTCTACCGCGGCCTGACCCCTAACTTCCTCAAGGTCATCCCGGCGGTCAGCATCAGCTACGTGGTGTATGAGCACATCAAGTCCTCGCTTGGGGTGAAGTCGCGGTGAGGAGAACTCCCTCCAAGAATTGTTCTTGTGATTTTTGTTTTTCTTGCATCATTACTTTTGTGGAGGGGAGAAGTGAAGAGGGTCTGAAGAGAAGAGCCCTTCAATCTCAGCCCCTCTGACTGACCCCTCCGTGGGACTTGAGGGGGTCGCCCCCGTTAAGGGAATAGACAAGAAGGCCGGCAAACGCACAAAAAGAGTGAATGATTGATGGACTACATGGACTCGAGAAAGTGAAATAGGTATATAAATGCTGTACGAGGAGGAGTGAAGAGGAAAAGGCGCCTTAAACCAACACTGCTGCTGTGAAAGGAATAGATTTATTTTTATGAACAGTGATGACTGACCATGGTACTTAAAGGAATACTGAACGCTCGGACCAAATCTCTGTTGTAATCTATAAGCCTCAGGCTTGGGAAAACACTGAATTCTATGTGATTGTGTAGTTGTTGAGTAGGAGAGAATGAACAGAACATGTCCTATGTATTCTTCCAGTCTAAAGCATTAACGGTATGCACGCCAGTCAGTATGTGTCAACGCCCGCTACTCTAGTGGGTCGTCTTCCGTGTTTTTTTTTCAGTGTTGGTCCAAGTCCAGGGCCACGTTCAGTTCCAATGGAGGCCGCGCAAAGCAAGTGAACAAGTCTCAGCCAAGTTTGATTCACACTACACATCCTCACACTGACGACATGGTCGGAGGAGGGGGGGGGTAGTAGAGATAGGGTGGGGGGTGAACAAGGGGGGGTTGAGGTGAGGTAGATTGTTTTCTACCCTAGCCTGGACCCCGGGGGTATTTATTTGGTAGTTTCTTTACCTTGTAAGCGGCATGAGCTCACACTGTTCTTTCTGCTGCAGCTCTTCTTCACTGGCCTGACCGACGAAGATATATATATCTATATTTATGTACAGACACACACAGATGAGCATTTATTTTTTTACTCTGCCAGTTAAGAGCTGCAGCAGCTAGAACATGTCGTTTCAAAAGCAGCACAGCAGCGGTGGTTGATCTAGGTGGGATTTTTTTTTTTTTTAAAGAAACTGTGGGTGTTGCCTCAAAGTGTATCTTAATAATTGTCTCCTCAGGAAGACTGTGAATTCAGATTCAATGTGATTCGAATTCAGTGCACAGAAGGAATTTGGTTTCAGAAATTTTGATACAAAGAGCTGCCAGATTTATTGTGTTGGAGGGCAGATTTTTGCCTCGACAGGCAAACTACTACTTGGTTGCTCATTCACTATGGAGACGTCTTGATCGACACCGCTTGCATGAACTGGTGTAGAAAATCAATGGGATGTCATACACAGAAGCCTTCTCTGTTTTGATACAAGTTTGATTGAAAACCAATGCACTTTAAATGGCTTCAGTCACTTTTTAAATGTTCTCTGTAATTTCCTCTTTGGGAAATAGCATTAAATCACAGCGTTAGAGTTTTGTCACTTAAATGTCATGGTTTGTATGGACCAATGATTCTGAATATGTTAAGTTCACAAACAAGGAGACATGGGCTGAGTAGAAGGTGATTTTGGGGCAACTTGTAATCAGTTAAGATGAAAAATCGGTATACTTCACTACATCCAAATGTAAGCCATTGCCCTTCATACAAGACGTCGTACTAACAAAAAATATACCTCAGGGAACAGGATGTATTGTTTGTTGTTAGTGTAGTTGTTGTCAGTCGTTAGCAAGTTTTGTCTCCTTATTTCTGTTATGTTAGCCCTCTGTGTTTCATTTATCAGATCTGAAAAGGTTGTTAACGCTCTGGAGTTATGAATAAAAACACATTTTAAAAACAATTGTCACTTGCCAGCTTTATTTGAAGAACAAAGTGTAAAGAGGTGAGGGGTGTGGGTGTGTGTGTGTG
>JASCQY010000293.1:15393870-15408081 GCA_030264315.1 Sardinella tawilis | reverse complement strand
ATACTGTATGTTTCTGTATACTTGATTAATAACTGGATGCCTTATTCTATTTTAGTATTTTTTTATTCTTTGCATAATTGGTATTTTATGTTACATTACCTGGAAGTGAAAAAGTGTTATGAAGTCACTCAAACCACTGCCTAACATGATTTTCTGTAACTACTTCTAAGTTTTTGTATGTATACCGTAATGTCCTGACCAAACAAAAAGTCCAGGATAAATCCACTTATAGCTCTGCTGTTCGAGGTGCTATCAGTAGGAAGAGCAACAAGAAAATTTGGTATAACATACAGTAGAAGTTACAACATAATATAACGTTTACTTTCTCTGCCTTAAGCCTTCACCCTCTCATTGAGTGACAGAGGAGACAGAAACTGCCCATTTTGTCAACATGTTTTGTATGTTTACCCTGGATGTGACCATCCAGTCATGATGTCAGTCTGGCGACAAGATGCCATTGTGTAGATCTCTTTACATTCATGATTACATAAATCTGGGATCAAAATCAAACCAAGGGGCTACTCCAAGAATGTGGTTAAGTGATAAACCTGCTAAATTAATCTAGAAAACAAAAATCAGGATTCAACCTCTTCTATCACCATGTTTACCACTGCCCCAGGGTTAACCCACCCAGTTTTGCCATCTAACGACCTTCTTGAAACACACCCCTCAAACCGGCTTATTGGTCTAAGTGCCAGAAAAACACTGTTACTGTTTGTGTGCAATATTATTAGAAAAACTTCAGTCAACATAGCTTATACGCACATATCAGCCTGAGAAATGAAATATTGTATTCTTTACATCGTTGTGGTGTTCTTTGCCATTATCTCTGACATATGAGTGTTCTCTAATCTCTACTGTCTGTGGCCTGTATCTGAATATTGGATTGTCTTCCAGCCTTAAAACCACATCATTTGCACTCTCTTTACTTGTGTTAGAGGTAAGACAAAAACTAAATCAAAGAATGTTATTCAGATAACTCAACTTTTTCAGGTTGCCTACTTTACACAACATAGGGTCCAATCTTAGTGACACTCTACCTCAGGATGAAAGCAACCTGATTGGACCACTCTCTGATCTGATCTTAATCACTATTACAATAGTCCAATTTCAAATGCTTCCTTTTTTATGTAATTATCATGTCAATTCTATGAATATACCATATGGACACTATGAACACATCTGAAGAAGCACTCAGACATTCAACCTGCTTGTATGTGTTTACAGTATGTGAACATAAGTTACACTATTAAGTGTGTTGAAATGAAATTAAAAGCGTTGTGTTCTTTTGTGAACTCAAAATTTATGTTCATGTTTATTTAGTTATAGATTTTTATTATTTAGGCCATATATATGTCATGTACATGTAAAATCAGTCATTAGGCTATAAAACAGATAACACCATGACTGTTTATGTCTGTTAAGATATTATCATGTGTTATATTATTAAATAAAGTTCATTATTGAAATTACCTTATTTTCATTCCTTGTTAAATAGGGATTAATTAAATCAATCTGTATCAGGGCAGTTCCATAAAAAGTGGACTTTTTGTTACATCCATAACCCCAATAAAATATGTTAATAAAATCTATTTGCATGATGTCAAGTGAATGAATGTGAAATTGAGTCTGCTACTAAGCACGCTGTCGGTATGGGAACAACTGAATTTAAAATCGAATTTAGTTCGTAAATTCAGTTTATACAAAGGAATGGCTCTTGCATTTTTACTGGCCTGCGCCAGATTTGAGTTTTGTCCCATTGGGCTGATTATTCCTTTCACCCTTCCATAGTATACAGCACATACTGATGACATAATTAGACAAATTCTGTATAAATAAACTAATGAAAATCACATGGGGCTTATTCACATAAGTTGCCATACAGGATTATGGTATTATTGGTTTGATTTAAAAATTTTGTGTGTGTCTATGATGGGTACTATGGGTACTATAGCAGTAACTATATGCATGTGACAAATAAACATCCTTGTATCCTTGTATCCTTGTATGATGAGTATGAAAATGTGGACTAATTTTCTGATAACTTAAGCTATAACAGATGACAATGTGGGATATATTAAGACAAGCAATAAATCACTTGTGAGTGATGAGTGATGTGACCTCAACTATCAATTTAGTCGACTATAGCCTATTTTATTATATGATTGTAACCTGTAGACTAGGCCTACTTGAAAGTGTCTTTTTAAGAGTTCTGTTCATCCAAATTTGGTAGCATTCTTAATTAGCTAACAGATATAGGCTACACAATTTTCTAATATTTCACATTTTTCATACTGTGCCGCATTGAAAATGTACAGGTCTGAAATACGCACATTTTGCAAATTTACTGTCCTCTGACCTGGTCTGGATTATGCGGCTTAGTTTATACTGAATTAAAGATACAGCTTGGCAAACTGCAAATATGGATTCAACAGACTATTGTAATTTTTGTGATTTTGACCTGGTCTAATAAATTCTGGCAAATTATTTATACTAGATAACAATGTGGGACATATACAAATATAAAATATCAACAAGAGATGGTGAGCCAGGTGGGCCACATACACTAACTGAAATTCTGTTTTTGAGAGTTCCTTTCATCCAATTGAAGCTAAATTTGGTACCTATTTAGCCAAGAGCCATAGCATATGCAACTTTCTGCTATTTCACTTTTTTCATACTGTGCAACATTGAAGATGTAGGCTACTGGGCTTTATACTGAAAATACTCGAAATATGCACATTTTATGCAAATTTGCTCTGTACTGGTAGCCTGGCAAGCCAAACTATACACATGATTTGTGTAGTCTGGAATCAGCGATCTGATTGGTCAGTCCTAGGTTGAGACAGGCCAAGATTTGCCTTTAATGTGCAAGACTAGACCAAGTAGCTAGGCAAGAATCTATTCTGTGGCTAGGTGGTCTAGATTTCTAGACTACTGTACTGGGTTTCTCGTTCAAGATACAGCTTGGCAAACAACAAAAATGGACTCAGTATTTGAGATTATCATGATTCCTTAATGTCTTGTGATATATCAGGGCCATTATATGATTAATTTGCATTTATTTCTTATGGTTCCTTTAAGCACCTTTTTCTGATTCTGAATCTGACCTACAGTGTAGTCTAGTAGTCCTGGTCAGGCCTGTTTAATAAATCACGCTCCCAGTTAAATACTGACCTCTACTGGCGACAATGGTCTCTACCAGCAAACCTCGGCCTGTTAGACACAAAACAACTCAAGGAGGAAGAAACAAATGGCTAGGATAATTAGTTACTTTGTCGGGGTTTAAGCCACTTTCTCTTTAAAGCCACCAACTAACTCAACGAGTAAACACTATTTGGCGACATTTAGATGTTTTCTATGTTAAATCATGAGGTGAATTCGTTAAATTCAACTTTTAACCGGATTAACGTGGCCGTAATTAGTTAGCTTACGTTAGCTTGCTAGCTGAACTGCTTTGTTGGTCGTGCAACCTACTGACACTTGGGAAAGTGTCTGTTATCTGAGTTTTTATTTACTGACGTTACGTTGCAGGTCTTTATACTTCATTTATTATTTATTTTCAAGTCATCGCTGTGCTAGAGCTCCAACATGTCAAAATGTTTAAGAAGGTGTTCAGGACAGGTTGTCTTGTGAGAACTGGACATGTCATAATTACTTGGGCGACAACACTCGTTTTATTTTTACATGACACAGGTAATGTTGAAATGGTTATCCGTGTAAAGCCATGACTCGTGGGGCACACCATGGATGCAAGCAAATCACTTTCATGCTTTTTAAACAAGTATATCTGACGCTCACAGATTTGCGGAAGTATGAAGAGAGAGGGGAGTTGACACATCCGGTGATTTTCACATCCTTGGTGCTCATCTCCGTGATGCTGTACTTCACGGTTTCATTGATGGACCCCGGGTTTGTCCTCAGCGACACTGAGGTGATTATTTCAGATCATCTCTAACATATTCAAGCAAGATTACAAACAGGTCTTCACAGATTAAATGAATTAATTAATTTAAAATTAATGAATTAATTTAAATTAAAACTTGACCTTTCTCTCTGTCAGGTATCATGTACAAATGAAGAGCTGGAAGAAATGGTGCAACAGTCTGCTCGCCTTAGACGTTGTGGATACTGTTTACTACTGGTATGAATAGTAATAGCAAAATTCTTTTGCATTATATTAAATTGCTCCCTAAAATCCCCTGCACTGCTTTAGTTTTGCCACAGTACAGCTGAGGCCTTTTCCAGTCACTTACCTTGTACTTAAGCAACAGGTCATAAAGTTATTCTTCTTTCAAACAGCAACCAATGAGAGCCAAGCACTGTAAGGCATGCAACAGATGTGTGAGACGGTTTGACCACCACTGTCCCTGGATAGAGAATTGTGTTGGGGAGAGGAACCACCGCTGGTTCCTGCTTTACCTGGGAGTCCAACTGCTGGTTCTTCTCTGGGGCCTGCAGACTGCCTGGTGAGTGATCATGTAGATCCATGCATGCACCTGAAGAGGTGTCACTGTGTGATCAGTGATCACCATTATACAGTCTATAGTGATCACCGGTCGCACTGATTGTACTGTTAGGAGACCCAAGTAAAGTAAAACTTGTTCAATTGATGCAACATAGGCCAAGTTATAAACCAATAACTATTGTTAACTGAATGGGGAATAGCTAAATGACACTGAAAGTAAGACACTATGCCCCATTTACTCAGTGTTAGTTGCCCGGTTCATTTTTCGGTCTATGTTGTATCAAATTTTTTTGTTCTTTTCCCTATGAACAGCATTCAGTGACCTTGAACAACAGGACTATGGTCTATGATTCACACCGAACTTCTCCTTTAAGCATGTGCATTTGTGTGTGTGTGTTTTGTCCTTAATGGTGTAATATGAGGTATGAAAGCATGCTCTGAGCTGCTAGTTCAGTTGGAGATTACCTATGCACAACCAGCCTTCCAGGCCATGCTTAAGCAGACAGAATATGGTGATGAGAAATTTTAGCCTAATATTAAACGGTGCTATGCTATGGTTTTGCAACAAGATAAGAGATTAAGTTATTATTTTATTGTAATTATTTTGTCTGTTGTGTCATTGGGCTTTTGCATTTGTTAACCATACATGTTCTATTGTTGTTGTTTATTTTGTTGTACCTCTTACATAATGAATGGCTGTGATGTGATCAAACTTGCAAATTTGCTATGCAAATCTGACACTGGGCTACATATCATATTGTTTTTTGACAAACTGATTTTCATCCAGGCTGACACAGAGCTCTGTCTGTCTGTCTGTGTGGAACAGGTCGGGCATCGCTTCTGCCCCCACATGGAAACTGTGGTTTGTGCAGAATGGCTTCCTGCTGGCGGCACTCGGGGTGACCGGGGTGTTTTCAGGTGTTGTTGTGCTCCTGCTTGGATGCCATCTGTATCTTGCCTGCAGCAACACCACCACCTGGGAGTTCATGTCTCGCCACCGCATCTCCTACCTCAAACACTGCGATGCAGAGGAAAACCCCTTTGACCGAGGTCCCCTCTGCAACCTTTGGGACTTCTTCTGCGTGTGTCGGACTGTGGCCTGGGAGAGAGTGTACGCCAAGTTCCGAGCAGGTACAGCATGACTGACTACTGACTATGGACGTATATGGGAGGCAATGCTTCCTGTAAAGTTGAACACAGTGGCTAGTCCATGCTTTCTAATCCAAAGAAACATCACAGCTCTGATGACTGGTGTTTCATGATGCATTCAGGAAGGAGTCTGTCATCATGCTTGCTGGATACATGAGGTGCAGATCAGCAACATGATGTATTTCTAAGCAACATCTACCATGCCAACATCTGACATCTTGATTGTCTTTTTGTGGAGGTAACAGTGTTAACATGGTTTATCTGTAATACATTCCCAAACGTTTTCCAGATGCCACACTACAACTAACCCTTAGACTTTTTTAAAGGCCCTCTCTGGTTGTGGAATAATCAAATTTGACTAATTTAACTGTTTCTGGGTAAAATTGTACTGAATTTGTAATGAAAAATGTGTTTCATGACTTCCGCTTGTTTTACTGTAATATACTACACATTTACTTTGAATAAATTATTTTATTTATTCTGGGCCTGTATTTGATTTCACATTTCATTTTTATATTTGGCAAAAATATATCCACAGCAGTCTTGCCAGTGCCTTCCTAATAAACCAAACAAATCACAATGACCTTTTAGGAGAAACAAGTGAGATTTCAATGAGGCACTAACCAACAATTGAATCCTTAAAAATAATGTTCATTCAGGTCCATTCATTCAAGTACACTTAACTTAAATGTAAGAACATCCCAGCAAGCATGGCCTGGTGAGGGCAGGGGTCAGTGCCCGAGAACAATCTGTCGCAGGACCCTCACATTCTGCTGAAATTTGGCTGGAAAGGGGCCAGTGCAGGCCTGCTTGCTAGGATAGATTCCATGTTTTTGTAAGAGAGATAAAATTGTAAGCAGTAGCCCAAGCCTAATACCCTGGTCCCTCTTGCACAATGGTTTTAGGATCAAGTTGCATAGTTCTTTAAATTCGGTCTAATCAATTTCCTTTGTCATTCTTCCGCATTGAATTCTACCGTCTGTGTGGTATTCATTGGACCTATTTAAAGCTATCACTATGCAAACCATACCCTCTTATGTGGTTTTGATAGGGTTAGGCTATAGCGTGGTTGTTTGGCTATCTCAGTCTCCCCTGTAGCCTACTTTGTTTTTGCAACCTGGATCCCCGCAAAATGTTTTGTTGATCTCGTCTGGATGTTTTGCGGGACCAAAATCCCGCCCGTTTTGTAGTTTTTCCACACCACTCCCTTTCTTACGGTCCCGCCTATCAGGTCGCAGATTCGTTTTCGAGCGCTGAACTCCGTAGGCTGCCCGCGAGGAGGCGGAGCACGTGTTCAGTTTGCGCTTCTTGCGCGAGGCGCGTTCTTACCGGGGGAGAGCGCGTGAGTGACTAGGTTGTGTGAATGTACGCGTGTGTGTTTGCATTCCCTCGCGAGCGCAGCACACTTCCTTTCTTAAATTCTTGTCCTAAATTGCAGGCAGAGTATAAAATCGAGCTAGTAGCGTATTTTCTAACGACTTGTTCCTCAACCAGCGAAAATCATGTCAGCCTCAGCGGCTAAAGTGAGTAAAAAGGACCTGAACTCTAACCATGACGGAGCGGAGGAGACCTCTGGTAAGGAATGGCGGCCTTGTGAGCATCGCCATTTTCACTTTCTCTTGTTCCTCATTATGGAGTTCTAGATATGTCTTACTAACAATGAAGTCATATGTAATTCTACTCCACTTATGTATGTTGCATTTGTTTTCTTGTTGTGGTCGTTGGGACTTGGTTAGCTATGTAGCCCCTTTCAGCGCTGGAAGGCATACCGGTGGTGGAAGCCATATTGATATGGTTATGCTAGTTAGCTATCTAGCTAATTTCACAATGCTGAATTATGTCACAATGTAAAGCGAGGCATGTTTTATTTTCTTAAGGTTCAATTTGACAATAACAAAACTGACGCAGTGTATACAAGCGTCCCATCTCCACCTCCCCAGTGGACGTAGAATTGCTAAGAAGAGTACCAAGTACGCCCGAAACACTAACTTAATGCATTGAATGAATCACCAGGTCTGCGCTAGCCAACTAGCCAGCCACTATTGTTGTTTTGCCCCGCCGCCATGATGTCGCCAGCTAGCTAACATTAGCTGGAAAGCTAATGTTGTCCAACGTTAGTGCGAGTTGATCTGAATTATTGGCTATAGCAGAAGCGAATTAACACATTTCGCATCAAAACATAAAATGGGGCAATATTAAAAATCAACTTTTGGCTGTAGCAGTGCCTTGTGATGTACCGTTTGTATTTGACCGTTAGCTATTTGCTAACTTTAGCACGTACTACGAGACCGCTTTATAATACCAAGGCAGGAGCGGACGCCCTGCGAGCTGCCGCACATTTAAACCACGCGGGCGGCATTCTCCAGATGCAGGAAAAGTCGTTCGGGCGCGCACTAACGTTTGGTGACGCCTGTGTTGCTTTTCTGAAGTTTTAACAAGTATTGTTACCTTGAAGCGGCCCTTGAATGTTGTGTTTAAAGTATGTTTATGCTTATGTCTATGTCTTTCGGTATTATCAGGAAGGCCACGCAAAGCCCAGAGCGCTGTGTCGGACGAAATTTAATTGTAGGATGGGGAATGGTGGTGTTATACAACACATGGCGTACTTAATTGAAGAATTTTTATTTGTCGGTCACTACATATTTTGCCTCTGTTTACGTGATTCTGTTTGAAATGTGATTATTATTATAATTTTAAGTTATCGTTTTATTTGCAGAAAAAGAGCAACAGGAAGCCATTGAACACATCGACGAAGTACAGAATGAAATTGACAGGTATGAAGTTGATTGATTTTTATCTGCCCCCCTGAAGTGTGCACAGGGCGTTTCAGTTTGCCATTTCTCTTGCTCATGTTTTGTGTGTGTGTATGTGTGTTCAGACTTAATGAGCAGGCAAGCGAGGAAATACTGAAAGTGGAACAGAAATACAACAAACTTCGTCAGCCATTCTTTCAGAAGAGGTCAGAACTGATCGCCAAAATTCCCAACTTCTGGGTCACAACTTTCGTCAACCACCCTCAAGGTGAGTCCTTTTGTAATGTAATAACTCCAGCTTTGTGTATTAGCAAAAAATATATATATTAAAGATAATGAAATAATTGTGAAACTACTGCAGTGCGCACAGTGCCATGATTTTATGGTTGCTATTGTGTCTTCACAATGATTTTATGTGATTTGATAGTGGTTATTGTGTCTTCATTTTCTAAATGATTTTTTTTTTCAGTTTCTGCTCTTCTTGGTGAGGAAGATGAGGAAGCACTTCATTATTTGACCAGGGTGGAAGTGACTGAGTTTGAAGACATCAAGTCAGGCTACAGAATAGATTTTGTAAGCAATGTTTGTGTATTGTTTTGATTATTTAATGTCCTCCTCTTCATGTTATAACTGAAACTTATTTTTTGGCTTTCCCCTCCCATCTTTTCCAGTACTTCGATGAAAATCAATACTTTGAAAACAAAGTTCTTTCCAAAGAGTTCCACCTGAATGAGAGTGGGGACCCAACTTCAAAGTCAACAGAAATCAAATGGAAATCAGGAAAGGTGAGTTGCAAGATCTTTCATTTCACATTGTTAGGTTTGGTTCACCTCTGCTCCTTTTTATGGATGCATTTGGAGCACCAGCTTTACTTGGTGCCTTTGGATTTAACTTTCATTTTTTTCTAGTTTGCTCCGTCGTCATTGTTAAATGTGTCATGTCTTGTCAGTTTCCCTTAAGACCCGCCCAGCTGTGATCGATGAGTTTGACATTTGTAGTGTTTGCCTTGGTAAACCTATCAGCTCTGACAAAGGAATGCATTCAATTTGATCATCCTTTCAATATTTGCTGTCCAACTATCGACTGCAGATTTTTTTCCTTTTACTCCATAACCACAAATATGCCGGCTTGAACTTGAAGATTAATATCAGTTATTGATCATGTGAATCACTTCAGTAACTGACCTTTTCATGGCACCTCAGGACAGGACAGACCACCCAATTAATTGGTGATGGCGAAAATCATCTTCACAAGTGTAACACCTAGGAATGTGTTTATTTTTTAACAGCAACAAACTCAACAAATGTTGAGTTTGTAGTTAACCACAGTTTTTACATTAGTACACGTGTGCTTTTATTTGCACAGGACCTGACGAGTCGGTCCGGGCAGACACAGAACAAAGCAGGCAGGAAGAGGCAACATGAGGAGCCAGAGAGCTTCTTCACCTGGTTCACCGACCATTCCGACTCGGGGGCTGACGAGCTGGGCGAGGTCATCAAGGACGACATCTGGCCAAACCCCCTGCAGTACTATCTGGTGAGTGTCTCTCTTTCTCCCTCTCTCTCTCTCACACACACACACAGTATTGGGATGTTATCTTACTGCTGTCACTAAAGGAAGAAAGGTTTTTTTGAGCCTGTATGTATATGTTTGCATTGGCAACTAGGGGAGGGGAGGGGAGAAGGAGGCGGGTATCTTGTTATCCCTCAAAGCGATGCTCAGACCTGCATTGAAGTCTTCCTACCTGTTTGATTCCCCCAGTTCAATATTTTTTTGTGGTGCGTTGTTTTTGCATAGGTGCCCGACATGGATGACGAGGGTGAGGGAGAAGATGACGAGGAGGATGAAGAGGGTCTGGAAGACATAGACGAGGAAGGTGAAGATGATGGTGAAGATGATGAGGATGAGGAAGATGGAGATGATGGCGAGGTACGTGTGCCTATATATTACTTGTTTGTGACTGTGATGAGCCTAGATAGTGGGTGATTTGTACTTTGTTTATATTAGTGGTTACACATGTAGATGAGTGTGTTGACCAAACTCTTTTTCCGTCTCTTCCAGGATGATGACGGGGAGGATGACTAAAGCTGAGAAGACAGGATGTTCTCCACCCTGCGCCCTCTCCTCTCCTCTCTTCTTTTTTTTCCTCCCCCCCACTTGATTCTCCAGCGTTTTCTATATTTTTCCTTTTTTTCTCAAGAGCAGGATGCTTTCTCTCTCTTTTTATTTTATGCTCCTACTTCCTCTCCTTCTCTTCCTCCGTTGAACCACCTACCCAGACGGTGCCATGTCTAAGGTTCCCCCTCCTCCCCCTCCTCCTTGACGGACTCATAATAAACTGACTGCAAAATCCTGCCTCCATGGCACTCACCATCTCAGTCCCCAGGTGTATTTGAGGTAAACGACAAACTTAGTGTCAGCACGCCATCTGGACTAGATCAACCAATAAATAGCAATTTATATATATGTACAAATATGTATAATTTTCTTCCTGTAAAAGGTTGTGTGGAGAAAGGAAAAAAAAAACGATGAACAAAAGCCATGGTGCAGTGAACTGCTAGTTTTAGCGTTCTTTCACAGGTTTGTTATTTTTCTTTTCCACTCAGTGCGGCATTAGAGCCCTGCCAGATGTTTTTTCCTGCCATGCCATGTGGTCTAACAATAGCAATTACCAGCTCATTCCTGTCACCTCTTGTAACATTGTTTTGAGGTTTTTTTTTTTGTTGTTTTGTTTTTTGGGGTGGGATGGGGTCTTCGAAGGTTGTGTATGGGAAGGGTGGGTTTGACACCATTATTTTTGAGTTTTGTTTTTGATTTTTAACTGTATTGTTTTACAGACATCCACAAAATTTGAAATGACTTTTGATAAAGAAAATAAAACTAAAACGGGAAAAAATTATGCCTTTTGGCCCGACTGCCTCAGCAAAATTAATTCGAATCTACAGCTTGGCTACTTGATATTTACACAAGAGGTTTAACCTCCAAAATGTTTGAAGTTACTTTGGTAAAATAAATGTAAATGCGTAAACAGATGTTTTTTTCCAGATCATTCCCCAAGTTTTGTTAAACAGCACAATTCAGATGTTAATGTGAAGAAATACGTTTTCTTTTAATATTAAAAAGGCAGGGAAATAAAGTTGGCAGAGAGATGTGGTCATCAAAGACGTTATCAGCTTCTGAAAGATTTAGGTGTGACGAGGAGAGAAGAGGCAAAGTGTTCACGAAGCAACCTCTGGATGATCAACGCCACGAAAGTCTGCGGAGAGTCTTCAAACTGCTCTGAGTTGATTGTCGTGGGCCACTCGCTGGGTTGAAACGCCCAACCTGGAAGTCACAAAGCCTTATAAGAAAACAGAAGCAGCAATCACACATTTTCAGTCAATTTTAGTTCAATTGAGTTCAGTGTATAGATGGTAGTATATGGCTGACCAAGGTGAGCTCTGCACCGCGGACAAGTGGCAATTGTCCAAGAGTAGCCGGGGAACCAGGTAAAATGTTTTTCTGCTGGCCAGTGTTTCCGGACGTCTGCTTTCTTGAATGTTATGACTTCGAACTGATAACCCTGTGGATTTTCAAACAGCTGAACGGGGATCCTTTTATCCCCAATGACTGTGTCATTCCTATGGGAGAGCGCAAGGCGACTGTGTATGAAGTTGGCATCTGTTTCGAGCGCAATTTCGTGTCCGCAGGATCTACACAAGAGCAAGTCACCCCTGCCGGAGGAAGTTCCACACGCATGGCTGTATTCAACACAAAGCGATAGCAGAAAAAACTGAAGCATAAACGAGAACTGCAGTGGCCTTACTATACCCCTGTCCTCCGAGCTGCAACTCTGCTGTTCCATACTTTTGCTTGAATTTGAACGACCCATTGATGCGTCCACAGCTGTCCTAAGTCCATATGTTTCATCCAACAGGCAAGCGAGAAAATCCAGCTTCGTGCGATTGTTGGGCATAAAATAGCTGTATCTTCGTTAAGACGGAATTACATTATGTTAAGCATTTTCTGTCAAAAATATTTAAACTTTATGACGTTTCAATGGTGGTAGACATCTTACCAAAGACACTTAGCCTACGTCTCGTGTTGGATAGTATTTGGGCTCTACAACGCAGCAGAACCAACGAAGGATCCAGAACAAAGGGTCTTGAATCGTACAGTGCCCTCTATCGAGGAGGACTGCACGTTAGGACAAGTGAAGGCCCTATGATCAGTATCACTGAAAGTGAAAGTTATGGCTGTGACACTGTGAGAGAAATTTAAAAGAAGAGTGTTGATTTATGTACATGTTTATCATTTTCATTTACCTGCGTAGATTAAATGCACATATATGAATCATAAAAGACTTCATGGTTTCAGTATTGCAAGTGTGCAAGATTAGAGCAGGCCATCCAGATGGCAGATTTCAACAAAAAGTTTGTATCTTTTACAGAAACATATTGACATTTTATTTGACACAAGGTCTGCGTTTCTCGCAAAACCAGATAAAGACCTTTCCGGGAAACATACTGAGGTCAGAGCATGGTCTGTGTCGTCTTTGAACTACATGGAAGAAAGAACATCACACTTAACCTGGTTGTTAAGATGTGCACAATTTAATACCGGTAAAGCATGCTTTATAAAAGCATGTACACAGTACACTTCATTTCATTGATGCACAAAGTTGAATACACCATTCATGACATTAAAATGCACTTAAAGGTATGGCTTTAGCTGATATGTCATGATTAACAATCAATCTATTAGTCAAAATAAACAAATAAATAATAATTAAAAAAAAGTTTGCATCCCCGTAAAATGAGGACACTAGAGACTTTATGTCGGAGACAGCCGAGTGACGGTAAAAGCTTGCAGCCCAGCCTAACCAGTTAACTAATAAAAACACACCTGTAATTCTTACCCAGCATTATTTTCACATACAGTGTAATATGAAAAAGACACCAGTGAAATAAAATGATAGCATGCATGGTCTGGACACTACTCTCTCTTAATAAGGCCGCCAAGCATCCTAAACTGACTTAAGGCTTTATACCACAAAGGGTATCATAAACACAGGCACAGTGCAATGTTACTAACAACAAATTCAATCGACACTGGGATAAACCCACTTTGAGGCTGTGTAGTAGCATGCTAACATAGCGCAAGATGAGGTTGTTTCTGAGTGCAGCAGCTCTTTAGGGTAGTGAGGACATTTGATATTTGATGGATGACCCGATGATCCATGCATGTAGAGGAAGACGACAAAAACGATCACCAATCAAGATCTTCATAGGGTGGAGCTCAGGGGGCTAGCCACCAACTAGGTCCTCCAGAAACCAGGGGCCAGCTGCCCTTTGGGTGGAGGGATCTGTTTGGTTCTCAAAGCGTTCTGGGAAAGGAAAACAAAATGGGTAGATTACAAAAATTATAAAATCTATAGCTGTTGGTAAGAAATATATATCCTTCTATTTACATCACTTTCATGTCACAGTATTTTACATATAGTTCACTTTGGACTCTCTGCTCACAGATCTACATCCATCTGAAAGTTTTGACGAAAACTCTTACATGCTGGTCTTCAGTTCAACAGTCAAGACTAAAATACTAAATACGAAAATATCTGTTTTTAACAACAAAAGCCAGGTTTTATCATTTAGCCAGCGACAGACCATCAAAAAGCATTGTACCCGAAAAACAGGGGTGCCTGGTCAACAAACACTAACCATCATAATCAACACAAAGAACCCTGTTCACCCAGAGGAAGTGTCCAGACCACAGGAACCACACTGAAGATATGGGAGATGGTCTTGCCACTTCAGTTTGCACACTTTACAAAGCTGTTTTTTTTAGGAGTGACTCAAGGCT
>JASCQY010000293.1:15378443-15389041 GCA_030264315.1 Sardinella tawilis | reverse complement strand
AAGCAACGTCACTCCATTGTAGTCTGCTTAAGGGGGGATTTCGCCCCCCCTCCCCCTTGCAAAAATAGAACACGGAAATGCTCGAACGTTGAACCCTCTCGCTCCTTCTAAACTCTCTGGTGATAATCCACATCATATCTAGATGCCTCTACACCCTGAGGGCCTCTCTGGTGTCTCGTACCCTGTTTCTTGGCCTTCTCTTTGGCGGCGAGCTCGGCGTTCTTCTTCTCCTGCTCCTGCTGGGCCTGTAGCTGGGCCTGCTGCTGCCGCTGCTCCTCCTCCTGCTGCTCCCTCCTCCGGCGCTCCTGCTCCTCGGCCACCTGCTGCTGCAGCTCCCGCACCAGAGAGCGCATGTCCTGCAGCGCACGCTCCACCACCGCCATGTCCTCCACGCTGGGGAACTCGCCCTAAACACACACACACAGTACATTAGTATCCTGCAGTGCACACTCCACTACTGCCATGTCCTCCAACGCTGGGGGACTCACCCTAAACACACACACACACACACACACACATTAGTATCCTGCAGCGCATGCTCCACCACCGCCATGTCCTCCATGGCAAAATGACAATGATGGAGACAGAAGATCTGCTGACCTCAGCCGTGGTACGGACCACCTCCGACACCTGCGAGCAGAGCTGGTTGCCACGGGTGATAAGGGAGGCGTGGTCGAGGCCGGTGGCCGGCTCCAGGAGCTGATGGAGCTGCAGCACCTCCTCCTGCACGGCGTTCAGCGCCCGCAGACGCTCCCGCCCCTCCGCCTGACGCTGGCGCTCAAGCTCCGCCTCCCGCAGACGCTGCTGTTCCGCCTCCCTCAAACGCAGGTTCAGGATCTGTCACCATGGAAACAAGGACCGGTGTCAATCAGAGAAGGTGGGAGAGAGACAGAGTCTGAAGGCATGACTGAATGCAAAGGTTGTCTCATGGAAGCATAGATAATATATTGATCGTGCATTTAGCCTACAGTATAAAGAGAAAGCTAAGATTGACAATGTTTTATGATGAGGAGTTTTGCCTGAACATTCCAACTCTTTAAAGACGCATCATTATGAATGGCAAGAGAATTTCAAAGATGCAATTTTTCAAAAAAAGTGAGAGTTCTGTACCTTAATTCTTTTCTGATGTTCTTCTTTCAGTTTTTCCTGGCGGCCAAGACTTTCTTGCGCCCTTTAGAAAGCAGACAGATTCAGAATAAGACTTAAAATTAGCGCTATACCACTCTATGGGTTCTAGGACTCTTCATAACAGTAGCTACCCACAAACCACCATGCATACAGCTTGTCGACAGCAACTCATTTGTCGTCGCTGCACCTCCCCATCACCACTCACTCTTTGTCCAGCATGTCCCTCATGCTCTGGAACTCCTGCCGCTGCTTCAGCTCCATCAGCTCCTCGAAACGCTTCAGCTGCTCCGACTCCAGGCCCGCTACCGTAGCAACCAGACGCTCCTGCAGCTCCACGCGCCGGTTCAGCTCCGCCTGTGGTGGGAGCATGAGAGTGATTACCACAATATGCTTTCTGTGCATCTTCTTTGTGTGTGTTTGTGTGTGTGCGTGTGTGTCTGTAATAACATGCCAACACAACTTTACATGTAATTGTAAAAATCATATCATAACCACCATAATGTATTGAAATCTACTGTTCAAATCCACATGTTCATAAAAACATAACAGCTGTGATGGCACTCAAAGTGAGACACGGTGCAGAGCCCTGTCTTTGGCTGATGTGTATGTACGTGAGATGCAAACCTTAGCTTTGGCGCGGTGCTTCTCCTCACAGATGCGAATGAACCCGGCCACCTGGGTGGCCTTTGGAGACATCAACGAGATGGCGGGAGGCGGGGTCGGGTTGGCCACCGGGCTGAGGTCAGCCTCCTCTTCATCTTCCTCTTCCTGTGAATGCACAGAGGGAATATAAATACCCATGAATGAATGCAATCCTTCAACATCATGCCAACAGATGAACTGAGGCTTGATCATGTCATTGTTCATGATTATGCTTAATGATGTACAGACTTAGAAAGCTTGCAACACCGCACTCTCACTTTAGGTTGCTGGTGCGTCTCCTGTCAAATCTACTGAAGGAGGAGGTAGATCGCACTCTTTGATTACTTTTCAGGAGCAGGGTAAAAATAACAGACAGGCTTACACTGATGTTTTCACCCTGCTGCTGAAAAGTGATAAAAAAAGTATAACACTGGATTTAACAAGTGTGATCTACCTCCTCTTTTAATGATGTAGAGAAAGGTAGAGAAAGGTTGCACATTGTTTTCATTTAGAAAAGGAAGAAATAAGAAACCAGAATAAAATGCTGTAAATTGGATCTTCAGCGTGTGGACATACCCTCCTTGATTAACGTTACTTACTATCACTATTACTGCATTACAAACAGTTCAATGCCCTCACTCACTGCTTTTTCATCCTGTTTAGAGCTAGAGTCTGGTGGGGAGGAGAGGGCAAGGGGAGAGGCAGCGCGTGGTGATTCCGGGCTAAGCAGGGTCTGGTACGGGCTTGTCGGGAGAGAGCTTGACAGTGGCGCCTCTTCGGACAGACCGGGGCTAGTGTCTCGGGTGGGTGAGCACAGGGAACGAGTCTTCTGCAGTGGCCGAGTGCTGAGCCTTTTCAAGATGAGCCCCGATAGAGGGGACAGGCTGGGCGACTCATTGCAGCCGGCCAAGATGTCCTTGAGAGAGGGAGAGAGAGAGAGAGAGAGAGAGACGCAGCCATCAGCGGCCAGGTAGAAAGCGCAGCACAGTGGAAAAATGTATCCAAAACGCGCAAATGATGCTGCATTAGCTAAGGTCATTAACATATGATTAGGTTTGCAGCACAAATAGACTCTGTCTGCCTAACCAAATGCAGCATTAACACGATTATATTTTATGGTCCGAGTCGCAGAGTCAAATCTCACTGGGAAATGACGAACTCAGCAAAATGTTCCCACGGATAAAATTTCTCACGCCTGCTAGCCATCCCTGGACAAACATGGGGATCAACTGTTATGATGTTTTAATCACCCCGGTAACAAACCACTTAACAATAACAGATATGATTTGTTCAAGAGATCAATTTGTAGCATAATAAACGATGAAATGTGGTTGAACGTTATCAAAACACCTGAGAGTAGGATAGTGTCGCTTTGCTAATGCGGCCCATCGTAAGCATGCTAGCAAGCTAGCTTCCTAGCGAAACACCCGGCGTCATTTTTAATCCTACCTCTCCCTTATCGAGCCAATCCGGGTTGTATTTTAATCTTCCCTTTGGTGAATTTTTCAAGGCTTCTAGCGTTTCCCATCGTAAACTTTCCGCAGGCATTTCATACACTAAACAGAGGACAGAAATTGGCCACTAATCGTGCCAACTACAAGCCGACTGTACAAGGGAAGTGCAGTGGTCAAGTTTGAAAACTACAAACCTACGCACTTCCGGTTTAGGCAGGCGCTTTACTTGAATCAAACCTGTCAGTTTGGACCACTGATGAGAATAAGAATCAATCAGTGGTTTGGAATCGGATAAGTTTTCCAGTATCTGTATTTTCAACGTTATGTAGTTAGTATATGTTTCTTTGTAAAGAACATACTGTAGGCTAGTCCAGATTTAGTTGTGTTTAAAAAGGACCAAAAAAACAACATTTTGGCTGCCATGCCTTATCGTCATTTCCAGGTTTGTGTTGAAAGAGTTTAGAAAATAGGCATAGGCCTTATTATTAAAAAGTGTCGAGGTTTTAAGGTGCACTATGAGATCTTGCATTTTTTTTTTAGCACAATTTCATGTTTGTCTCAAATCGAAGGCATCTCCCCTTGATCAGCTTGCTGCCTGACCCCTGAATAGGCCTACATTGTGAGAAAGTCCAGTCTCTGGAGACAACACAGGGACTGTAAACATCAAACATTAGGGGCACCGGCTGTGCACAAAACAAACCACATTTCAGCCAAACACCAACAAAATGGTTTGCATATGGGGTGGGGGTTAGTGATGCACATATGGGTGGGGGCAGTGAGCAAAGTTGATTTAGTAATGTGAATTTGAAAGTTGCGTTTTGTTTGCTTACTTGGAACGTCAACAGAAGTGAGATCATTCAGGATCTCATAGTGCACCTTTAATGTTAATATAAATGTTGACTGACATGCAAATAACACTCAAATTTTATATAAGCATTTATTATAGAATTTACAAAAGTGATACATGAAAGGTGGTTTGTTGTAGGCCTCAACACTCAAATTTTATGTCAGCATTTATTATAG
Source organism: Sardinella tawilis (assembly GCA_030264315.1). Taxonomy (NCBI): domain Eukaryota; kingdom Metazoa; phylum Chordata; class Actinopteri; order Clupeiformes; family Clupeidae; genus Sardinella; species Sardinella tawilis. The sequence continues at coordinate 15,384,794 of JASCQY010000293.1, read as the reverse complement.
AATTTACGAGAGTGATACATGAAAGGTGGTTTGTTGTAGGCCTATAGGCTAATACAAATAGTCCTAAAATGTATGCACTGAAATACACTGGCATGCACTGATGTGTAGTTTTATGTTGCACACTTAGTCTCCTGAGAACTACTCTGATGGCTGGAGTGGAAAAGTTCATTGACTGATGTGTCTGAGGTAACCTGACTCTTGCCATCTGAATAATTCCGCCAAGCTCCACATGGCATTCCATTGAGCTTCGCACATTCATCTGGACTCGCATTGAGAACGATTTCTAGGCTGCAAAAAATGGTCGGGCCAAACAGTATCACGTAGCGGGATTTGAATAAATGTGATGAAGCAGAGAAGCGAGGCTCTCAGCAGTGTCACGGTTTAGTTTCAATGCGAGTGGTTAAAAGTAGCACGCCAATAAAGATAACGAACAAGTGGTTTAAAGGATTTTTGAAAAAGGCTCCATCTTCTGAAATACATCTCCAATGGATCAATCCCAGATGAATGTGTGGAGCTAGGTGGAACAAAATTCAGATGGCGAGAGTCAGTTATGTCTGAGGAGGGAAGTTCACAGAAACTGGTAGGCCTATCATCCCTTTCTTTTGGCCAACCCCAGATGGATTGAGCACCTCTGCATTCAGCAGCTGGTCTGATGACAAACACAGTCATTACAATGTGCACACCACCAGGCAGACGGGTGTCACCCCAGCCTAACCTGAATCTGTGGTCCAGATTTGAGTGGTGCTTATGTGCAGTTTAGATTATGTTGGCAGACGTTTCCTGGTTGCAGCAGAACAGTATCATGGTCTTTTCTCTGAAGTCAATCCAGTGGTGTGCAGTGCACACTGTAAGATGATTGATTACTGGCAGATTTAAGGAGGTTCAAGATCAAGATGAACTCCCTCAACATGCTGGTCCAGGTCTGTGCCTGAAATGGGAAAGGAGAGGGCTTTAGTGTCTTCCTTACGATTTTTAACATTATTATGGTCCTATTTATCATATGTGAAACAAAAGTGTAGCATGTGGAATAAACTGTATTGACATGTAACAGGTATGATAAAATCCAGTTGTGGTATACAAATTCAAAGGATGGCTAAAGGATGAACAACGATTCTAGTCACAAAATCTACCTGCTCATAAGATAAATTTGTGATAAATTGCTATCTTTTAAAGGGATTCTCCGGAGTGAATCAAACCGAAGCCCTGTTGTCTGAGGCTGTTGAGTGCTGTCAATTGGTATCAGACCTACATCATTAGGTAGAACGTAGACCGCATTCGAGAACTAGCCGCTACCGCTAACTGATTTGGGCATGTCTGTTTCGCTGTGCTTTCGTTTGCACATGCCCCAATCAGTTAGCGGTAGCGGCTAGTTCTCGAATGCGGTCTACGTTTTACAGTACCTACCGATGTAGTTCTGATACCTATCGACAGCATTCGGCAGCCTCAGTCAATAGAGCTTCGGTTTGATTCACTCCGGAGAATCCCTTTAAGCTTCCATTTATGCGCTTGGACAATCCTCTATATCACCACGAAGTGTGTAGACTTTGAGTCATGGCTTCTGAGTTGAGATGTATGTGATCTTTAAATGAGATGCTCACAAGGAGCTGCTGTGTAGGTACTGTATCTATGTCAGACTTATGGGGGCTCTGACCCTTGAGAGGGATATCTCAAGCTGCACCCATAGCTTTGAGTCCAAAAAATATTTTATGACTACATTCAGGCAATAAACATTGACACAATCCTGGCATAATCACACTGGTTAGGACAATTTGGCCTTTCACATGCCTGTATTTTTTCATATTCATCCTGGAAGTTGATAATTGACTTTGAAATATTCCTCTATGCTGACTACTTGCAACTTATAGCAACGTACAGTTGACAACAACAAGCACAGTTAACTTTTACCTAAGCATGTCCTCCTTTTACAACAGATGAAAGTCACGCCAACGCCAACAAGACATGCAAACACTGCCACAGCTGTGGGTGTCACTGAAACCAACTGATGCTCTTCCAACAAGAGTAAAAAAAGGAGAAAATGGGTCAGGAAAGCACTCTGAAGTGACTACGGTATGTTGATCTCAGAACAAAGCAAATACCTATACTATTCTGTGTTATACCTAATTCAATAATCAGTCCATTGTTTAGACTGAGGTGTTCAGCTGTGCAGGTGTAGTGGTGATGCTGTAGTTCCTCTGGCCTGATCTTCATGCTCTGCCTCATCTGGTACGTCTCATCTCCATTAGGTAGCAGCTCCCCTCCGGTGATGTTGTGGTCAGGCACAGGCTGGCCGTCTCTGAGCAGGGTCAGGTTGATGTGACGGGGGTAGAAACCAGTGGCCAGGCAAGTTACCTGAATATCATCAGAGTCTGGTGTCTTCCGAAAGAATCTGACTGTAGGTGTGACTGTTGGTGGTGGGAAATAATCAAGCAATGTATATAACATGTCAATATCATGTCATAGCTGGATGCATATAGCCTAATGACTTGCATTCACAAACAGAATAAGAATGTCTACTGATAGAACTCATACCTATTTTCATTACACGGTTCTTTTCTTTGTCCAAATGTTTTTTCAAATAACTAATGCAGTCAGGGTGATAAATCATTCTATACCGCCTAGGAAAGTCCATCATTTGAGTCCATGCCTTATCCTCTGTTTCTGGCCAGGTCCAGTCAATGTAAAGAGTGTCATTGTCTGCATTATAATTGTCAACTACTACAGTTTCCCCATTGTAAGCATCCTTAGATATCATCACTCCTGGGTGGCCATCACCCAGTAGCTCACATCTTGAAGCTCTCTGAAGAACATAAATATCTGAGAAAACAACAAGATGAATGTTTTTATTTTGCAAGCCTAGATCACACATACAGACATGTAGATTTTTTAGTTTGACTGATTATTAGTTCTTATTATTTTGTTGTTGTTTTTGTTGAGTAACAATCTATGGGCTAGTCTATGGGCCCCAGGACTAAACTTCATCGGTATTTTCTTGTAGCTCAGGTCCCAAAGTAAAATCATGTTAACAGGAAATAAACTCATTCCTACTATGCGTGACACAACACTTTTTAGCCTCTACCAAATGGTGCAAAAATAATGATTTTTAGTAGCCTAGCCACGCTATACGCCCCTAACGGCAACAAATGTAATTCTCTGCCGGGGATGTCTGACTCTCCATACGGCTACTCCTACGACTGGCCGACAAATCACTGTGAAGTGCAGAGTCTAATGAATGATTTGATTTGATGAATGTTTTCAATGACAACCTTTTAGCCCGCCTTCCCTCCCAATGAAGAGTCTCTAGACTCCAACGTCAATTTGACTTGGAGGCTAGCGTGGCTAGGCTAGATTTTTAGGCCTCGGAAAAATGAAATTTCACATAACTTCAGCCTGGATTGGTCAATATTAACAAATTACAGTATATATCATTGTAAAGCTCTTGAAGAGTGTCATCATAATAACCCTAGGGTTAGAATTGTTTTAATTAAGATTTAACCCATATAATGGCACCATTCGGTAGAGGTTAAAAAGTGTTGTGTCACCCATATTGGGAATGAGTTTATTTCCGGTTAACATGATTTTTCTTAAACTTTGGGACATGGGCTACAAGAAAATACCACTTTTGTTAGTTATAGAGGGGTGCATATGGATCTGTCCATGCTTATTGACCGTATCGCATTGAATGCATATTAGCTGCAATTTGGGGAATATAAAGCCATTATATGGCTTAATTCTTAATTAAAACAATTCTAAACCTTAAAGTATGATAACACTCTTCAATAGCTTTACAATGATATATAATTTGTTAATACCAATCTAGGCTGAAGTTATTTGAAGTATTTTTGCACCATTCGGTAGAGGTTAAAAAGTGTTGTGTCACGCATAGTGGGAATGAGTTTATTTCCTGTTAACATGATTTTTCTTAAACTTTGGGACCTGGGCTACAAGAAAATACCCATGAAATTTAGTCCTGGGGGGGTGCATGTGGAAATATTATATTATATTTCATTGTTATGTTCTTCAGGTGACTTCAAACAACAGGGCTATATATTTCCTTTAATCTGTTTGCCAATTGTCAATCAATTGCCTTTTAAAGTAGCCTCTATACTGTATCTCTGTATGAGAAATAATAGCTGTTGTTCAAAGTAACAGTTGTTTGAAGTTACCAAGTGGCATAAATAGAATAGCAAACCAGTAGCCTAGGCAAACTGAATAGAGAGAATGACATAAGCTATACAGTATTTTCATTTTTTCAATAACCTTGTGGGTTGAATGGGTTGAAATGCTCAACCTTAGCAGTTGGTTGTTAGACAACAATTATATAGAGGCAATTTCCCTTATACATTAGCTTACCAGCTTCTGTGTGGTTGAAGCGACTCCTCATAGTAAATATTCGATTTTCCATCCGTTCATATATGAACATAAAGTGGGCCACGTAATCAATTTTATCTCCATCGGACATTGTGGTAGAGTCATTGATGTCTCTGTGTACGGTTTTCCGTTCTTCTGAGTCATACAATGCAAACTCAATATCATCCAACATCAAATATACCATGAATTCGGGAAAGGAAGTCTCTCCTATTATTAATATTGCCTTCAACCATAGAGTGTGAGAACCTGTGAATTGTTTTGAGACATATTGAAGGTGTTAGCCAATACTTTCTAGCTGATGGAAGAAGGATTCAGTATAGTCTCAGAGGGGCCTTTCTCTTCTTTCCTGTGGATTTTTTGTCCGACTACAACAATCCTGCAAGTGCCCATAGCTGTAAGAAATATTCATTATCTCTAATATGCTCCCTTATGTGAAAGATACAGTCTTTGTGACGTATCTAGATGCACTGGCTGCACACTGCTGAGTAGGTGGTTTTGCACTTATGAAGTGTGAAGCCCTGGGATCAAAGGCACTGAACCTTCACGTTCACAATTTCCCCTGATGTTAAAGGGTTTATCCGGAGTGAATCAACCCGTAGCCCTGTTGTCTGAGGCTGTCGAGTGCTGTCGATAGGTAGAACGACAGCAGTAGGAACAACGTTGACCGAATTCCCGAACTGGCCGCTAACACTTACATATAGGGGCATGTCAAAACTAAACTAACACGCCCTCATCAGTTAGTCTTGGCTGCCGTTTCGCTATTTGGTCTACCGTGCATGAAAATCTGTCATTCTCATACCTATCGACTTAGCAGCATGAAACAACAGGGCTATGTGTTGATTCACTCCTGATAATTCCTTTAACCATATGCAAATGTCTTAATATCAGCTCTTAGAGCAACTCGCTGAGCTGCATGTGAGTTCCCATCCAGCAGAGGGATTTGAGGCTCCAGGAATTAGAAAAAATTTTTTGAGGTGCACCACAGATTACACAGAGGACTCTGCAAAAGGGTTAGTGGTACCACAGAGGCTTTAGGTATAATGGAATTGACTTAACAACTCAGATTCATAAATTAGCCATAAGAAAGCTGCACTTACTGCACTGATGTATACGCAAGCATTTTTTTTTTGACTGGACAATACTACACAACAAAATCCTTTTATAAATGTATGTTATTTTGGTTTTCTGATCCATGCAAGCAGACACAAGATGACAACAGTAAAAAGTTAATAAGCTATGATGAGTTTTCTTTGAACTACATACAAAACAAATATAGGTATAGGAACAAAACCTGTCTGTAGCCTATGTCTACCAAATCAAAGAACAATTACAGTAAATTATCTACAACTCTAGTCTTTGAAGAAGTCATCTGGCTTACTCTTAAAAGAAAAAACTCATAAATCTGATGCCAATTGTGCTATGCGGTCTACTGCAAATGGAGGCCACCAATTACCTGATTCCGTAGGTGAGAAATTCCAGAATAAACAGAGAAGGCAAAGTAGTTTCAACATAATGTAGCCTAAGATAAAAAAAACAAACTCGAATTGTGATTTATCCTGTACACAAACATTATTCAAAACTGTTCCGTTTCAACCCTCTGTGCTCTACAGTACCTCACTTCCTCTTCTACCGCGGACTGCAAATGTTTATCCATAACTACAACTCAAAACCTGCTAAACAAGATAGGTCTGACGTAGGCTAATTTTTCAAATGACGTGGTGCCTGAAACTAAAGTTATTAAGCCCTATTAATAAATGTTAAAGGTTTCAAGGACTTTTAAGAAGAAACTTAAATGTTCGTAAGCCTAATTTAAAACTCTGCAGACAACACAAATCTCAAGAGAGGTTTATTTCCAAGGAGAGGTTTGTTCTTGTCTAACAAACACCTGTATTTTCCCAAAACACTGTTATTCATCATACATCATACTTTCACGGTACACTGAAAACAACTTATTCACTATCGCTTTTGTGCCATGCTTGTGCA
>JASCQY010000293.1:15353503-15361003 GCA_030264315.1 Sardinella tawilis | reverse complement strand
CTCCTCTCCCCTCCTCTCCTCTTTTCTCCTCTCCTCTCCTCTTCCCTCCTCTCCTCTTTTCTACTCTCCTCTCCTCTCCCCTCCTCTCCTCTTTTCTCCTCTCCTCTCCTCTTCCCTCCTCTCCTCTTTTCTCCTCTCCTCTCCTCTCCTCTCCTCTCCTCTCCTCTCCTGGGCCTCCTTTTCTGTGCAATTGAGGAAGGCCATTGCTCAAGGAGTTAGGTGGAGATATTATGGAGGTATTGACAAACAGCACTATAGAGAGGCAGAGACAGACAAGGAGGAGATTGAAGAATAGAATAGTATGTGTTTGTGTGTGTGTGTGTATGTGTGTGTGTGTGTGTTTCTGAGTGTGTATGGTTCTATGGGTATGGAGAGTCTGGTTTAGGCTGGTTTATAAGCCTAACTGTAAAGCAGCCAGTCCGTGCTAAGGTGAGGTTCATCTCTGTTTCACATGAAATCAGTTCTATTAAAGATCCACACACACACACACACACACACACACACACACACACACACGAACACACTAATAGTCTCTATATCAAACACACACCCTGAGCCCTCAGAGCTCTCTGCTGTATGTTCTTTGCATCTCTCTCTCTCTCTCACTGACTGCACACACACACGTCTGACGTCTGCTGACTAACACACTTGTGTGTGTGGCAAGGGTCTGTCTGGCTAATATCAGGACGGGCGGCACATCAGGGCATCCACCAGGAATAGTGATTAAAAACGTTGAAATAGAGAGCAAAGTGCACATGTGCTCTCTGACGCTGTTGCCCTTACCGTGGTGGGTGGTGGGAATGGAATTCTCAGGCCTTAAATAGAGCCATAGAACCGTAGAACCATGGCCTTGGATTACAACCTTGTCTCGCTCTTGCTGTTACCATGGACACTCTCCAATAAGATCATGAAGCTTGCTTTCCCTCTCTCTCTCTTTGTCTCTGTCTTTTGGTCTCTCTCTCTGTCTCTGTCTCTCTCTATCTCTCTGTCTCTCCCTCTCTCTCTGTCTCTCTCTGTCTGTCTCTGTAAAAGGGTTGGAGGTGTGCTGTGAGGTCATGGCCTCTCTGTCTCTCTCAGTAGAAGCGGCCAGAGGTGCACTGTGAGGACTATCGCCCTTCTTGTTCTCCATTGTTCCCGCTTATGGCCAGACAATACACACAACATGTAAGGGCGTAAGAGGGCACAATTGAACACCAGAGCAGAGGAACAGAACCAGAACAGTCTCTTCCTGCCATGCTAACGTTAGTGCCTAATGCTAACAAGAGAGGTTTTATTCCTCCCTCCTCTGTGCTGTTGCAGTTTAGAAAACCAGCCTAGTATTACCACTAATGTCCAATAAATGAATGAGGTTCATTCTCTGCATTTAGATTTGTGATTCCGCTCAGTAATAAGATGGCTAATTAGACAGCATTGTGTTGGGCATGTCTTATCAGTTCTATCGCTCAGTCAAGGTTGTACAAAAAAGCAGATTACACACACAGACACACACACACACACACACACACACATGCGCGCGCGCACGCACACACACACATACTGCTGCTGCTGCTGCTTTCATAAACACTACCTCAGGGAGAAGCTGGCTCTGCCTCTCACCTGGCCCAGAGGAAGACTTAGGAGGGCCTGTAGTCTGGATGGGGCCCAAGTCAGAGCCAAAGCCATCTACTCCCAGCTATCTCTCTTTATTAGCTTATTTTCATTTTCAGTCAGCAGTGCATCTCTGGTTCATGAACAAAGCTAAGAATCCCTGCCCCTGGACAATGCTGTCGGCCCTTGATTCGGAATGCTGTAGGGTACCTGGCTCAGACCAGAGGAAGGCGTCCTCCTCCATGACAGATCACTAAATAAATGGAGCAGATTCAACCCTGTTCAGGGCAAGACCTGCTGTTTTTTCAGGGTCTGTTGGTCCACATCCACATATGGAAATAAAATGTATTTTGATTAATTTAATATCTTGTAATTTTAATAGATGATGTGGTGTTACTAATAAGAATTGTGAATGATACAGTAACTGTAGACAAAATGTACTGTACGCTATGTGGTACAATTAGGTATATGGTAAAATTCGGTAGTCTATGTGACATTTTGAATTCATTGTGTAGTTTTATTTAAAGAGTGGACATGGTCTGTAATGTCAATATCAATCATGTCTAATTTTATGGTGAAATTCTCATTTAGTTACACCACACATCTTTTTAACCTTCCAGCCACCTCAGTCACAAGCTATTTCCAGGGCTATTTATCATTCCGAATCAGAGGTCACAGCGCCTCCTGGCTGCAGGCAGTTGAACAGCATGAGATAGATCTAATCTACTACAGATCACAGGCCATGCTGAGAGGAGAGGAGAGAAACAGTGTGTGATGTGGTGTGGACACCGACAGTCAAAACTCCATTCAAATCCATTGATAAAGAAACACTGATACCAAATAAAACGATGGGTCACGTTTGGGATGGGGCACAGCATCTTCGAGGGACATGTTTCACGCTTGCCTAGCGAACGGGAACACTCAGGCTACTGTCTGGCACACTCTTGTCTGAAAATACCACTCTTCCTGCCGAGTGCTAATTAGAAATCATAAGTGATGAATTAGGCACGCTCAATCAGAGATCCACTGTCCTGGAGTGACTAAAGTAATTTGTCATTTACATACTGTTGCTCTACCCTGAGATTCCTGTCTCAAACTTTGGCTAAAGTCAGGAAAGTCGGTTGTTATTCTCCCAATATTGTGCAAGATTACTCTGTGATACATTATTTAGAGAGATTCTGGCTGTAGAAGAGTCTGACAGCAGAGGGAGAGAGAGAGAGAGAGAGAGAGAGAGAGAAGAAAAAGAAGAGAAAAAAGTAGCAACTTTTTAACTCAGTGTCCTCGAGTATTCTTTAGCACACTGGTCATTAAAATTTAAAGCAGAATTGATTTCCAGCCCCTTTCTTACAAAAATACACAGTATTGAGCGTGGCACACAACACAGCCAGTAACCGAGAGGACATGATGCTCTTTTCGTCTGACCCCAAACTGTGCTTGTGAGATTCTCTTGGACCACAGAGACCTCGGGACCTGTCACCTAGAACCAGTGTCCACATGATGAAGGGAAGGCCATGCGTGCACCAATGCCCCTTAAATCCATGTCTTAGTGTATTAACTCATACTGAGAATCACAGAGCCTTCTTTCAGGAGTTTTTTTTAGGCCGATCTGATTTCATATGGGCCCCCGAGCACCTCAGATGAGACTACTGCAAGTCTGAACACTTCGGCATCCGATTTATACTAGTGAGTATCAACCCATTGTAATAACATGGCTGTTAAAAATAAAAAAAAGGAAAACGTCACATTGGTGGAAAAACTGGGACCTTATTCGTCTGTGGAAGAAAAGGGTCAGGATTATTATTGGTTTTTTTTTGTTGTTGTTGTTTTTTTTGCTTGTTTGTTTTAATTTATTTTTCAAAGTATAACAATCTGTTTGGCCGTAATGGTGGTGCTGTGCTTTGAGTGGGTGTTATGGTGAAGATGGAAGGACGTTACGGTGCAACATGAGACAGGGATAAGTGCAGGACATGGATAAAGACTCACAGGTTACGACACAGGTGTGTGTGTGTGTGAGGGGCGGGGGAACTGGGTGAGGCAGGTGTGGGTGGTGGAGGCGGTGCCATGAGGGTTAGACAGACGCACACATATATAAAAAACAACAAAAAAAGGTGGAGCACAAAGGCAAATCACATCCAGGTTAGCAGCAGGAGAAAGACCAGCGTGGAGGCATGGCTACTGTACCTTAGCTCTGTACCCCACACCGAGAGATGGGGATCAAGGGGGGGAGGGCATCTCTCATCTATTTACCCTCCCCTTCCACAAAAATAAATTAATAAATCAATAAAAAAAAAAAAAATACCTCAAAAACATAAACCTCAACCCTACTGCAACTCCTGAGGACGATGCACCGACTAGCTGCTAGCTTAGCTGCTCCTAGCGCCTCCTAGCGTCTCTGATCAGGCTTTCCCGCAAAGGCCTGGATGGCATACTGATGATACTGACTAAACAGACACGTGGCCATGACTGGAGCTCCAATGCGTGAGGTGAGAAAGAGTCTGGGATGAGAGACTGTTTGGAGAGAGAGATGAGATGACAGAAGAGAGAAAGATAGAGAGATAGAGAGAGGGAGAGAGCGATGAAAAGGAGGAGTGGGAGTAGGGGGAAAGGGGGGCTGGGGGGAGACTGGAGGGAGAGAGAGCGAGAGGGCGGGGAGAGCTGGATAGAGAGATAGAGAGAATTTTACAGGAGGGCTTTATTTCTTCGTCTCCTTACCGTGTCTTTGGACGACCTACGTCTCTTGATGTTGGAGGCCACGGACGTACTGATGGACCTAAAAGAGCCTTTCACTTTGGGGTCGGGTTCTGCTCTACCACTTTTTCTATCCTAAAATAAATATATGTACAAGAATTATTTCGCTGCACTGGTGCAGAGCGTTTTGGCTTCACTGTCCATGGTCTAACCACCCTCTCAGATAGCCATTTCTCTCAATCTACAAGTCAGAGCATATTCCCCCCAGTTATTTACATGCTTCAAATAAGCTTATACTCCACAGTACTGTTCACAAGATAAGCATACTTTCCTAGACTTTGCTTTAAATACAAGTATAATCCACAATACTTTTCTTAAGATGATTCAACACATGAGCATACTCTGCAATTATGTTGCTAAAGGTAAGTATACTCTACAATGTTTTTTCTTCATATAAGCATTCTCCACAATACTTTTCTTTAATTCACACATCTTAATGCTTCCATCTCATTCTTGACCCACCAAAATGTCCATGTAGCACCCATATCTTGCTCAGGTCGGTTTTAAACTGGTTTATAGAGATGTCTGACTGGATCTTATCCAGATTTGGGTGCTATTTGGGCTGTGTTTCCTGTCTACTGTTCCATCTCTATTCTCGTCTGCTACAGAGGAGACATCAGAGATGCTTCCTAGAGGTCGTCTCTCCACAAGGACACTGAGAGGCGTTTGAGTGTGTGAAGAGACTCTAAAGTAGCAATCAGGTACAGCTGGAACCTTTGGGAGCAAGAGGACTGGTTTGGATGGTATGGTAGAGAAAACATACTGAACCATCCACAATTATTCTCCCCCAAAAAATGACAACCAAAACCACTAGCACAGAAAAAAGTAAGCAAGAATCTTAAAATATTTGAAAAACAAACAAACAAACAAACAAGGCAGTAAAGACAAAAAAAAGCGATCACTTTGGAGAAGGGATGATAATACTTCATAATGGAAAACATGACTAACCAATCAGTAAATAGAAGAACTTAAGACAACCGCTATGCATTATACCTGTGACATGGTATAATGATCTCCATAGCACAGCCTGGGACGAGAGCGAGGCACTGCGGGTGGGTGAGGTGTGTGGGGAGGGGGGCAGGTTTGGGGGGGGGGCAGTGGGCAGGGTTGGGGTGGGGAGGGTGTGAGTGCAGCCATTGAACATGCAGTATATGAAACTAAAAAGGAAATGCAGAATGAATGATATGATATTTTACCAAGGCCAACGACATCCCATTTAATTAGAGTCAAACATGAGCTTCATTGCACGCGAGGAGCCCAAGAGATATTACAGCTTCAGATTCACGTCTTAACACCAGACCATAACTACTTGATTTGTAATGCAATACCCGATGTGACCAGTAATGATCGATCAGATCTTTTCTGTGAGTGCAATGGCTTGATTTTTTTAGGCTACGTCTACAAAGGACCCTTTTTCGTCTCTGAAAGAGAAAAACACCTTGGTATCTTGGGTGGACGCGGGGGAGCAGAGCAGAGCAGAGGAGAGAGGAGGAGAGGTGGGGTCATGGACTCCTATCTCGGAGCAGACTCAGACCCAGAGAGATGGAGAGAGAAGAGCTCCGATTCTCTTTGAGCTCCCCTGCTTTCATCTCCCTCATCACCAGGGGACAGGCAGGCAGACAAGCAGGCAGGCAGGCAGGTAGGTAGGCAGGCAGCTGGGGTGTCTTTGAGCCGGGGCCGCTAACCACAGACACCAAGGGTCTGCACCTGCACCTGCACCGTCTAAAGGGGGTTTGATGTGCAAATGTTGCCAGGGCAAATTAAAAGTAGCCAATCAGATTCAGGGTTAGAATGATGAGGAGGCTGAAAATCACCATGGTGATATAGTTGCTTCTAGGATTCTAGAGGGGAGGGGGGCTAAAAAGACTCTGCTCAACAACAGCACGTTCTAAGTGAATACTGTATGTGTATGTACTTATTGATTGGTGTGTAGCCCATTGGCTCTTGTTTCTCACACGAACTCCATAATCACATTCAGACCTGTGCGTGGGATTGTCTAAAACATCCTGACGAGCCTTGACCTGACAACGGATGAGACCTTCCGAGTAAAAAAAAAAAAAAAAAAAAAATCCTATCCTGTTCTCAGTGGAGCTGAAGGGCTTTTTGTTCTCGCTGCTTGCTTGCTTTAGACTAATTATAAGTCTCATCGCCGAGCTCCTGGTGGGCTGTGTGTGGGAGGATTTGGCACATTCTTATGAACTTGGCAAACACTGGCATGGAACCTCTAACATGAGCGCGCTGCAGACTTTAGCGTTGTTTATGCACACAAGGCATGGCAGAGAGACAGCGTCTCCCGTCACGGCCATATGTTTTAAAGACGCTTTTCATATGCTCCGCTCTCCGCTAAGTGCAGTTTGGGGTCTATGTATAGCATGGCTAAGCTTCTGGAATGTTCTTAACATGGGCGTTAAGGAACATTTCCTTTGTGTACCATATGTCTGGTACCATGCTTTTAGTGGTGCAGTCAGAGTGTGCCTGTTCAGAGAAGGAAGGGAAATTAAATAAAGCAAACCTCGGACAAAGGGCAACTCGGCAGAGGTATTGAAATTGCATCATGCTGTGGTTGCTTTGTTCTGGTTAGTTTTTTTTTTTCGTTTGTTTTTGACCTTCTAATGTCAAAAGAGTTTTAAAGCTGGCATGTCTCAAACGCATCCACATGCAGGTAGAACACATGCACAGACAGACTTTCTTCAGAAATCAAGAGACCAGAATAAACCAGAAATAGAAATCTATGTACTACAGTACTACAGTAGGCTATGGCTAGGTCTCACATCTAAAAGAGCATACTTACAGTATAGGCCTATATTAAACATTTCCAACCTATCAAAGCATGACTTCTTTTAGCAGTCTTCATTTAGCACATTGTCCCATAGCGATAACTCTGAACCATGTCTTACCAAAATCTGTCTCAGATATGGACTGGACTCTGCTCCCATGTCTACACAGTAGCCCCTTTACGTAACACTTACAGTAACATGAGTCATCTTACATCTCATGAACATTGATGACACTTTTTTTTAATGTCCTTGACTGATGTCATTACGCGTCTTTCATTTTTTTGTAATGTAAAGTTGACGCTGTTTGGGGATCAGACATGACAAAAAACGAATGACACTCAATGACAACAGTCATGAACATTCTGAAGTGTCATGTTCATGATATGTG
>JASCQY010000293.1:15325535-15333035 GCA_030264315.1 Sardinella tawilis | reverse complement strand
GTAACCTTCATCGCCCTCGGTGGCTGTCAGGCCTTTTTAATTTGTGTTGTTCATCAGCTTGCAGAGATTATACTCGTGCGTGCGGGGCGGCCCACTGGATCATGTCCTCCTGAAGCATAGGTCAAGCTCTTCACAACATTCCATTAAAATCATCTGTTACCATGGCCACCGTGCTCTTTCGCAGGCGGACGGGCTGCACTTAAGATGCAAACATAAAACCACATGATATCCACCACACCATAAAACTATACTGCATGTGCACGACATCACCAAAGGCACAATCATCAATGTCTCCAGCTCCCAAAACAACAACAACAACAACAACAAAAACAACAGCAAAACTAACACCTTTACAAGGGAATAACACAGATGCTATTAGGCCTATAACATTAATATATTATTATTACTAAGTATCCTTATTTTACCTAATCAGCTCAATGGAACATGTCTGTGATTTATGCATTTTACTTGTAATAATTACTGTTTCAGTATTAACATTCAGCATTACATATGATGCTGGCACTGTCTGTTGGCACTGTCCAAAGCCACTGACAAAATTTGATTAAGAAATGCTTTAAGAACGCCGAGTGGAACGGGGCAGATATTAATATGACCTTGAGTGCTATTTGGACATCTCTGAGTAAAATAAGCATTATATATTTACATGGAATAATTTCACAGCTTGAATATGTAAATGAATGCTAAATCTGATAAGCGTTTCAGCAGCTCGTTCAAGAATTCACAGCCTTCATCTAATTAAATGTGTGAATCATATCTAACACATCTGAAGATGGTGGGATTGCTATGGAGAAAAGGCGCTCACTGTAGCTAGATACACAAAAGGCAAAAATGTGTTTTCCCGTGCATGGAGGGGGATACAGTGAGTTTCCCGCTCGGAGCGCTTCACAGATTTGCCGACCGCAGTCCAGGCCTGTCTGTAAGATGTGCAAAAACCTAATGACACAACACTCAGAAGACCTTAAGGCCTTGGCCTACCAGGGCGGAAGACAGTGTGAGCAGAGAAACTTCACCAATGTTTACCCCAACACTCTCCCCAAAAGGGCTTTTGGTTTGTCTCTACTCCTCATTTGATTTGATTTGATTTCATTCGTGCACTTATTTGCAAAGCCCCAGGTTAGGACCGTCATTTTTGGCTCCTGTAGTGGATTGACACGTAGGAGAATTTGACTATGGCAAAAGCAATGTGAGATGAGAAGTTTTGTCAGGTAAGCACTTAAAGACGCTGTTGATGCCACTGGCATAAAAAATGTTAGCCAATGTTACAGATGGAAAGAGATGTGCACACACACACACGACAGAAAGGAAAAAAAAAAAACACACACTAACAGGAACTCTGAGGATCTGGTCTGATTACAAAGTGAGAGAGTTTACCAACCCGCATTCACACACACACAGTCTCACACACTCACACTAAAGAGGCACACATACAGTACACACACACACGCACACACATACACGCAAACACACACGCCCACCCAGGTGCTAGACCATTGACATTTGAACCTTGACCTTTGACCCCCACCTTGGTCTCACGTTCCTCCAGTAACGTTTCCAGCCTCTTCTGAGCTGCACGGCCCTCGTGGTCGTCGCTGACGATGAGGATGATGTGGTTCCACTGGAACTCACGCATCATGTCAAACCACACCTGAGCCTGGTGCGAATAGGGAGGCACTGTCCGCAGGAACGACAGGTGGATGCTCTGCAGGAGACCACACACACACACACTTTGTGAAGACATGCACAAACATGACTTGTAGGATAAACAAACAAAGACACATACACACCCTCAATCATACACACTGAGGACATTTGCAAATATGCTTTAGAGGAAAACACATAAACAGACAAACATATACACACACACACACACACTGAAGACATTCACAATGAGGTACATACACACACAGACTTTCTGCGGACAAACACTCATGCATTTTGTAAACATGTAGACTTTTCCAGAACTCACATCTTACATACTGTACAGTACATACCGTTTGCAAACACACACACACACACACACACACACACACACACACACATACACACACACACATATATATGTGACACACAGAGAGACGTGCACATACATACATTATAACAACATGCGCACACAACAGCACAGCAATGATAAAGACAGGCATGGCACAACTCATGGTGATGGAAATATCCTTCTGTTGATTACATTTTTTTCAGCTATATCTTTTTTTTATTTTTCTCAAGAGTATCTGGATCAAGACATATCAAAGTGAGCTTCATTAAATAGTAATAACACTTCTGAGTGTATGATATGGCATTAAACATTTACAAGGCTGAATGCTCTGTATGGCATGACATTACAGGAAAAATAGGACAATACCTTCGTCTTGATTCAATATTGGCACAAATCTAACATGTCATGGACACAAATCATCTAACATATTACCAACACAAAATCAACATTCATTTCTGTCATCTATTATTGTTTTGGGGAAAAGACACAAGGACATCAATGAAAACCCCCTGAGAGAAACGCAAGATTGAAACACACTTTGCTGCAGTAGAACACTGAGAAACATCAGGACTACCAAAATACATCTGCTGTTAGGATTCATTTTAGACCAAGCAGCCAATATTGCACACTGGGTCTATTCATTGCTAGGTATTATTCAGACATTACAGTATAATACAAGCCATGTGTGCGTATGTGCATGGCACACGGCTATGCTATGGCACAGGGCTACATGTAAAGATATGCAACAGGCACCAGCCTGGATAGCCAATGGGGTTTTATCTGCAGGCGGGAGTTTTGAGCAGGGTTTCATCCACCGCATGCATATCATAAACTGTAAGAATTTGTATAGAAAGTCATAGTTTCATTATAAAGGGTTATGTAGAATAACAGGTCTACTGACTAATGTTGTAGATGTGTTATATGAGGATGTATATCCAATGTGTGTGATGTAACATAGAGTTACATTGTACAATGTTATGCGTATATTAGTCTGCATTGGGTTTTGATTAGACTGCATGTGGTTAGCTGTAGAATATTAGTAGGTTATAGTCGCAATACGTTTTATGGGTCAGGGCTGACCATAGTGTTTTACTGTAGGCCTTGAACTCACCTTGTCTGAGTATATAGACATTCGAGTGGTGAGCCCCACCACAGGAATGCGATAGAAGCCAGCAGTGTAGGACACAGGGGTGGGGGTGAGGTGGTCGTTCGACTGGGGAGGGTGGCTAACCAAGATGGCATACACCTGTACGGAGATATAGAAAAATAAAAATACATCTGTCTGGGCTCAAAACTGTCACAACCTCAGCCTGTGTTCAGAATCCCCACTGTCTTACTACAGGATGCAAAAGCATCACCGTTGCCTATGCATTTGTGTATGCAAGGCATGAAATCTATACTGTGAATGAAAAGGACATTACTGTTCTAGCACACCAGTGTAACACCAGACTGCTGATTGCTTTGTAATGACTAATGTTAATCCATCCTACTTGATAGACTGGGTAGGGCTCAATGCAAACCATTAACACCTACAGTAGGTATACTTTTAGGAGGTCAGGTATCCTGAAGAGAATAATCTGATTCAGTAAAATGTAGTTACAAATCAATGTGAGTGTGTGTGTGTGTGTGTGTGTGTGTGTGTGTGTGTGTGTGTGATAATCCCTGCTGATGCAGAGAGTGTAATCTTTTACATCGCCGTGCGTGGAGGTCAGAAGCCGTCCGTCGTTCTCCAGAACAAAGCAGCTGTTATCCGCGTTGCTGACGCCATGTTGGCCTCGTTTTATGTATAACATGAAAAGAAGGGAGATGAAGTGCGCAACAGCACGTCGATGAGAGGCTCGGTCGTTTGCCTTGGCATTAGTTAACTAGAGCCAGCTCTCTGCCGAGGCTGGAGAGGACGAGACGCGCCACTATGTTTACCACCAGAACCACCCACCTCACACACGCACTAACACACACACACACACACACACACATACAAACGCGCACGCACGCACACACACACACACACACACACACACACACACACACACACGCACGCACGCACGCACACACCCATGCGCCTCCGAGGAGTATTAAATTCAAGGGCGGTGTGACAGTCAGTCGCTATCTGAGCTGGCATTCCTCTACTACTGAGCTGAAGAGAGAACTGGACACAGCTGACGAGAGGCTCAACCTATGCATGGCCTCTCTCATGAACATAATGTGGAGCAGACCTTTCAGAGCAATTCGTTTTCAAAATGCCACATGCGATCATTCTCCCATTTAACAACTCATTTAGTGAACTGAATTGGAATCAACAGTTTACTTAATTTATAAAAGTAGGCCTAGGTTACACGTCATTACACTCCAATACTATTTGCAGCACAACTGACCAACACAATTAAAATACATTGCTTCCCTGAATAAGAAACAATGGCAAATTACTCTTATTTATCCCATGCTGTCTAATAACAATCAGAGGTCATTTCATGAACACTATCACCTGATTGCTCAGAAGTTGCATACTGAAATAAGATCATTATGGAATTGAATTACGCTCTCCATAACACATTGGCATAACAATTCGCCTGTACCATTTTTTCGTTTGTACCAGGGTCATCATTTAAATGCCTGGGGTTAATATAAATAATTAATAAATGAAACAGTTTCTTCAGACAAAATGAAATTAATCAAGCAAATCACAGCAACTGCATCCACAGGTTGTCTGATATGTGATTTCCTTTCCTCTCCATTTATAGGATTTTTATTTTCTGTGATTAACAAAGATGTTCCTATCTTTGAAGTGCAGGACTTGCAACAAATGTTTTGAAAATGATATAATTACCTGGTTTGATATGAGATCTTCGCAAACAGAGAGGGCCATTTGTATGGCATTGGGTTTGTGGGTTACAGAAATTGCGTTCATCTTGAACTTCTCCTTGCCAAAAATATTGTTTGCTTGGGCCACCGCGTCCTTGAACACTTGTTCAAACCTCTTCTGGCTGAGAACAGCTCCTATATTAACGATCTTCGGCTCGCAACCACCCCGAGCACAAGAACAAGAGATGAAAAAAGCTAAGAGAAAAAGACGCATTTTTATGATTTATATAAAAAAACGCGTCTGCTGAATGTGTCGCGATGTCCGTCGGACTGATAGCCAGGTAAACTGATCCCTGTTGACCAAGTTCCCACAACACCAGGTTGAAAACAACACCACTGAACTGTAATTACATTGAAATGCCGAGTAGAACAATGTCCCAGCTGAATTCTGACTGCTTTAAATGCGCTTCGTTGTCAACTAAAAATGTTAATTGAATGCAGCGCCCCTGAAAACCGACTCTTCTCTCCTGTTGATATTCCCCATACTGTTTTCCTTTTCAGTCGAATTGTCTGTAATGCAGCGGATAGCCTAAATGGCGACCAGGTATGGCCAGCCTAGTGCCCATTAAAAGCGCAGGTTCTCCTGTTCAGCCATGGTTCCCATCGGGGTCTCCTTTCCGATGACCTGATGCTTGCCGATGCTCTGTGTGTAGAGTCTCTGCCCTTGGTGCTGAAGCCTTGTGCCTGCGCAGCGGTGCGCGCTCCCGCTGCTGATTACGCTTGGAATCGCTTATGTGTCACGCTCGAATGGACATGTAAATGCATGCACTAATGCAATGGGTTGCATTTAAAAAACAACTAGTGGATTTTCATCTCCTTCCAGTGGCTGGAGTGACACGGCATGATCGAATCGTGCACCTATTCTGTTCTTCAAACGATTGCCTTTGACAAATCCCATTCTATCAGTGTGACTAGGCTGTAAGCAGCACGTAATGCAATAAATAAAATAACAATACTAGGCCTAGTGTGCAATGTGTGAGGAAATGTTGTACATGTCTGAGAAATTCTTTCCTTGTAGACTCAACATTAGGCAAATTTGACTGGATGATTAAATCCAAACAGGTTTCACAAGAACAGGAGTATTTGATGTGTACTGTTACATTAACTACTTTTAATGACCACCGGTGAACCATTTTACTTTGGGAGAGAATGAAATGGAGACGCCTTCTTCTGAATATAATCAATAGAAGATCCATCCATCAGGCGCTCTGGACGCGGCGCAACAGTGCAAGAGCGAGACATTCACGAGAACCCGGTTGCCAGGGAAACAGGAGTCTCGAGCTTGAGGTGCGAGCTCTTTTCACCGTCTAACTTGCAATTCTTCGAATTAGATAGTGTCACACGCCGACCAAACCCACTGACTCAGTGACCCGCCTGTCTAATTGGAAAAATCACAATAAAGTGTCAGAATAGGTAGTGATTTTTAGGGTTAACTGGCCGGGACAAGATAAATTGTCTAGATTAACAATTCATTTGATGGCATCACGCTATGAAAGCTCGCACCAGTCATAGCCCCGAGTCTGCCAGTCAGAGAGTGTGCGTGTCTCCAGTCAGCTATTAAGACTGTATGGAGGCGTCAACTAGATGAGCATCAGAAGACTGTTCCTTTTGCGCTGTTTTCTTCACAGCCAAAATATGGAACATGTCATTAATAACGCACTCCATCAGCCTGATGTGAGACAATTTAGTGACAAGAGAAATGCCCAATCAATTCCAAACACGTAGACTCGTGTTACATACACACCCATATTCCTCCAAAACATTTTTCTTTCTCTCTTCAAACACACACACACACACACACACACACACACACACTCCTGCTTCCCCTCTCTTTCTCTCTCTAATGCTGGTCACTGGTCTAAATAACACAACTGCAAAGGCAGCGCTATCACGCTGAAATCTCATCTCTATCCAGGAGGGACAATTTCACTCTTATTTCCACTTGATTAAACAGTGCCCCATTCTTGTTCTTCAAGATAAGAGCGAACTGTACTGATGGGATAGACAAATTATTAGACAGCACAATGAAGCCCACGCAAACCTTCGGCATGAAGAGCAAAAGGAAATGGCAGTTAAATCATCGCTTCCTCCAGAGGCTCCGGGCGCTCAATAAATGATACTAGCAACGGCGCTCTCAAACTACGTCCCAGTTCCAGAAGTGCCAGCCTGTATCATGCTATCGCAAACGCAGTGGACTGTTTCAAATTCCGAGTCAGCAACATGTAAATTTTAATTTGTCATAGGCATTTGGTATTCAAGAAATAGCTTGCACCGTTTGCAACTCTATAGCCTAAAAGTGCTCTGGCTGAATCATGGTTTAAGAAAGTTTACATCTGGAGGGGACTGAGAGCAGTCTGCTTCATGCAATACACGCAGGGCATTTGAGATTTGCGGAAAGCACGGGTCGCGCAAATTAGGCATAATTGGGACACAGCTCTTTAAAAGGTTTCTTGATTTAATTCATTCATTCTTACGTAGCTCGCCTGTTTTCTGCATGTATAATTAAAATAAATACTGCACGCACACACACCAGACACATATACACACACGACACACACACACACACACACACACACACACACACACACACTCACACACACACACACTCACACACACACACACACACA
>JASCQY010000293.1:15287526-15307815 GCA_030264315.1 Sardinella tawilis | reverse complement strand
GGGCGGGGGGGGGTTGTTTTCGGGGAGGGACAGCCTGAGGCAGTGCTGCAGGGTGGAGGGTCCCTGTTGGGCCTCAGAGATGACAACGCCACCAACGTCACTGTCACTAAAACAACTAAAATACACACACACATACAGTACAAACACACACACATGAACGCAGCCAGTATGCTTCAGCCATGGCTCCCTCACACACTCAAGTCCATTCAGACACACACACACACACACACACACACACACACATACACAAGCTGCCTATGCATCACTACCCCCACACACATCCCCTCTCTCCCTTTGGCATTCACATTCAAACACCATACACACACACACGCACACACACACACACACACACGCACACACACATGCATAGCACACACACACACACACCTGTCACCCCCCCCCCCCCCCTTATTATTTCTCCTTCTGTCAGTCATTCATAACACCGCCACTCACACACATACTGAGAATATCTATGTGATAATCCCGATGCACAAAGACTCACCACAAGCCAATACATCCACAGGCACCAATACATCCACATACTGTAAGTGCTATGGTAGTTCACCCTCACACATTATATTAAGTTCAGTGGTATCACATTAGCAACATTGCCAAGCATATTAAACCTGCATTAGTCCGCGTACGTTGGCCCTCCCAGGGTTGTGATGGTGGGAATGCGGAGCGGGCGGAGGAGGTAGACTAGACTAATGGCACTGTAGCACGGCTTTGATTTGTTGCTCCGCGGGCCAGAGAGCAGCACTTATGGCTCCCTTTACATTCAATCACCTTCGATTGGCCTAATAGGGGTCGC
Organism: Sardinella tawilis; assembly: GCA_030264315.1. Lineage (NCBI taxonomy): Eukaryota > Metazoa > Chordata > Actinopteri > Clupeiformes > Clupeidae > Sardinella > Sardinella tawilis. The sequence continues at coordinate 15,307,004 of JASCQY010000293.1, read as the reverse complement.
GGCACGGCGATGTAAACATTGGGCGAGGAGTCTCTCCCGCCCCATTAAGTGTTTATCTGCCGAGTGTGAATGGCGAGCGTGGCCGCGGCTGTCATCATGAATGCTGATTATTGCCCGCCCGCGCAGAGATGCACTTTTTAATGCAGCAATTAGCGCTGGGCTTTGATTGGGCCCCTGGCAGAGAGAGCTGTCACTTAGCCAGCACCTCTAGTGGCGTGTTCTTCTATTTATCTTCTCTCCTCTCCTCCTTTCCTCTCCTCTCCCTTCTTCTTCTCTTCTCCTTTTGCTCCCCTCCCTTCTTCTTCTCTGCTCTCTTTCTCGCTCTCCTTTCCTCTCTCCTCTCCTCCTTTCCTCTCCTCTCCCCTCCCTTCTTCTTCTCTCCTCTTGCTCTCCCTTCCCCTCCTCTCCTTCTTTCCTCTCCTCTCCCCTCTTCTTCTCTTCTCCTTTCTCTCCTCTCCCTTCTTCCTCTCCTCTCTCTCTCGCTCTCCCTTCCTCTCCTCTCTCCTCCTTTCCTCTCCTCTCCCCTCTTCTTCTCCTTTCTCTACTACTTCTACTTTCTTCTACTTCTCTCCTCTCCTCTTTCCCTCCCTCTCCCCTCACTTCCTTTTCCTTTTTCTCTTCTCCTTTCCTCTCACTCTCTTCTCCTCTCTCCTTCTCCTTTCTCCTCACACATTCTTATTGTCCATCCATCGCCGTGCCGTGTAGCAGCACTGAGGCTTACCCTTACTGTAACACAGGAGCCATTAGTCCCAATTAGGAGCATGGCAATTACTGAGCAGCACAGTGAGCCAGATAGACAGCTTAGACTGCACAGGAACAACAATGGGCAGGCTACAGCTGTCTGTGCCTGGGCCAGAACTGGCCCGAATGTGAGCTTGATCTGAGCCAGATCTAAACCAGATCTGTCCCAGTCCAGATGTGGACCAGCGGCTCTTCAGGTCAGGTAAGAGCAATGTATTGCAGCAAAGGATTGTGGGTGTTGTGCTGTTCTCCGCTGCTTTTCCTACCAGCTGTATTGGCTCATTTCCTGGCAGGCGTCCCAGGTACCACCACCCCTCCCCTCCCCTCTCCTCTCCTCCAAGGGGGGCAGGCAGAGACGGGGTGGTGGTGGTGGTGGTGGTGGTGGTGCTGGAGGTGGATAGCACTGCCTCATGGTTTATTGATGGTCCTCTCCTTTATGTTGTGATTAGCGCGCTAACTGTCTGGTAATGCTGTGGGGTGAGGAGCCGAGGGCCTGAGCTAAGTGCTGTTTTATCAATTAGCAATTAAGCATTTAGCGCCCATGCTAATGGTGCCTCCCTAAGCACACAGAGCAGCTGGCAAGCAGACCGTGAGCTGGTTATGGGACAGACTGCACATAAACTGCCCTCACTTCACCGGTTCTGTCTCCACTCTCTGTAGTCGTTAACTTTACTGCGTTCTGCTGCTGCAATGCTATTGCAGTCACATAAACACAGAAGAACTTGCCATCTCTTTATCTATCTATCAAACTGTCAGTCTATTGATCTGTCTGTCGGTATGTATGTCTATCTACCTACCTATCTATCGATCTACAGTGTCTATCTATTTGTCCATTTGGTTCTGCTGTGTTCTGCGTTCTGCAGTTCTGACATACGTTCTATCACGGCACCGCTCCAGTGCTCCCCACACCCCCCGCATTCTCCTGTTTGGACCACCAGGATCCGGCAAGAGTCTACAGGCACGACTCCTGGCTCAGAAGTACAACATCATGGACAGTAAGGATCTCTCTCAATCTCTCACTCACTCATGTGCACAGACAAACACACCCTCTCACACACGCATCCACACACAATCACACACTCTCTCTTTCACACACACATCCACACACAATCACACTCACACACCCTAGATGATAAAGACTCACACACAAACACACACAGAGTGTTGCACACACACACACATCTAAGGCTGGAAACTCATGGTAGTCACACACACGTACATGTAGGTAGCAGCTGCCTGAAATGAATAGTCTTGGAGAGATTTGTTTTTTACCTGATATACTTGTATAACTGCTAATCTTGAGTGAATCTATTTCCCTCTCCCCCTGTCTGTCTCGACTGACCCACTCCAGTGTGCAGTGGGAAACTCATCAAAGCAGTTTACGCAGATGAGTCCAGTATGGGGGAGCTAGTTAAGCCTTATCTGGAGTCGGGAGAACAAGGTACGACTCCACACAGACACACACTCACACACACTGTGACTCCACACGAGACACACTCGCACTCACCCTCACACACAAAGTTTGTCATGTAGAAAGTCAGAAGACCGTTAGATCGTAGACTGTTAGATCGTAGACCGTTAGATCGCTCAGCATTTAACTGTAATGAGGACAGACCATAAACGTTGCTTGTACCCTTTAGTTAAAGTATCCAACTCTGATGAGTGGTATGTCAACCACTTAGGAACAGTAATACTGAATGCAGGATGCTCAAACGTCTGGACTGTGTATTTAGCACAATTTTTTAAGTTGGCTGTCAAAACAAACTACTCACTCATTGCTTTGATGTTTTGGACCATTATCACATACACACACACACACACACACACACACACACTTACACTTGTCCACTGAAGAGGTTAAAGTGAGTTAGAGGAGAGAGTGTTACTGTAGCACACGGTAGCATTTGGTTGCAAGACTGTCGAGGGATCGCAGGCTTCTTGGAAAGGAAATTAGATTTGAGGAACAACATCCGTTCTTTCTGCTCCAGAGCCGTTTGAAGGCTCCTTCACTGCCACAGAAGCGCCGTGCTGTTCCGAGCGGTTTGATGTGGAAATTGGACAGTTTGAGTCTGTCAGCTCTAATTTTTCAGGGGCGTCAAGAAACCCCCCTGGGTGCAGGCGGGTGCTTTCTCTGTCAGGAAGCGTCCGCGCCTGGCTCACCCGCCGTATTTATCCTTATTTATTCACTCCTGCGATGTTGCCTCCAGGCTACCCCCAGACAGCCTCTGTGCGAGAGCCGCCCCGCTTGTAAAGTCGCCCCTTGGCCTGATCTCTGTCAAGGTAACCTCCGCCTAAACAGGCGCCTCTAAAGTCTGGCAGGCAGGAGTCAGTCAGCCGCTTTTGTAGTGCAGAGGAAGCGCAAACGCGGCGAGTGTCTGAAACGCGCCTCAGAAGGGGAGACCATTCATGTGAGTTTGAATGACAACGTAGCGGTGATTATTTCATTATTAATTTTTTCTCCCCCCCCCCCACCCCCCCCCCACTCTTGTTTGACGAGTAAAAAGTCTCTTGAAGTGAAAAACAACTTCACGTCTGATTTGTCGCTGGTCGTGTGTGTTTTTTCAGACAGACGCTGTCTGTTATGTGTCTGACCTGCTCCATGTGTAGGTTGTCTCTTTGAAACCCCTCTCCTCACTAGGCTTGAGTTTTTTTTTTCTGTGCGCTTCTCTCTCTCTCTCTCTCTCTCTCTCTCTCTCTCTCTCTCTTTCTCCGTTGGTAGATAGCGTCGTCTTAGGTAGAAATACATCCCAAGTCTGTTCACAAACGCGATAGAAGTCTCTCTCTGCCCTCCTTTATGTATTTTTGTAAAGCTTGTCTTATTTCTGTATGTAAGATTGATTTCCTGTCTCAAGCATTAGTCAAAGGATTTTGAGTGTTTTTTTCCCCCTCTGTCACCACTTTTATGCTGTACAGGCTACTGTACTTCTGAATAAAGCGCCTTTTGCGCAGCTTGTTTTCTTTTACAAGGCCTGTCAGAGTGTGAACAAAGTGGAATCAGTCTCATGTGTGTTATAAGTGCAGTATTTGACCGAGCCAGCCAGCCTTGGCCAAACATACTCTACTCTATAGGCCCTCAGATGAAGCCGCATGCTGGGAATGTTTACCTTCACTGTCTGCTTCAGTGAGCCGTAGTGGCAGTTTAAGGGCAAGCACATGAAACACTCACACTGTCACGCTGACAATACGACGTCTTATGCAATCACTGTTACCGTGTGTGATATACATGTGTGTGTGTGTGTGTCTCTCTGTATGTGTTTGTGTGTGATGCCCTGTTGTATGTGGATGTGTGTGGATATGTTTACTTGAAATTGTGTGTGTGTGTGTTTGTGTGTGTGCACGTGTGTGCATTCAAGCATTGATGCATGTGTATGTGTAAGTATATGTGTGTGTTTCTGTGTGTGTGTGTGTGTGTGTGTGTGTGTGTGTGTGTGTGTGTGTGTGTGTATTTCAGTGCCGGACAGCATCGTGCTGCAGATTCTAACGGCGCGGCTGAGTTGTCTGGACTGTACCACCCGTGGCTGGGTCGTGCACGGATTCCCCCGTGACGTGGAGCAGGCCGAGAAGCTGCAAGAGTCCAACCACATCCCCAGCAGGTAGGTGCAGTACTTGTCCTGTTTCATTGTGACACTCCCACCGGAGTCTTCAATCAGAGCACCCATAGACACTAAACAGACAGAAACATCATAAGAAACCCAAACACAGAACCACTCTTCCAACCCGTCCTTATGCTTACTGGAGTAAGAACATGCAGTGAGAACACAATAAGTACACTGAGAACAAAAACCTGTCTGGTTCCACTATCATTGAAGTCCAAAAAAAGTTTAATCAGTCAAAGAAAACCAACCAACCTTTTCTAAACTCGCCCATACTGTAGTGTAGGGTGTAGTGTTGTGTGTAGGCTTGATAAAGTATATTCAGTAGGTTACCAAGGAGCTTGACTTTGAAAAGAAAGAAGAGGACCAATTGAATATGAAATGAAAGCAGGTCATGGCTCCATGACCCAGCCTGTGACGTCATTTCCTGTGTCTTGCGAAGCCTCAGTTATCTCATGAGACCGTAGGCTCATGTGTCCCTCCCTCATCAGCCTTGGGATCTGATAGTCGGGAGTGGATCCCTCTGGGCCGACAGCCTCACTCGTCTCTCATGTGATTAAAACCACCCAATCAGCCTATGCAACATGAACATCTAGCATAGCAGAGGTCACCCGCAGGGTCAAGTGCAGCAGAAATGAACCGCAGTGACTGACGAGCCAGACCTCTGATGATAAATGACCCCCCGATAAGTTCCTAATAGTTTAACGATATGTGAGGGCAACACTGTATGTGATCCAACACTCTGTTTGAACCCCCCCCCCCCACACACACACACACACACACACACATACACACACCCTATGTCTGGCATTAACCGTGATTAGAGCCATCAGTGTGCAGTGACCCTCTGCACCCTCGGTCTGGTGTGCAGACGAGGTTCTGTTACCGCCCCCCTGTAACCCCCTCTTCCTCCCCGGCTCCCTGCTCCCTGCTCCCTGCTCCAGTGTTCACTGGCCCCCAGCCCCTGGCTCCCGTCTCCCTGGCCTCTGTCTGGAGGCCTGCGTTTACATGGCATTAGTTTAATTGGTTTGGAGCTCGGCGCTTAGGCTCACTGTGGGTGAAACAATAGGGAGATAATGTTACCGATGCGTCGGCGATTGGCTTGCCTGGGCTAGCAGCGATTTACCTGACAGCTTCATTAATTAACAGCTATCCAGTTACGGGGCCTTTAGAGGGGCTAAATAAGGCAGTCAGACGCGGTGGACGGGTGCCAGCCGGGGCATCAGCTTTTAATGGGCCGATGCCATCGCTGCTGCTGCTGCTGCTGCGGGGGCAGGGGCCACGAGGCTGGCACGCCCTGCCAGGCGGAAGGATCTCCTTACCCGTTTCCTCGCTAGGGCTCCTATGTCCTGCCCTGTTCCACCCAGCGTGGCACGGAGTGAGTGGCACAGCTCAGGGCAGCGTAGGCTGATGAGCACAGGCTGGCAGCAGCGTGCAAAGGCCGGCCAGTGTGTTTGCTGAAATGGAGACGGCGTCTCTAAATGTGGACAGGACGGTAGCGCGGTGGTCAGTTACAGAGACAAAGCACGCTGATCCAGGTCACAAGTGCGGTTTGGAGGATCTTAGAGCGATAGTATGAAGCGAGCCAACCGTAGTCCTGTTGTTCGTGCTCAACGAGTGCTGTGAGTAGGAAGAAGGACGAGAGAATTTGAGACAACACAGACTGAATGTTGAGCTGACAACTTAACACCAGCTGAATGGGCCTGTAAGCTCACTTTCAGTTTTGTTTCCCATAGCCCCATTCATGGTAGTGTAAAGTGTTGGACCAAAATCTCTTTCCTCTTCCAATGTTACAGCACTTGAAGGACACCTCACTTGGAGGCAAACCTTTGTGGATCTATTCCAGATTCTCTCAGAGAGGCCATTTCCACTGTAGGAACTTTTCGCAAGGCTCATTTTCGGTATTTTCACACACTTGTGTGCGTCTCAACTGCAGGAAGAACCCCCTACAAGACCTTTCTCAGTCAGGAACCTTTCCTGAGCTGAAGTGAGTTCCCGCCCAGGGCTGATGATGTGTTTCCTGTGCCAGTCCTGACTTGGGCCTGGATGGATTGATGTGCAGTCTCGGGTGAGGCCATGTAAAAGCTGCGAGCGGGTCTGAGCTGCCCTCTCTTTTGTCATGTTAAAGACGCCACCTGATCCCGGGCCGGAGGAAGAGGAGAGGAGGAGGAGGAGGAAGAAGGAGAGAGAGGATAGGCTTCCCTCACTCATCAGCTAGATGAGGACGCCCTCACTCTAGTTTCCTCCTTTGCATAAGTGTCTGATCGCCTTTCACAGGACGGTTAATCAGGACGGAGCTCCGCTCCTCTGTCACCACCGTACAGCACAGGACAGACACACAGAGGCCAAACTTTGCCCCCACGAAAAGAAAAGTTTTAGGCCCGTCAGGATTTTGCAAGATGCTTGGAAAAAAAAAATCATGGAGTTGCATCCATTGAATTTCTACTACTATTTGTGGTTTAATTTGGTTTAATTCAGAATCACAGTAATTTAAATTTCTGTGTCTTTTACAGCTCCATCACAGCAATCCTTTGGAAGTATTGCTTGTAGCAGCTCTGCCTGCCCTCCCAATTCACACACTCACACACACACACACACACACACACACACACACACACACTGCCTAAATGTAAATATCTGAACTGAACTGCTTCACTGCAACCCCCTTTTTGGCCCCATCCTCCACCTTCGCCTTGTTTCTCCATCTAATTACACCACCTTCCCTATTACCACCCAGCCCCTCTATAAACCAACCCCAAAACTCTCCCAAATGATGCCCCACTGCCTCATTAACTAACCCCTACACTACCCCCCCCTCTTCCTGGTCTGCTTGTAAGTACTCTCCGGTCTGGCCGCTCTGTGGGCTCTTACAGCTTGGACACGACTGCACACAATCAGAGTCTTTGGGCCGCCTGAAATATGCATGAGCTCGTGTCACACGCAGATAAAGCAGTGCAATTAGCCACGAAATCCTAGATAGTCCACCCCCCCCCCCCCCTCACCATTCTACTGCACCCTGAACGCCAGCCCAACTGCCCTCCCATCTCCAGCCCCCCCCCCCCTCTATTAGTGAAATGTATTTCATGTGGCTGCTCCCCATCTAATCAGGCAACACTTCCCCTAATTGGCTGATGAATAAACCAACAGGGCGGCATTATAATTTAATCAGAGGTAAACATCGCAGGGCCCCCACGCCGCAACACAGCACACCACAGCGCCGAGCCAAGCCGAGCCGAGCAGCGCAGCTCCGCTCCACCACAACTCGGCTCGCTTTCATTTCTTAATTTGGGGAGATGGAGAGGAGGGGGAGAGGGAGAAAGAGAGAAGCAGAAAGAAAGAAAAAGGGGATGGAGAAGTGGCTTGACACATGGGAGCTGTTGGATGCTAGTGGCTCAGTTGTGATGGCTTGAAGCAGATGACTTTTGCCTGGGCATTTTCTACCTTGTTTTTTTTTTGGGCTTTTGAGTTAGAGACATAATCAACTGGGAAATGGAAAAAGCCTGACCTCTGAGTGGGGGAAAAATGTCCGGATGGACCCAATGCTGGATTGGCTGGATTAGTGTTGGTGATATGAGTGTGGTTGTGACTATATGCTCCATCGTTGAGTGCGCACAGGGAGCTTTAATGATACGCATACTGTATGCTCTGTGCTAAAGCTCACACACTAAGAGCAATAAGAGCGGGGGTGTAGATGCTTCAGCGGTCCTGAGTAAAGAGGCACATTTCAATCCTTATTAGTGCAGAGTGGAGCTCCTGATTCTGCCACAGAAGCAAAACGCCTTTGCCTCCAGAGTCATCTCTCAAGTGATGCAATCTAGTTTTTACTTGATGTCCAACCCAGCAGCAGAGTGAGGCGCAGATAACTGGGTCATTACAACATCGACATGATCAAGATTAGAGATGGCAAGGGCATGGAGTTAAACAGAGGCTTAAGAAACACACACACACACACACACACTCACACACATTCATCTACACATGTATAAAGAAGTTCACACACACACACACACATACACACACACATATGCATAAAGAAGTTCACACACACACACATACACACACACACACATTTATCCACACATGTACAGTATAAAGAAGTTCACACACACACATATTCTCTCTCTCACACACACACACACACACACACACACACATCCTGAGGCTTGTATGCTGTCATCTTTGTCCAGGCTAATGAATATTTCATATGGTTACATTAATATTAATGCTAATAGCTGGAGAGGAGTCATTATTTCAGTTTTTTTTTCTTTTTAGCAAAATATTCATTAAAAATAGAGCATATCTGTTTTCTAAAACGCTTAAACACACAGTCCAGCACACACACACACACACACACATGCACACACACACACTTAATGCACACTTACACACTTAATGCAAAATAAGCCTCTCGTATACACACAGTGTGAAACTCCTCTGTGGTCAGCTCAGAAAATAGACCCAGATTTATTGCTGATTTCTATATGCTATCCTGTGATCTTTCAATCTGCCCAATCAGGCATTACCATGTGCAGACTATAGGTTTACGTTTATATTCTCAAACAGGTTAACCTGTTTCACCAGAGCCTTGAAGCTGCTTGAAGCTCAGTATTTTCTGTATCTCAGAAGCATGGATGCCTACAGTTTCACTGTGTGTGACATGTCTCCCCTTGTCCTTTATTGTTTCTGTGGGTAGCATTTCAGTATCAGACTACTGACCAACTACTGACTTTTGCCTTCTCTACTGTCTGCCAGTCTGTCTGTAAACACATCCCTCCCATATTCAGTCTCTCTCTGTTTGACGCTACAGTGATTGCCTCAAATGTGTCTGCCCGAGAGGTTTGTTGTTGTTTTCGTCTTTGTTTGTCTGTCTGTCTGTTTGTTTGTTTGTTTGTTTGTTGTGATTGGGTCATCCACCTGAGGCTGTCTGGCTGTCTGACCCTCTCAGGTGTGGGAGAAGTGCAAACGGCTCTAAATATTTGAACAAACGTATCACCTCCTCTGTCCTTGAGCAGAGCGGAGTGGATGTATCCGTCCCACACTTGAACAGACCAGACCAGAACTGCTGGCCACATAACCAGCATAACCTGTCACCTCTGAAGTAGCCCCAAACTGGGCAATGCTATTGCTAGTTTTATACAGGTGTTGGTGTAGAGGGCATTGGTGGAAGAGGGGAGGGGGATGGGCTGTGTGTGGTGTCTAGATGTTCACTCTTGAAATAAAAAAGTGATGTGATTTTTTTTCATGGTTTTATTCCTGGATATGACAGATGTACTGTATGTGATGTAGAATGTGATGTGGAATCTGGTGTTGTTATTCCAGAGTGTTCTTCCTGGATATGACGGACGACGTGGCTGTGGAGCGTCTGTCTCTCAGGGCCATCGATCCGGTCACAGGAGAGAGGTGAGAAAGGTCAAGAGTCTCGTCTTGGTTGGCACACTCTTTTATCACACTAGATGCTATCTCGCTCTCTATGTTTCTGTCTACACACAAACACACACACACACACATACACATACACATACAGAGTCTCTTTCACTGCCTAATCACACACAAGACTTTACCTGTAGTTGATGCTCCCCACAATATTGTATGCTACAATATGTAGCTGTTTTGCCCTCCTTCACACAAAAAAAGTGAATTCCAGTCTGGAATTCATTCTCATATACTCTCCTCCCTGCAGGTACCACTCTCTGTACCGGCCAGCCCCCAGTGCTGAGGTGAGGGCCCGTCTGGTGTTTGACCCGCGGGACAGTGAAATCCATGTGCGTGCCCGCCTCCGCAAGTACTGGGAACAGGTGCCCACACTGCAGAGCTTCTACCCCGAGGCCATCCACATCAACGCCGACCAGGACCCCCACACCATCTTCGAGTCCATCGAGAGCCGCCTGGTTGGGCGCCTCCCAAAGACCCTGACGGATGGGCAGCAGAGCCAATCAGTGTGAGCGAATCCCGGCCACAGTCTCCCGTGACCCCCCGTCCCCCAACCACGTGTGACATCCTAGCCCCACTCATCTGGCTTGAAGAGAAAGAAGAGGACTTCCTATATTGTAGATCTGTTTGTTATAATAAAACTACTTTTTACTAAACAAATGAGTCATAGATATTCCAAGTGTCGGCAGGGATGGGTGTGTGGGTGAAAGCCCTGTGTTGGTCTCCACTTACGGTCAGGGAGCGGAGGGGGGCAGATGGCTGTGATCTGGTCTATTCTGCCCCAGTCTGTGGATCAGATGACGAGGGGCTTTTGTCCCATCTTACAAGGGGCTTATTAAACAAACCCAAACAAACAAAAGAGCACTCGGGAGAGCCCAGCCCTTTCAAGTCGATCCTCTCCTTAATACACCCCCAGCTACTTGACCCGGCCGCTCCCAGGGGTATTAAGGGCCCACATTAATTATGAGTTTGTCTAATTAATGTAGCAGTAAAATGCAGGCTGCTTTGCCCTTTGTGAGGAAAGACGGGTATTAGTTCTGGCTCAGCAGGCAAATGCTTAGGAACGCTGTTTTGATTATTAGAGATACACATCGCTCTCTCTCTCTCTCTCTCTCTCTCTCTGTCTTTCTCTCTCAGTCGTTATCCTTCCTTTTCTTTCACACTTCACTTTCCCTTCTCATTCACTCTTTCATATTCTCACTTCTTTGCTTAAAAACATAAATTTGCTTCCACACAGATGTTCACAGTAATAAAAACAACAGAGTATTACTGTACCTTTATTCCTAATCCACATGTTATGACAGAGGCAGATTATTTCTGTTAGAGTGAGGCATTCATTCTTTTGTTAGGCTACTGTCGTGTTACATTTTTCCCTGTTGTACTGATAAGATAACAGAGGAGAGATACAGTTTACAGATGTTTTGCTCATAGCTGTTAGAAGGAATAAAATATATCATGTTCTTATTCTACATTTTTTGCTCATTTAACTTGTGTGGATGTGTGGAATTTAATAGGCTTATAAATTATTGGTTGGTAGTCAACTATGAATGGAGAATAGGCTGCTTACACACTATCTGCTATGTCTCTTTAGTCAACCCTTTAAAAGTGACAAGCAGAAATTCAAGTTTATTGGTCCTCAGTTTTGTGCAATTTAGTGATATCACAAATGAGTCCGATGTCATCTACTCACAGAAGATGCCACAGAGGCAAACATTCTTTAGAACTTCACAAAGAGCCGATTGGCTGTGAAGTCACAGAGGAGTTGGTTCATGATGTCACACAGAAGATGGAATGCCTATGTGATGTCACAATGTGATGGATCCAGGTAGACCAAGTTTGAGCATCACAGAAGAAACAGAATGTTATGTCATAGCCAAGTTGGCACTGATTGGTCATTAGTTTCCACAGCATCCCCTGGCCTGTGCCAGATGAGCACTGAGGTCGTGGCTCAGCTCAGCTCTGCTGGCCCGTGTCCCTCACACATGTAGCCTACATGATCTTTAACAACAGGCCCCCTCTGACCCGCTAATTAAAGCTAATCTCACATCTGCCAGAAAGATCCCTCTCATTACTCCTGAATCTCATTAGGAGGGGTCCTCTGGGGACCAGCTATAGCCACGCTGCTCTCTGAATAATAAGCACTGCTCAACCAACCCTTTTTAAGAGCATCTGTGGAGGTGGGGGCATTCATTCAGACATTCATTTTGGTGATAGAAATGAGTGAGAAAATTAAACACAATGATGTAAACAGGACTCAAAGAGTGGAGGTACTTTCATAAAATCTGGTGCATCAGTTGTTCCATCAGTCAGATTATGTAATGAGTTTACATCATCTGATTGAACATAAAATCTGTTGAAACAGCAGTTTGCAGCCAATAAATTAGGCAAAACTGGCATTTTGTATACAGTTTTAAATGAAAGAGATAATCCGACTTTTATTTAGAAGCCAACGCCTTTCTAGCTTTACTGTCTATGGCTAGTGGGGACTTGTATTTTGAAGAATTCACTTCATGCAAAAGCCGGAAGTTTCCTTCTGACGTAGTTAAACAACATGGCGTTCTACTGTGGACATGTGAAATGTTGAGAACGAGGTTCGTCTTCAAGTAGATTTTTCCTTTTTACGTTATTGCTTGAGATTATTAGTGTAGAACAGTTCGTACATATGTGTCGTATAGGTGAAACAGTAGGAAAAGTAAATAAGAGACGAGATGTTATTGGTTGGTTGACGTTATTCGTGATTCACGAGAGGCTTCAATCTTCCATGGTGATGTTTCGTCTGCACGATTCATATCACAGTCCTTGTACGATAATAATCTAATCAAGATAATCGCAATTAGATTCATCAGTCAGTATTTTCTTTTACATGTCACGTTATCGCTATTAGGTCAGTGCTGTGGTTGTAGTTGTGTTGCATACAGTTAACATCATGGCAGATGAAACTTTGCTGGTCAACTTTTCGAGTCCTGAAAAGTTTAAGGCACCCAAGACTCATCGGGGATCTTTCAAGGCTCGTGACAAGTGGGCACAGGTAAATGCATGTTTATAAAATCCTGAATGTAACGTTAAACATTCAAGTTAGCATCTAAATTGAAGAGCATTACTGTTATGTAAAAGGTGTGTGTGAACGTGTGTGTGTGACTATTCTTTGTGGTGTCATCTCAGAAGAAGCAGGCTGCTGCCCTTAAACGCAAGGCTTCAGGAGAACGCCCAGCTCCGCAGTTCAAACACAAGAAACCTCGCCACTCTGACCAGACATCTTATTCAAAGCCAACAACTACTCCTAGTCATACCTCGTTCCAGAACCAAAAGAAGCCTTCTCAACAAGACCAGACCTCCAAACCAGTTCAGCAGAGGCCTCCTCCCGGCCCCAAATCTCCCCCAAAGCAGAAGAAGGATTCGGAGTCTGACCCAAATCAGGGATGCCCTGAACCCCCTAGTCTTCATACCTCCCCCAAAAAACAGGCTCAAGGAAAGAAGACCACCCCTAAGCTAGCCTCAGACAGGAAGCGTAGTGATGGGACAGCAGCGGGTAAACCTGCCATCAAGACCTCCAGTCTCTTCAGAAACAACCCAGACATCCCCAGTGTCCAGGCGTAAGAGACCCCTGTCTGCTTTTATGTGTTTTAAGTGGATAGTGTGAAGATGTCTATGATGTATTGTGCAGAATATTTCCATGTAGTTACAGCATGTATATGTAGCAACTTGCCAATGCTACGTGGGAGTGAGGCACCATTTCTAACGTATTGAATCTAATATTGCTGTGGGTTTATGGTTTGGTAAGGCTGTGTGGCCGGTAGTTTTGAGGGAAAAGGGTACGCACATTCAAAAACTTTTTACAGGTGCCAAGGCCAAAGGATCACATGCATGAGAGGAAGAAAGTGTGTGTTTAAACAGTGTGCAGGCCTTTCTTCCTCTCGTGTGTATGCAGGTCCCATGGAATTTGATTGTGGAGTAGGGGAGCTTTATACATTGAGAGATCTCTGACATTGAATTTAGCCTCTTTTTCTTGTTTGTGTGTTTGTGTGTTTGTGTGTGTGTGTGTGTGTGTGTGTGTATGCACAGTCCCAGTGTGACTCAGCTGAAAGAAAAGGTGTTCACGAGTGACTCCTTCTCTGAGTTGGACCTGCACCCACATCTGGTGAGAGAATTTGCTCCTCCTTATGTGTCCTCTCTTTGAAAATACTTCTGCTTTGCTCAGCGTTTAGCTTCCTCTCTCTCCTCTCACTTCTGCCTGTCTCTCATCCCACAGGTGGCAACACTCAACAAGGTCCTGAATGTGACCAGCATGACTAGGTAAGTAGGTAATGCCTACAGTATATCAGTGACTGTCGTTAATCCAGCTCATTTCCTGTCTGTTCTGTCTCTATGAACTCTGTGTTTGTTGGAACGATGTGTCATTAATGTGCTATTAATGTTTTTCTCCTTTGTGTGTGTGTGTGTGTGTGTGTGTGTGTGTGTGTGTGTGTGTGTGTGTGTGTGTGATGTGTGTAGTGTACAGAAGCAGACCCTTCCTGTGCTTCTGGCAGGAAAAGATGCGGTGGTTCGTTCACAAACAGGCTCAGGTGAGTTTAAACAAAAGCCTTATTGAGTCTATTATTTTGTATTCCAAAATACTCAATACACCATTCTATGTGTCATTCAGATCATACTCTGCAGTATGTATTTCTATTTAGCTGGCGCACTGTTGATACTGGTGTCCATTGTGATTTTGTTTGGTTCCCTACAGGGAAGACACTGGCCTATGGCATTCCTATTGTGCAGTCGCTACAAGCAGTAGAGCCCAAAATTAAGGTAGGTCGAGCTCTGTGTCATCAGTGCCTGTGTGTTTTCTGTTGAGCTGCTGGAAGTCCTCAGAGACTGCAGTAGGAGAGGTTGAGGGTGTGGTGTGCCTCAAACTGAATATGAAAAAGAATAAGAAAAGTGACTTGTTTGATTTTAATATTGTGCTGATCTTTTACAGCGAGGAGATGGACCACTGGCTATTATTGTGGTCCCTACTAGAGAGGTATTGGAAAGAAAACACACACACACACACACACACACACACACACACACACACACACACTCTACCATAGTTGTGACATTAAACACGTTTGGCAGTTTTGAACACTGTAGGTGTGATGAATTTCTATGTTGAATTTATATGTTTCCTCTTGCCAGTTGGCCCAACAGAGTTTTCAGATCTTCCAGAAACTAGTAAAGGTGAGAAAAAGAGAAGTAAAGACAAAAGTTGCCTGAGCGATAACCATACATCAGTCCTGCCTTGTCCCTCGCTCACTTCTGCTGTCTTTTCTTTATGTTTTCCCATTCTTCTCTCTTTCTTTCATCTTTCTCTTCTCCCTTTCTCTCTACTCCCTCCTCTCTCTTTTTCCCCTTGCCTCCTCTCACTTTCTCTCCTGTTCCTTTCTATCTCTCTTTCCCTCCTCTCTCTCTCTCTCTGTCTCTCTCTCTCTCTCTAGCCGTTTACATGGATTGTTCCAGGTGTGCTGATGGGAGGAGAGAAGAGGAAAGCAGAGAAAGCCAGGTAACCCTCTTTCCCCAAACCACGGGCCCAGATCTCTTTCTTGGTCAATTAGAGATATGCTGAGTGCTCCAATATACTCCAGGTGTGTTTTATTGTGTGTGTGTCTGTGTGTGTGTGTGTGTGTGTGTGTGTGCATGTGTGTGTGCGTGCACGTGCATTTCAGATTGAGGAAAGGCATCAACATCCTGGTGTCAACTCCTGGACGGCTGGTTGACCACATCAAGAACACACTCAGTATTGTCTTCAGCAGCGTGCGATGGCTCATCCTTGATGAGGCTGACAGGTGTGTGTGTGTGTTTGTCTGTGTGTTTGTCTGTGTGTGTGTATTACAGCTTATTCTTCAGTCTTGCACTCTCAGAAGCTTTTTGGATGTATATTGTGTATTGTGTTGATGTGTGTATTGTTTTCCTCAGGACTCTGGATCTGGGTTTTGAGAAGGATCTGACTGTCATCTTAAACGCCCTCAACTCTGGAGGTTGCCCCAGACAGAACGTGCTTCTCTCTGCTACACTCACTGAGGGTAAGAGGGACCCCTACACACACTGAGGGTTACAGAGACCCCTACACACACAACAGAGACCCCTACACACACTGAGGGTTCGAGAGAGACACTTGTTCCAGCCTGCAAGAGAGCAACCTCAGAGTTTTACAAAGTGGATTTTTCTTCCTTAAAGTAAAATTAAAAAAAAAACTGGCAAGCTGTTTGCAGGTTTACTAGAAAAAAAATTGACATAAAAACATATGGATCAACAATGGAAGGGCTCTGAAACCATAGTCAGAAACCAATTTGCTTTTCAATCAATTACTTGATTCTTGCAACATCGCCACCATTGACTGATTCATACCTGTGTTTTTGTGTTGTAGGCTTGTCCCGACTGGCTGACATCAGCATGAAGGACCCTGTGAGTGTGAACGTGACTGAGGACTCTGAGAGTGCGGCTGTGTGTGGAAAGGGGGGTAGAAAGGCAAAGGAGGAGCAGGTGGAGGAGGAGGAGGTGGGGGTTAAACAGACCCAGGCCGTCCCTGTGGGTGAAGGGGCGGAGCAGACGGAGAAGTTTGCTGTGCCTGAGAAACTACAGCAGCACATGGTGGTGGTCCCCAGCAAGCTACGCCTGGTCTGCCTCGCCGCATTCATCCTGGCCAAGTGCAAGGTGTGTGTGTGTGTGTCTGCAGTAATATAACATATTGCACATAACCTTATTAACCTTAATTACCTTATTAACCGTACCTTATTAACCTTAATTTTAGTGTCATGTCGAAAGCAAATAAATATATACCAGTGTGAAAGATTGATTGTGTAAAATGAAGCAATTGAGGATTGGATTTTTCACTTTGCTAAGTAAATTGTGTGTGTGTGTGTGTGTGTGTGTGTAGTTTGAGAATGGTCAGAAGCTGATAGTGTTTGTGTCGAGCTGTGAGGCGGTGGAGTTTCTGCTCACGCTCCTGAGCGCTGTGCTCAGTGGACCACGAGACGACAGCAGCAAGGCCACGCCCAAAAAGACTCCACCCAAACACAAACACGCCCCCCAGCCCAAACCTATCAACTTCCTGCGACTGCACGGCAACATGAAGCAAGAGGTAAGAGCAGACATCCATCCCTCATACAATGCTGTCCATAAACACCATTTCCCCTCTGACACCACTGCTTAGAGTGCTGTCCTAAACACTATTACCCCACCCTAATACCCCTCTCACACCCCTCATACAATGCTGTCCTAAACACTATTGTTACCCCACCCTATTCCATTACCCTGTTGCCCCACCCTGTTACCTCTCTCACACCCCTTATACAGTGCTGTTCTAAACACAATTACCCCACCCTAGTACTCCTCTTATACCACTTCAGTAGCCCTCGCTCCCTTTAAAACGAAGGTTTAATACCCCTCGTCACCCTCACACTTAAAGAGGTCAGGGACAGTGCTTACATTCAGGCTTGGGCCAGGCTGGTGGACGTGTGGAAATAGCCACTTAGCCTATATGTGGTGTGTTTAAAATGTTTATCTTCAGGCATAGAAATGTTCCTAACTTTAAGGCCTTTTCATGCTAATACCAAAAATTCTTAAATATAGAAATATTCCTTCTAAACTCTCTGCTAATACCCCTGGCCACACTGTCCTGTTGTGGTGCTGCTGGGTGAACAGCCGCTGACAGCTGGATGTGCTCAACTCTTAAATAAAACACATCATATTTTGGGTGCGTAAAAAGAAGAATAGCCAACATGCTGGGGATGGCTTGCAGTCAACCAAAATGTCCATCTTGACAACTTTCAGTCAATGAAACAGCCAAGAGTTCCTGCTTGAGAGTGTGTTTCTTTATTGTTGATTTTGTACAGAAGATGACTTCAGAGGTTTTGTCTGAAAAATGTTTGGCAGGTGCGGGCTGGATTGTGGCATTTGTGCAGCATTTTTGTTGTTTATAATGTCCGTTGAGTGTATCACAAGTAGATAAAATGGTAGGCAAAAGTTGTAGGCAATTGGACTCCTTTTTTTGGTGGAACCTCCAACTTGGCTACAACTTAGCATTTATGACTACCACGGCCTGGATGAATGAGATTTCACAGACACGTAAAGGTGTGTTTATAGTGATTGATTACATCTGTGGATGTGTGTGCATGTGTGTTTTCTGTGTGTGTGTGTGTGTGTGTGTGTGTGTGTGTGTGCGCGCGCGCTCAGTGGGAAGACATACAGTACATAAAGGCTATCCTGTAATGTGTAGTATCTATCTGGTAAAGAGGCCAGCTGGTATGACAGGCGTTGCCCGCTGGCGTGGCGTGCCCTAGGGCACTGCCCTCTGGTCTGGCCCATGGGTGGAGCTGTGCCCTCAGGCCATGTCCTCTGGCCTGGCCCGCTGCGGAAGGGTGCCCTCTGGTAGTGCTCCCTGGCCTGGCCCCGCTGTTCTATTTTACCCTGCGGAGGTGCCCAGGGGACGGGCATGGGGCATCGGGAGGAGGGGAGGGGAGCGGCATGGGTCCCCAGTCCTGCCCGCTCCAGGCTCACCTGCCCCCCAGTCAGTGGTGCTAATGGAAGGGGGACTGGCATCTGGCCAGATGGCACCACTGCTGGGGCACAGGGGGTCCTGCCCACTCCGCCCGATTCTTGTGAGATATTAAAGAGCATGCAACTGCTCATGGGTGGGTGGCATAAACACACTGGCAGGCCAGGGGTGTGTGTGCTGGAGTGGCATATTGTGTGTGTGTGTGTGTGTGTGTGTGTGTGTACGCACATGCTAATATGGCAAGTCGTGTGTGTGTACTGATGTGCATTTGTGTGTGTGTGTGTGCACGCGCGCACACTTACTGCACTGGTGCGGTGTGTGTGTGTGTGTGTGTGTGTGTGTGTGTGTGTGTGTGTGTGTGTGGTGCTGTGGTGTCGCTCTGATGAGGCAGCTGTGTTAGATGCCCATCTGTTCTCAAATCAGGGACAGATTGGACTCCTCTGGTGGGCAGGCAGAGACCCTCTCAATCTTTATCTCCACCTGACTGCACACAGAGAGTGTGTATGTGTGTGCTTGTGCATACACGTGTGTGTGGATTTATGAATGCACTGTGTGTGTGTGTGTGTGTGTGTGTGTGTGTGTGTGTGTGTGTGTGTGTGTCAAAGTGAGTTGCACCTCTGCTGTCTTTTCTCCTTGAGTGTTGTGTGTGGTTGTCAGCATAGACCTTTATGTTTCTCAGATCTACAGCATGCATTGGAGCATAGATCTGTATCTCTGATAGGGACTCATAGGACTGTGTGTCTGATAAAGGCTCTGGATTCATAGATTTGTGTGACTGATAGGGGCCTGGGCTCAAGTCTTCAACCATGCCTTGTGTTTATCTACTCATCTCCCCACAGGAAAGAATGGAGGTGTTTCAGGAATTCTCCCAGTGCAAGAGTGGCGTGCTGCTCTGTACCGTAAGTAACCACTGCTGTTATGGTTATGGCTCCTCCTCAGTGTTTCTTCTCTGCAGGCTGATGCAGATAATAGAGAATGTGTGTGTGTGTGCATGTGTGTTTGAGGAAGCCTCAGCCACTGGTAGCTTCGGCATCTGCCTGAATGTCCCTCAGGCTATCAAGCTAACGGCTGTTGCACAGGGGCAAGAGCACCCTTACCCCCCCTCCTCCCTCTCTCTCTCTCCCTCTCACTGCTTCTCTCACTCTCTCTCTCTCTCTCTCTCTCTCTCTCTCTCTCTCTCTCTCCCCTCTCTCCTC